>CP125974.1:54207185-54710547 GCA_030063025.1 Avena longiglumis | reverse complement strand
CTGTTGAGCAATGCTTCTAGTTTTTCTATTTGTTGTTCTCAATGTCAGGAGCATTGTATTTAAACGTTGCCCTTGTGCTTCGTGCATATCCTCATATATGTTACTCAATGCAGGTCCACGTATTTTAGATACCTTTTATTTCAATGTACACAATCGGCTTGCCAAACTAGCTTTGTAAGTTTGGGATTTTTGGAAGCTCGAACTTTGGGATTTTTGAAGAAAGCTGAACCAGTACAAGAAGCAAGATAGTTGTTTCTTTCAAAGATAGAAATTCCATGTACGTGGTTTTTGGAAGCTCGAACTTTGGGATTTTTGAAGCAAGCTGAACCAGTACAAGAAGCAAGATAGTTATTTCTTTCAAAGATAGAAATTACATGTACATAGGAAAGCTTAATACTTGAAACTATTGTAACTCCGAAGAGTTCATCTATTTGCATCATCAGTTTTAAATATGGTACGAAGCAAAGATTATGTATCACCGAGAAGACGGGAGAATATTTCTAATGTGTTTGAAATATCCGTGATAAGAGGTTGAAGCACTATAATAATCGAGACTTCATGACGTATATCTGTAGGTCATAGCAGGAAACATGTATTATAGAGGATGAAACATTGTAGTGTTGGCTTTTGGAAGCTACAAAAACTGTAGGAAACGTGTTATATGAAGGGTGAAATACTATATCAAAGATTTGTCAGATGCAAATCTGTACGCGTAGAGATCTTTTATAATGCATAGTGATATTTGGTGGAAGCATATCATGTGTGATAATTGACGGAAACAAATCATGCAATTTTTTTGCCGGCAGTTACTCGGGATCAATCGAAATTAACGGCAAGGAGGCAGCTACACGCATGTTTTCTATTAATATTTAATATGGAAGCTAACTATGACAATCCCGCTACTAACGGCAAGGAAGCAGCGACCCGCATGTTTCCTTCTCAATCAAACGGACAAATAAGCACACATCCTACAGCGAGGGGCTAGTCTGATGGAAGCTTAGTGTCGGCGTCCGATCCCTAGCAGCCCGTTTGTTTAATGCAGTTTCAGATCACGTTGTACTACATAGTAGGGGACGTAGAGCCGAATCGAAGTAGGTGCAACATATTTGTAAAATATCTGTGCACTAACATTTATTAGGGGAATCATGTTCATAAGATTTTCTAGACAACTATTTTATAGAGCCATGTGATTTTACATTCAATGTTTTCTTTGTGTGTCAGACTAAAGAAAATGTGAAAGGCCCAACAACCAATCTAGGCATGTGTGATAAGATAATTATTTCTAAGATCATATGTTGAAAACATAAAAGAGTACCGTTTAGATAAAAAAATGTTCTTATTCTCACATCAAGTCAATAAAATGTCTTTTACCCTTTCATCAAGACAATAGTGGTAAAAAATTTGATAGTCTCATCAACATGATATTTTTTAATCTATCATTACCTTTAGTAATTATGTAACTTAGCATGCCAAGAGTTAGAGGAAAAAACATAGAACTAATTATTTTGTGGTCAAATCCAAATGTGAAAAAATTGTAGTCCAAAAAATTTCTCTCTTTTTGGTGCGACTAGTGCACAAAACCAAACAATACTTGCGGTAGGGATTATTTGAGTTAAATGGCAAGGACACACAGCGTCAGCTATACGGATGGACCACTTTGAGAGTGCATAAGAGATTCATCTAGCACAGAGGCCCTTTGGCATGCATTTGAACTGGTGCTGGAGCAGGAAGCTGGATAGGAGAGCAGTGGTTGAAAGAGGAACCCCCTGTACCACGCGTCTTCTTGTCCGGAGAAGCCACCACAAGTTTTTTCAACGAGACCTTCCAAACTCCACCAGGCGCCGTCAACAAAAATGTAGATTGACAAAGTTTCCATGGAAACCAGAAGAACAAAATGCGTAAATTATGTGTTTTACTCAAGGACACTTCCATCATGTTATTGTTATCCAGCCATGGGTAGCGAGGTCGGTCTACTATATTCCTGGATGCTTTATAGTCCTAGCTTATTTTTTATGTTGGAACCGCACACTCTGACAAGGGAAACTCATGGCCATCATTGCTGCAGGATACAATAGTGTGTCCACAAAATTTAAGTATTGTATGACTTTATATACTGGTGTGTATCTATCGACAACTTCATATCTTTTTACTTGCTTGTACTTCCTCTTAAATAATAATAATAGCATATATCGTTATCCGCTTGTGCTAGTTATAAAAAAATCCAAGTATAGAACCTACTATATGCTTAGTCAAGCCGTTGACAAGGTCTGGTTGTCTAAAATGAATGTGGTCTTACCTGCAGCCTATGAAAAAGCGACAAGCTTTGGATACTGGCTACAACCTACTAGAGATGGTTACACATGATATTTACAACCCATGCTGCTGGCGTTCTATTAGACAGATAGCACGTTGACGATACACCATTCTATGATGTCTTTATTGTTTCAGTAGCTTATTCATGTAGAGACTTTGTGCAACACATGATATATTTCGCTTAATAATCGATCAATAATGAGGCTGGGACTATTGTTTCCATTTCGGAAAAATATGAAGGATCCGTGAAGGGAAGATTCCTGTGGTATCATTGACTACAGAAGACCTTGCGTGGATTGATGCAAAAACATTTTTTCTCTTTGATGCAAAATAGGATGTTTTGTGAAGCAACCAACAAAAGTAAGTTTCATAATGGTACCATCCTATTTTTCAAAAATTATACACCACATTTCATTGACTATTAACGAACCGGGGTATCTTAAAGCTTTCCATGCACTTCTGTTAAAACATATAAAAGTCTATTGAATTGGTAGAAAGTGAGTCAGATTTGAACTACACATACATGATATAATGCTCATGATTTAAAAAAAAAAATTTAGGTTCACAATATTTTGTTTCATCAGAGATCCACTAAAAGTTTAGCAAGACTCAACCCCTAGATGAGGACTGTCACTCCCACCTTTTTGACCGCGTCTTGAAACTGGCATAACTAATTTAAAAAAATCAAAAAATGTAAAACCTTCGCATTGCGTATTTTCATATGACATAGTATCTGTGAAAAATAAAAAACTTCGAATATTCTGAAAATCTTGGAAAAGTGTTATCGGAAATGAGCAATCTTGTATGGAGTTTCATGGCTTTCAGGCCAAATGACCAATATTCTGCAAAAAAATGAGAGCATAGTTTGTCATAACGTGCCCATATTGTGCACACCTGTGAATCTTGGAATGGCGAGCAATGTTGCTGGAAGAAGTTTTCATTTTCGTCATATTCATTTTCTGAGTGCTAAAAATAGGATGTTCTGTGAAGCAACCATCAAAAGTAGGTTTCAATATGGTACCACCCTATGTAAAAAATACTTGACCACATTTTATGGACAATGTCCCAAACAAGGTATCTAAAAGCTTTCAATGCACCTCTGACAAAAAGTACAAATGTCTGTCGAATCGGTAGGAAGTTGGTTAGATTTGAACTACAGATACATGATATAATGCTCATGATTTTTGAAAAAAAAAACATTTGTTAGATTCACAATATATTGCTTCATCAGAGATCACTGAATGTTTAGCAATACTCAACCCCTAGACGAGGACGTATGGTCACTTCTGGATTTTTGACCGTGTCTTAAAACTGGCATAACTAATTCAAAAAAATTGAAAAAATGGAAAAACTTCGCATAGGGTCATTTTATATGACATATCAAAGAAAAATAACTAACTTGGAATATTTTTGAATATCTTGGAAAAGTGTTCTTCAGGCCAAATGACTAATGTTCTGGACAAAATCAAGGCATAATTTGTTATAATGTGCCCATATTATGCACACATATGCATCTTGGAATATCCAATAAATTGCTGGAGGAATTTTTTATAGGGGTTCGTAGCATGGAAAATAAAAAATATCAACCGCATGCATACAAACAAGCCAAGATCTATCTACTAGATTGAAGCAACGAGTCGATTAGAGTACTCACCCTTGAAGATTCCAAAGCGGTTAACGAGAGTAGATTCTCGTGGGTGATGTAGTCGTACACTTGCCGATATCAAGATCGCGTAGACGATCCTTCCGGCGCTGCGTTCCGGCAGCGCTTCCGTAGTCGGTCATACGTTTGGTACTCAATGAAGATGTTCCTCTCCCTTGTTCCAGCAGGCAGCGGAGGTTGTGGTTCTTCCCTCGCGATTCCGGCATCACGAGAGCGTGGAGTCGGAAGTAGAGCGAAGATCCCGCAGGGCTTCTCCTAAGCCGGTGCGAGTTATGGTGGATCTAGGGTTTTCCGACAATCTAGGTTTAGAAGGACGGAGAGGAGGAGGAGGTGTCAGCGGCTAGGGCGATGGTGATGTGCCGGCGGCTTCGCGGCGGCGGCGCACGGTGGGGAGGGCTTGGTGTTGTGGTCTTGGGCCAGCCCTTCCCTTCTATTTATGAGAGGGGGGGCAGTCTTGGGAGAGGGGGAGTTTGAATCCATACCCAAACCCAAGTTGGATACAAGGAAGGACTCTTTCCTTCTTTCACTAGGAAACTATTGTTTCAGTTTGATTTTTAAAACCTCCCTTTTGACTTTCAATTTAGATATTTAGTTATCTCTCGCAAATGCCCAACCAAGTGACCTAGGACATGATCCAATCATTCCACTTACCCATGACACATTCATGAACCATTCCCCTTCCGGTCCGGTAAACCTTCTAGAACCTCTCCGTTGAAAACATCGGAATCTTTCCCGAACTCCAGAATCGGACTTTCCTTATATGAATCTTATTCTTCGGACCATTCCGGATCTCCTCGTGATATCCCGTATCCCATCCGAGACTCCGAACAACATTCGGTTTCCCTACTTACATTCCATATCTACTAAACACCATCGAATCCTTAAGTGTGTCTCCCTACGGTTCGTGAATTATGCGGACATGACCAAGACACTTCTCCGATCAATAACCAATAGAGGAATCTGTAAATTCATATGGCTCCCACATATTTCTACAATTACTTTGTGATCAAATGAACCACTTACATATGATACCAATTTCCCTTTGTCTCACGATAGATTACTTATCCAAGGTTTGATCATCGGTATCTCTGCATACCTAGTTCAACCTCGTTACCGATAAGTACTCTTTTCTCTTTCCCATGATATGTGATCCCTTGTGAGCCAGTCACATGCTTGCAAGCTAATTGGATGACATTCCACCAAGAGGTCCCAGAGTATATCTATCCGTCATATGGATGGACAAATCCCACTCTTGATCCATGTGCCTCAACACATACTTTCCGAACACTCAATGCCACCTTTATAGCCACCCGCCATTTTGTGTGGTGTTTAATGTCATCAAAGCATCCTTCGGTGATGGTGTTTAGTATGATCTCATGGTCGAAGGAATTAGGTTACTATGTATCAGAAAGCTTATAGCAAACGAACTATTGAAATGACTTTGATTTTTATGCTGCGCTTATCTATAGGAGTATGTCCGTCACACCATTCTTCAAATGATATGATCTTGTTGTTAATAGCATCTCAATGTTCATGATCGAGAAACCACGATCATCTATTAACCAACAAGGTAGTATTATAAAAAGGCTTTACCAGGGACTCTAATTTAGTTTACAAATCACACAAGTATTAATGTTTCTGGTTAATACTATTATAGTATGAATGTAAACATTTATCATAAACACAAAGATATAATAATAACTACTTTTATTATTGCCTCTAGGGCATATCTCCAACAGTCTCCCACTTGCACTAGAGTCAACTAATCTAGATTACATGGTAAGATACCGAACACCCATGAAGGTTTGGTGCTGGTCATGTTTTTCCCTCGGGAGAGGTTTAGTCAACGGATCCACCACATTCAGATCTGTGTGTACTTTGCAAATTTTTATGTCACCATCTTGGATATGCTCTCGAATAGCGTGAAAACACAGCTTGATGTGCTTCAGCTTCTTGTGTGACCTTGGTTCTTGCGCATTGGTTATGGCGCCCATGTTATCACAATAGATAGACATTGGGTCCAGCGCACTTGGAATCACACCGAGCTCTGTAATGAACTTCTTCATCCATATCGCCTCTTGTGAAGCCTCTGAAGCAGCTATGTATTCCAATTCAGTTGAAGATCTCGCCACAACGCTTTGCTTTGCACTCCTCCAACTAACTACTGCACCATTCAAAATAAATACGTATCCAGATTGAGATTTAGAATCATCAGGATCGGTGTTCCAACTAGCATCGGTGTAACCATTAACAACGAGTTGTTCATCACTTCCATAAGAAAGAACCATATCCTTAGTTCTTCTCAAGTACTTAAGAATGTTTTTGACCGCTGTCCAATGATCCACTCCTGGATCACTTTGATATCTGCTAGTCAAACTAACAGCATATGCAATATCGGGTCTAGTACATAGCATGACATACATAAAAGATCGTATGTCTAAGGCATAGGGAGTCTTACTCATCCTTTCTCTATCTTCTGCCGTTGCAGGACTTTGAGTTTTACTCAAGGTCGTATTGGGCAACATGAGCAAGAACTCTTTCTTGCTATTTTCCATTCCAAACCTCTTTAGAACTTTGTCCAAATATGTACTCTGTGACAATGATATTAGGCGTGTTGATCTATCTCTATAAATCTTTATGCCTAATATGTAAGCTGCTTTGCCAAGATCTTTCATTGAAAAACTATTATTCAAATAATCCTTGACACTATTAAGAAGGTCTACATCATTGCCAATCAACAATATGTCATCTACATATAGTATTAAGAATGCTACAGAGCTCCCACTCACTTTCTTGTAAATACAAGCTTCTCCATAATTTTGTATAAAACCAAAACTTTTGATCACCTTATCAAAATGTTGATTCCAACTCCGAGATGCTTGCTTCAATCCATAAATGGACCGTTGAAGTTTGCATACCTTGTTAGCATATTTATGATCGATAAAACCTTTGGGTTGTACCATATACAACTCTTCATCAATGTCTCCATTGAGGAACGCCGTTTTGACATCCATCTGCCATATCTCCTAATCATAATATGCAGCGATTGCTAACAAAATCCTCATAGACTTTAGCTTCGCTATCGGTGAGAAAGTCTCATCGTAGTCAACTCCTTGAATTTGTCGAAACCCTTTTGCGACAAGTCGAGCTTTATAGACAGTAATATTACCATCAGCATCTGTTTTCTTCTTGAAAATCCATTTGTTCTCGACAGCCTTCCCACCATCCGATAAGTCCACTAAAGTCCATACTTGGTTTTCGTACATGGATCCAATCTCGGATTTCATGGCTTCTTGCCATTTATTGAAATCTGGGCTCATCATTGCTTCCTCATATGTCGTAGGGTCATCGGTGTTGTGAAACAGTATTTTCTAATGATATTTCAAACTTGGAGAATATGAATTTTCGAAAAAAAACTCACTATATGTATAGATTATCGTGCCAAAATAATTCCCTGGTCTGACCCAATTTATTTCCATTTAATCTTAATGTTTTATAACCACGACCTAACTTTTTTTACGTTTACTAGCACAATGCCCGCGTGTTTCTGCGCAAAGAGTAAGGTTGTTTGATCAGAATCAAGATATTGAATTACATATTCTTTAGACCATAAAATTTTGATATCCATGTTGTTCAAAAAAAACTCTACGAAAACGAATAATAAATTTTTGGACCAAAAATCTCGAATTTCTTAAGTATAGATTAAAGTATAAAACTTATATTGCAGTAAACTGTCATTTTTTACATGTGTACGATAAATCAACACACACTATCTACACGAGTGTATCGACAAAAGGGAGAGAAAATTCGAAAATAAGAACATAATCAACTTACTCCCTAGTTTTATAAATGTTTCTTGTAATCTCTCATATTTACCATGAATGTTGCACCAAACTTCTACCAAATGAGACAAAATAGGGACAAATCTTATGTTCAAGAATGCATTTTACAATCACCATTTCTCTTGGGACTCTAGGACGGGAAGCAGGGTCATGTTAATATGGGCATCCTCTCACCACCTCCTAAATCTCAGCGTATCGCCAATCTTCTCCCTCCCTCCATCTCCACTCCCTAGCCTACCCCGCCGAACCTCCTCTCGACTCTATTGGGGACAAGCTACAGTGACGACCGACGTGGGATTATGTGGCAGAGACCATAGTATTTTTTTAATGTGGCGACATATATAATTGTTCATGATGAAATTGAGTCATAATCAAGCATCTCACCATTGCTCCGGAACATTATATGGCAAAACTTTCCTAATCTGACTCATAAGCCTAACAAATTAACTAAATTGGATGAAATATTTCCGTGAAAATTATTTGTAAACTCATCACATTTATTGATTGATCAAAAAATTCTGCAATACTAGGTTTTAGTTTTCTACCTGCTTGATCTGTAAAAAAAATACATCAACTAAAATGAATGAAATATGAATCTTGAATGTCATTATTAGTTCATGGGGTCCTTTATTTCTCTACTGACTTCGGATTTATACTTGCATGTGTTTACGGTTGATTTTCTCCTATAGTTGTTATAGTTTCGATTTTGCACAATATCTTTCAACTATTGTCTCTCTACATAAACAGATGAAACATAACAAGTGTGTTTTCAAAATTTTCTAACTTATACACTTCAAGCAGGTAATTCCTCGTCCATGCATGCTTGCGCCTTGCTGTAATTTTCTTGAGTGGAATTAACACCACCGAGATACCAGATGAGAACTAATTTGTACAACATAGTAATACTAGTACAGTTGTTGCGTTCAGCTCAGTGCCATCTTCCTCGTAGGGACTAAATTCACGACCATGTCATAAATGGTTTTTTTTTCGATAAAGCATGATTTTATTACGTAAGTTTTAGTCTTACATCCGGCATGTGCATAACTAAGTTGCACACAGCCAATCCGAGTCAAAAGTCTAGAAACCGAAACAAAATAAAAACAGGCGAATTATAGTGTGGGGGAAGTTTCAGTACGAGAGGTGCCGCTTTGCGTGACATTGCATTGGCATTGTTGCGGCGATGCACCTGGTACTGGTAACATGTGTTGAATTGATCACAGAGTATGGATTGATTAGGTGGTGAGTTCCAAGGCCATGATTAGTTGCACACTACCAGAAACCGAAGCCAGTGATGAGAATTAAACTCGTCTGTCAAATGTTTTTCCAGATGCCAATATTTGCGAAACTAGAGAAGTAACAAAAGCAGGAAGTACTAATGTGGAAAAAACGATGCTAGTATTGGTAGTAGCGTCCACCAAAGTGTGATGATAGGGCAATGTTCCTATGTGCTAGCCTGCCAGTTTCTGAACAATTTTTTTAAAAGGTTCTTCCGTCCCACTCTCTCCATGACCAGTATGTGCAAGCATTTCCATCTACTGATCAAATCGAAACATCCTCTACGCGTTGTTCTAGCGTGTTATGGAGCTCCTTTTTACCAAAACTGAATCCTGCAGTAGGACAAGCTGCGACATATGAGAGTTAACCCCTTCGCGAAGCTAGACGACAAACGAAGAATGGTCGGCCAGATGTTCCTTATGTAATACTGCGTTTTCCTATGACTCCCAATCATACATCAACACTGGCCATGTAGTGGATATGAAGAACTTCTCGATTTAAATTAATCCTTGCAATGGATGCAGAATTGCCATCCCTCATTTTGTTTCCCTTTTGAAGTCCCAGTGACATATAGAACACATAAGCTATGTGGTATACTAAGAACTTCCTTCTCTTCGACTGTTCTCAAGAGGACAACACTAATTAGCATTCACCAACAAACTATGACAAGGCGTGACTCTACACCAATCCGAAAAAAGTTAACTAATGTTCACATGTTTACTGGGACAATGCTTCTGCCCTTTTATTCATGGGCACATGCTATCTCTTGGTGGAAGACTAGTACTCATAAATTCAGTACTTACTAACATGGTACTGTATATGATCTCGTTTTTTCAATTACCAAAAGGTGTCTTAAACAAAGTGGATTACTTCCGCTCAAGATTCTTTTGGCAAGGGGATAGTGAGAAAAAGGAGTATCATTTGGCCAGATGGAATGTGGTTTGCGGCCCGAAGGAGTATGATGGACTAGACATACATGATTTGCAAGTCAAAAACACCGCGCTTCTGGGAAAATGGCTTTTTAAACTACTTACAGAAGATGGTGTGTGACAAACCTTGTTATGGAGAAAATATGTGGGGTCTAAAGCTGTGTCCCAAGTGGTTTTGGAAACCAGGTGATTCACACTTTTGGGCGGGCCTTATGGCCACCAAAAAACATTTCTTTCGTTTTGGTGCTTTCGAGATTAAGGATGGATCACAGGTTAGGTTTTGGGAAGATAAGTGGCTTGGCCAAACTACTCTTCGCGAACAATATCCATCTCTATATTCGATTGTTAGACACAAAGGGGATGCAATTTCCACAGTGATGGAAGACAACCCTCCTAATGTGTCTTTTAGAAGAAGTCTCATTGGTTCTCGACTAGTATCCTAAAACAATCTACTATTACGATTATCCACTATACAACTGTTGGACGGTGTTGACGTGTTCAAATGGAAGTTACTAGAAAGTGATAAATTTTCTGTTGGATCACTATATAAAGCTTTGGTTCAACCTGATATCCCGGTCGATGATAATAGTAAAATTTGGAAAATGAAAATACCCCTTAAGACGAAGATATTTGATTGGTATCTACGTAAGGGTGTAGTTCTAACAAAAGATAATCTTGCAAAAAGGAATTGGCATGGAAGTACACAATGCATCTTTTGTCATCACAATGAGACAATTCGTCATTTATTCTTCCATTGTAAATTTGCTCGCTCTATATGGTCATTCATCCAAATAGCTTCTGGCTTATCTCCTCCACGTTCAGTAACCAATGTTTTTGGTAATTGGTTGCATGGAATTATTGATATCTGTTTAGGGTGGGAGCGCTTGCCATTATATGGTCGCTATGGCTCTGTAGAAATGACAAGATTTTTAATAATATTACGTCTTCTCCTCTGCAGGTTATTTATCAAGCCACAACGATCCTCCGATTATGGACTATTCTTTAAGGCATGGAGTTTCGCGACTTATTTCTAGAGGGGTGTACGCGATTGGAGGACACGGCAAGGAATATTTTCTCCCGACATGGATGGCCGCGTGAATTGAGAATTGATCTTTCTTAGATTGGAGACAGTCCTTTCATACTATATTTTTGTAATATCTTTCTTCCTTTTATTCTCTAGTTCGATCGGTCGTGTGGCTGTGTGCATCTTAGTTATGCAGAGGCCGGGTGTAAATATTAAACATTTTATGTTAATAAATGCGCCCATTTTCAAAAAAAATGTAAAATTTAAAACCATTAAATTTTTCTCATCGGGTCAATAATGTAAAAGCATAGTCAATGTGATCGCATAAGATTTCCATTTGGCACATTTGAGTGCAGTCAATCAAGTATTCAAAACTTGTATTTTACTCTTTTCCCAATTCCATGCTCTGGGTCTAATATAAGACAGTCTTACTGTCTCTTTTCTGTAACACGGTAAATATGCAAATAAATTGGTACTATAGTTTGCATGAGCCAATTCAAGGACCAAAAGAGAATGGTCGTAAGTCCTGGAAGCAAACATCATTTTCTCCAACTTGTACCTATCTTATGCCATCGTCTTCGTTCCAGTGGCATGAAGATCAGTAGATGTAGTGACTATGATTTTTATGTTGCATAGGTATGTACATTTCTTAAGCCTAATCTTGAAGTGACGATTGGTACAATAGGTATTTTCATTTTATTGCATTTCAATCTGTTTCCCCACTCGAGACTCCAACTTGTAAAAAGGGCTATTCATAACTTCCACCGACATATAATAACATAATCATTTCGAGAAAAAAATTAACAAACCTAATCTACCATAGGGGCACTCGGATCTGCAACCCGGTTAAGTAAATGTTCATATGCTCCAGGACATTGTCAATATCTTATGATTTTCCAAATATGGCTAAGATGATTAAGATCTATTAACTAGTTTTTTTACTGTATATGTTTCAATATTTCTATACATTATCAATGTAACCTATTTTATTGTTTGGGCGCATTTATGTGTTGGTTGTATAATATGACATGTTCCATTGCAAGATCACATTTTTTCATTTCCAGCATCAGTTCAACATCCGATCCTTCAGATCTTTTCTACGTGTGTACATGATTAATTTGCATCATTAATTTGCAAAGATTATCTTGAAAGAATACATCCATGTAGTAGATACCATGCATGCACCTTGTATCGGTGTTGTAAACTAAGTGGGAGAGGGATGATGGGAGCGACTCGTTGTAGTATCCGGCATACAAGAAGATGTGATCCGTAGAACGAAAGAGAGTGACAAACACGGGAATATGTATTTCTTAAATGGCGGAATTAAGACCACGGACTCAGCATCGGTTGATGCACCCAACCTTTTATTAAAATTTAATCATCCAGCATTATTACATAAATCAAGGATTGCTCAAAGCTAAAACATGAATCAACCAGCAAAAAATAAACATCATATGACCGGTAGATATCATTTAGTCGACTAATGTTCTGCCAGCCAGCCCTACATGGGAAGATGTGATCGAGAGACTAATCGTTCTCGCTTGTTTCAACCCTAGTGCCCATCGTCCTGGAATGGGTGGATTGCACGTCCGCAGGTTGCCAAATTGTCTAACCTACCCTCTGTAGGTAAACATTAAGGTATGTTGGTGGTTGATTTGCCTTGAAAACAACAAACTTACTTGGGACGGGATAGGTGGATGTACTGAACCAGAACCATCTGCGAGCGAGAGCTTCGTTCCACCAGATTCTCCATTAGCACTTCGGACAGCCTTAGTCACGCAAGACTAGATGTGGAAGACCCTTTGTTTTTTGAGGTGTCCTAAACCTGCATAGTTCTATATTTGCGGCCATGTAGAAATATAACTTGGATGACGCTTCATAATACTATGGACATGATATGTGTGTGCCTTACTAATTCTTTCCCAACCCACCCCAATCCAACAACATCACTAACGAGTACAATTTGATGCATGCTTGCTGACATACTAAAATGTTGCATGGTATATTGGATACTTATGGGTGCTTTTTTCTTCACTACTCCAAAGTCACAGTGTAGCTCAATTGATTACGTGAAATCGTTGAAGGACACATGTGTGGTTTGACATCTAAATGAAGGACACACTCATCAATGATGCTCCAACATAGTGATTGCTATTACAAACACAATTGAGTAAATTTCCACATGCTTACTAGTACTTTCTAAGTTCTTAATAATGAAAGAGACACATGAATTCGTTTATACTATGAGGAATATTTTTTTTCCTTATTTGTACTAGCTAGAAGTGCCCCTAGTATTCTGAATTGTTCCCACTCAGTTTTTTGTATGTGTCTGCCATAGAATGGTAATTTGACATTAAAAAAAGCATATTGGACTGTAATATATGTGAACTCTGCACGATAACATTATGCTCCATAGTCTCCAGCAACTAGAGGACGGATGCACCAACATGGCCAGCAGCCTTGTAGCTGTGTATGGCGCAAGCTCGCAGATGTCCCGAACCCATGTTATGTTGTTCTTTGATGTTTTTGTCTTGATGGCAAAAATGGGTCAACCAATCGAAGTGTCCAGTGTTTAAATATGCACTGAACTGAATCCCGATGCAACCTAATCCTAACATATATGTCTCTTTCTTAATGTCCATTACCCAAAGAAGAGGGTTTATAGACCACCTCTATGATTTTTATATCATGTCTACTCTTGCTCCTGAAAAAGACTTGTCTTGGCCTTTAGAGAAGGAAAGTGGTATGCTCGTTCCATTCTTCGGCTCTTAAATAAGAATATTGATGCGTTTAGTTGTTGAGCATGGTGCAATATTAAAGCCAGCATGTGTGCACTGAAATGTATCGTTCATGCAAATTATCAACATAACAAAATAAGTAGAATAAAGAACATTTCCTTATATGATAAAACAAGAGCATATGTCCTCATCCTTCTCAAAACAGGCTTGCGCCCAGCTATATTAATATAGCAACCAACTGATACAAGAGAGACCACTATTGGGGCACACAACATAACAACCATCCCAAAAAAAACAAAAAGAAAACAAAGCCGAAGTCAGCGGTTCGACGAAAATGGAGATAACTCGCAACCACTGCGCCCTCTGAAGATATACTAGTGCGCGTCTAGCACTCCAGAGCGTTGTGTACCAAGCAACACATCTAAGAAGGGGAGCGATGATAACGACGCTGCTTTCCGGATAGGACCTAGGCACTACTAGGGAAAACCCTATAGGAGATAGGCTTATAGGAGGCGCATCCCACTCTTATGCGCGTCAACTAAATATACAAGGCGCATGGCTCAGGGTGCGCCTCGAATATTTAAATATTGGAGGTGCATTTGTGAGGGGTGTCAATCCTATATTTTATGTACAGACCAGATCTGAATGCCCCATCTTATTCGAGACGCATCTCATCAATATGTCCCTCGAATAGTTCATCTACTCGAGGCGCATATTGACATGGTGCGCCTCGAATAAAATGGGTGGGGCCGGTGGTGGTAGGTTCCCTAATACTAGAGGCGCATCTATATCATATGCACCTTGCATATTTTAAAATATTGGAGACACACCCTTTATATGTGCCTCGTATATTTTAAAAACATGAAAAGTGAGGTTTTCTACCTCTTAGAAATTAAATACCAATGAAAGGGACTTTGTAGGGAAGTCATGTAAATCATCTAAATATGCATAAATAATAATGGATCAAGGTAAATATAATTTTAAACAGTGCATAAAGGTCCTAAAAGTAATGATGCAAAATGCAAGTATCAGCCGCAGCGGCCACTGTGATCTAGGTGTTTCTCGCGAGACTGTCGGCTATCTGGCGCGTTGTAGTGAAGCTCTACATGTTTGCATTAATGAAAGGTGGTTCCAGTGGTCTTCTTTCGCCTAGTGCTCTGATCTACCTTCCATCAGTCGTACCCGATCTAGTAGTCAATGAGTTCCGGATGTAGCCATCAGTGGTCTTCATGGATTGATGTATGTGCTCCTGAACCTTCGATTGGATGGGATCCGGTTGTGCACATATAAAAATTTAATCTTGTGGGGTTTCAAGTGGGTGTGTCGCGAAGCTCTTCTTTCTGTTCACACCATGTGACATGACGACGCTTGCGATTTTATGGTGTGGACAAAGGCGGGGAATGTTAAGACAATTTTGATTGAATTACCAATGTTGGCGGGTGTGGAGTCTTGGATGTGTCGAATACATTGATTCAAAGTCTATTGTGCGGGCATGTCTACAATGAAATGTTTCTCTGTACCGCACATGTGCATGTGAGCCTAGTGTTTGGTACTTAGAAGCGGCAACTTCGATAGGGGCAGCAACATTCAGGGACTTCAGCTTGAGTGGTGCTCTTTGCATGCCGAGAGTCGATATTTAGGATGAAAACCCAAGGTCTGGCATTCATTGGTTTTAGTTGGCCGTGTCGGCATTGTTTGGAGAGTTCAGGGCTTCTACTATGCAAAAACCTACAACCCATGATCGAGCAACAAAAGTGCACACTTATACACTATTTCCTTCTAGAAGGCATCGCCTTTGGAGAAGTTCTCCTGCAGTCCTAGGTGCTGTATTTATCATTTGGATCTGTTTGCCGCAATTGGCGAGGTCTTTTTCTTTGTTCTTTTTTTTGCTGTGTGTATCTCAAATAGTTCTTGACATTATGTTGGTGTATTGGGGAGGTTTTTTGGTATCATTTTTATATTAATATACTCTCTTTTTAAGAATAAGTGCACTTGGTAGCATGTGTTGCTATGATCACAGAGTATGACTCCATGAGGTGGTGAATGCCAGGGCCATTTTTAGTTCCACACACACTCTAGGAGACCAGATTTGAGTTTGTAACAAAACAATGATTTTTTGCGCAAAATAAAAACTAAATAAGGAATTAAACTCCATTGTTTACTGTCCTTCTAGATGTTGAATATTTGTGAAACTAGATATGTACTCTTAAAGGAAAAATGATGCTACTACTAGTAGCGTCGACCAAACTGTTCTAAACAGGGCGATGTCCATATGTTATCTCTAGACACTTTCCGACCCAAATGGACAAAACATGGAAAAGGGCCAAGGACCACTATCGCGCACTTTTTCCCTCTACTGATCAAGTTGCAACCTCGTCTACGTGTTCTAGCGAGCCAAGGAGATGCTGTAGCACAAGCTGCGACATTTGAGAGCTGACCCTTTCGGAAAGCTAGCCTACAAAACAATAATGGCAGGACATACTCCCTCCGTCCCAAATTACTCCGTGTTTTAGGTTTGGTCAAAGTTAAACATGTTAAAACTTGAGAGAGGGAGGGGTTGTGCCATATATATATGGAAAGACGAGTAGTCCCGGTTTGAGATACTCAGATACAAACCAGGACTAAAGGGGGTGCGCACAGCGAGCGCCAGGCCCCAGACCCTTTAGTCCCGGTTTGTATCTCACACCGGGACTAATGGGGTCTAACGGGCCGAGACCTATGATTTGGGGTGGCTTGGGCCGTCTGGTGCGGGCCATTAGTCCTGGCCCTAGCCACAGCTGGGACTAATGGCCTGGACGAAAGGTCTGTCTTCCACCAGTGACCAACTAACTTTTACCAATCCTGACTACAGCCGCAGTCAGGGAAAGAAGTCAACTAATTCTCACATGTTTACTGGGCCATTGCTTCTGCCTTTTTTTCATGGGAACATGCGAAATTTACGGCCAGTAAATTTTTTATCACCAGATCAATATAAAACCATCGTTGGCCGCAGTGTACAAGATGCACGAAGAAGAGTCAAGTCTCCATGTCATACGTTAGGTGAAGGCGGGACCAAACGAAGAAGCTTTATGGGTGCCATCATGGGAATATACTAGTATGGATTTCCATTAGCCACATTCAAGTTTGCATCCAGAATTAGGCAAACTTACTGTCTATTTTTTGTAACACTGTCTATTTGTTGCAACATGACAAAATGGAAATAAACCAGTATTGGAGTTTGCATCAGCCAATTCAAGGCCCAGCGGGAATGATCGGAAGTCCTGCAAAGCAAACATCATAGTCCCCAACGTGTCCCAATCCTATGTCATTATCTTCCACTGCCATGCAGATCAGCAAATGTTGTGGTTATGATATTTGTATTGCATACCCAATTAACCATATACCTTTTTTAAACCTAACTTTGAAATGATGCCTAGTACAATAAGTATTTGCATTTCAATGTATTAACTTGTTTTTTACTATGGATGTTTCAATATTTCTATATATTGTCAATGTAACCTATTTTATTGTTTGGGCGTATTATGTTGGTTGTAGAATGTGACATGTTCGATGGCAAGATCACATTCCTCATTTCCAATGTCAGTCTGACATCGGATTCTTTGATCTAGGTAAACATGTGTATAGAATAATTGGAATTGTTTCCTTGCACTGAAACATCTCATAGAGCTTATCTCTATAGAATACAATCGTCTAGTTGATAGGATTCGTGCACTTATATGCTTGGCAATGTATGGTCTCATGACACACATGTAAAACATGAGGGTTCTATTACTACTTTGTATTGGTGTTGTACAACATCGGCAATTCATGAAGTATTCGAACCAAGCAGATAGATATGCAATCGTGAGATAATAAAGTATATATTTTCCATAATTCTACCATCCACGATGTATAGGTAAATAGATAAGTTAAGCAGAATTGAGAGGCCTACACTAAATAGGATAGGTTGCTGCTAAGGGAATAGTTTGGTGACCCATTTCTCTCGATATGTCATTACAAGGGAGAGGAAATAGATGTGTTGCAAGGGCACTTTGCATTTTAGAAGAGCAACTGACAATCGAGAAGAAATTAGGCGACTAAAACTATGAAAGAGCTAGGAGAGAGAAGGAACTGGTGATATTACAAATGAAAGGAATCCTCTGGCACATTGCAAATTTCTGTGGGGTCGATGATATATAGTTCCTCCAGAAGTGGCGACCATATGTCAGTGGCCTCACTAGAGGGTGCAATACAACAAAAGACTCGTATCCATCCCATATTTACAATTATCTCAAATGAAATAATTTCCATGGTGCCCAATTAGTTCTCAAGAACTATGTTGGGCTTCATGGTTCTACCAACAAAATACCCTTGAGCATGTTGAAGCACTGTTGAGTTTCCTACTGCATCCCAATCCTACAAAGTCCGTGCACCACCATATCTTAACTTGTTTGATTTCCATGGTAATAGCAAAAACTACTTACCAATGTACCATTCCAAAGGAAATATGCAATATATGGTATTCAATACCTATAGGCGTGTAAAACTTTCTAGTAGTTTCTCCCCTAAATTTGTCTCCCCTCGCAACACAAAATTGACAAGAACTATCTAAAATCTTGATGCACTCTTGTCTCGTCCTAGCATTAAATAGGGCACCCATGTATATAACATGCACTGAATATCCACCAACCAATTTAAATCATGGATATCCTTTACTCAAGTGAGACATATGGATCCTTTACTCATTGTTTCCCTCCAACTGCTCCGTCCTTTTCTATAATAGATGATAGATTGCCTTCGCTGTTACCTTTCTTGCTCTCCGCTGTGTGAGATAAACATCACCATCCAGCTGACGACATTGTTCTCGAAAGAGCCAACATGTATTGGATGGCTGGGGGTGATTCATACATGTGTCTCATCTGGCCCCGTAAGATCCACCCCGAGCACACGAAGCAAGACCAAACGCCTCAGGCGTCATGGACAAATTATCCTTATTATCTTCAAGGTTTTATTACCGTTGTGAAGAGGGTAACAATGATTCATTGATTACGTCCGAGCCTTTTCTACGCGAGGTTTTCTCACATCAACCGTAGCCACATTTGAGACTTTTATATGCGAGATTTTCTCGTGCCAACCATTGCTGTTAGGCCTCCCTATTATTTCATTTTTAACATGCATTTGTAAATTCCGTATTCATGAGCAAGAGGACAAAATGTATATGAGCCGACTAAAGGACTGTTTGTGAAATGTCATAATGTATCATCTTCATGTGTTTGTCCTTTATTAATTATGTCTCCGCACTGCCTCTTTTATGCATCGAGTTACACATCGTCTTCATGTGTCTACCATCTATAATTTTGTTATCTTGCCTAATCTTTTCTGCTTGAATTTTATTTAGTTGTATCTTACCCACTGTTTGACCAAGATATGTTATCTTCCACTATTGTTTGTAGCCTTTTAGATTCGAACTCCTAACCATGTGACTCTTGTATTACATGAAGTCTCTATCATTTTGCACCTCGTGGTACACAAACGTTGTGCCTTAACATTCTATAAAGAATATACACGGGAGTGTATCATGGACGAAGACGGTCACAGTTGTTGTGTTTTGTGAGGGATGCTGCCGTCGTTTAGTTTGGGAGATGCGAACATATGTTGTCTGCTTGAGTCATAAGATAAGGTCGGTGAGCCTTTGTGGGATGTGCGCTTTGCGTTCGAGAATCAAACATACCTTGTTTCGCCTGCATGGAGCCCCACGTACCATCTTTAACACATAGTAATGCCTGCCATGTTGTGTATGGTGGGCAAATTAATCTATCATACGTGAACATGCACGAATAGGCGCATACACTCCTTTCGATACTGTTATTGCTAGCAACAAAATTTAGCATCCAGCATACCCACGTCCGACGTATGTGGGACCTCACGGCGAGGACCCCAATCCTATATATACTCCCGACTAACACATGTAGTTGTGCATGATGTCCTGTAACACATGTCGTCAAAATCTAATGCCTAGGACTACGCATGAAAAGTAGTCATGCATCCCATCTAATTGTTGTGTCGGAGACCGTGCCATCGGATGTGACATCTCCAAATCGTGGCCGTATGTGAGTCCTCGCGGCAAGGACCCTGCTGACGCATGATCACCAAGTTGTTTTGGCTCCACATATGTAGGACAGGATACGTGGTTGAAAAAACAGCGATGGCCACGGCAACAACTTCCAACGCAGCAAAAACAACGATATCCACGGCAACAATTTCCAACGCAGCAATGACTGCGGCAGCAGCTTCCATAGTTGTAGATCTTCAAACTTTACCAGTGATCCTACTACGGAGGACCACCGTGAGGAGAAAAGGAGGTGGATTTTGCTAAGTGGTGACCGTCATTATGTTCTTTTGGACAGTGTAATAGCATATCCATGTCTTTCTATCTCTCATCTGTCATGCATCTTGTTAGGAGGACTCACAAGGTCTGATTGCCACAACTAAGTCACCACCAAGTTTGCGCCCTATTTAGTTGTTCCCTACCCACTCAATCCTGTTGTTTGTGAAAAGAATCGCATTACTCTTTTGACTTAGTCCTTCTTGTGTTATAAGCGTTTTTGCTGTGAAACATTCATCAGACAAAATTCCTTCAATTACCACCGCTCCCCGGACTGCGGAGAAAGGGGGCTAGTAGTATATATAAGTAGTACATAGTAAACCGAGCAATCTAAAAATTATCTGTTTAACTAGATATCTAGACAAAAACTAGAAGAAAATGTGTGAGAGACAATAATATGATATCACTACAAGAAGAAAGACATGTAGAGACATTTAATTTAGAGGCTTGTGATGCTAAATTTCATCTCTAAGTCTCTATAAGGACGTCACTGTAAAACGTCTTAGGAGCGTCTTCTTATGCACCGTCTCAAATGTCATAAAGACATATTGTGAGCGTACCAAAAATAAAATAAGACATTTTCAAAAGTGTGTTTATGCTAATGGAGGCGCTTTGAAGATGCGGAACTTATCGTCTCTACCAACATAACTTATCGTCTCTACCAACATTGAGTCGCTTTATTGAATCCGTGAATGGAGCTTATTTTGTATTATAGAAATATTATTTTGTTCTTCAAATATTTGCAATTTGTACCAATATACGTCATGACTAAAATAAAATTTCATCCATCAAAGAACAAATAATATCACAAAAATACAGTGCACTGCATAGAAATATGTATTTTATTATTTGACAACAACAACTGTACTTTACAAGTGGAAGGTACATCCTTCCAAAGAATTGCATACATGATTGAATAATAGATGGAATCTCCGTATGTAATTTCTTAATTAAAGATAATCAATCTACTAGATCATGAAATCATCCGCTGTTGAGTTTACTGCTTTTGCAGACTTTCTTTGCTGTCTACACTATGTCGCATAAAAAATCTTCAATAGAACTATCCTGCAGAGGGCAACCGAACGAGCAAAAATCAATATTTAGACTACAAGCAATTTGACAGCAACTTATATATAATATGCTTATGGTCTCTGGTTAAATACCGTGTGCAGCAGAAATATTTTATCCTGAAGTTGCAGTCTTGTAGAATACATACACACAACTCTGTACTAAATGAGTCCAGCAAAGCCTAATCCTGTTTGCAGTTCAAAAGACCAAGCATCAGTTCATGTACATAATTCGAACTTAGCTGCATTTAAAATAGTTATAGAAATTAAAAGTTACATTGTGCTAGTCAATGCACTTGGTGACCTCCGCTTTGCATGGAACCTCCAAGTGTTGCCTCGTTTATTACCTCCTGTGCAAAATTTTGATCAATATCCATTACCAGCAGGCGAACACAAGGATGGCCACTAATCTGCACCATACAAGTGAAGGTAGGGAGATCTTAGAGGGGAGAGATTGAAGAGGTACCGAATCATGGAGAGTAATTAGGAAAGGGCAATCTTGATTTTGTACTTGACTAAAATAACAACTCTTTAGAAGATTACATGTATGCTTACACTGGTACATAGATCAGACTTCAAAATATTAGATAATCGCCTTGGCATTGTGTTCAGAAATTAAGCGTATGCCTGCACTGTCTATACTTCGAAGTTAGAAAAAAAAAAGGAATATTACCTTAGCATTGCTTGTATGACTGCAGTATGTTGCAGGACAAATTCTCTTGATGCCACAATATTTATGAGTCACCCACGGCAAAATTGAAGTGAAATTTTCCAAAAAAAATGAAAAGAAGCAAAAGATGTAATATTTACTCAAATCTCACTGAATTACTTATTAGCAAGAAAACAAAATATGAACACAATGCATGTGTGTATTTTCATCCAACTTCGAGAAGTAATTATCCAAAAAAAATGCTAGTCTTAGGAAGAGCAGGTGAACTCATGTTACAAGGACGTGAAGTGCCAAACACTTTTTCACTTCGTCTTTGTAATTGCACTACATTTCAGGATTGGCGCCTACTACATTGCTTGCAGACGATACCTAAATACATGTGTCTAACAGCCACTCCTCCAAACAAGATGCATCCCACCACGATTGAAATTTCGTACACCACACAGATCTGACATCCACACAATATAAAAGGAAGGAAATCACAAATCTGAGAGCGTGAGGGAAGAAGGAGCCTACCAGCAGTCGCTCACCTCGATGGGTTTCAGAATCGTGTGCCTCCTGGGGGTTAGTTCCTTCCGATGAATGGAAGTTGGAGATAGAAGGAGACCAGGGCGATTTCACCAGCGAGGATTTCTCGGACGACAACAAGGCGGCGGCAACCTCCTCTGATTTGTGCTAGGGCTGTCGTTCTTTGGAAGGGGCTCGTTTTTTTTCCTGTGTGGGGTAGGTGGGCACTCGAGTGGGGAGATTAAGGTGTAGGATCCGAGATTAGAGACGACATGTATAATGTCTCACTAAGCGTCTCTAGGTGTCATACCCATTTTCATGTTGAGACGAATTTAAAAACGTTATATCAGAGACGTCATTAGGTAATATATTTGTTGTAGTGTATAGAATAGCTCGGCATGGTTTCATGTCATACGAACCATGGACGGCCACGAGGTGATTACAGATTAGATGCCACAAAAGTGATGATAGACTAGAAAGAAAACAAGCTGGTTGTCACGGTACCGAAAACATCACTTTTGAAGTTAAATGTCTCATCTGACAACAGGTTCTCCTTGTGTGGATTGCTGGGGGTTGCTGATCATCGTATCTCCTTTTCTTGCATTCTGGCTAAATTCATGTGGTCTGGTATTGCTCCTGAGATGCTAAATGTTCTTTCCAAAAAGGTCTTTAGGCTGACACTAACGATGCCTTCTGTTTTTCACCTAAATGACATTTTGACTGTGTCTTGAGTGCTTTGGAACCGAGAACACTAGCCTAATTACTGGTGTTGGTATTATCGCTGATCTTACAAACTAGTAGGTGACAACTAATACAGCTGCTGTATTTGTACGTACAAACTCTTAGTTGACTGTTAAAGAGCAGTCAACCTATCGAAGAGTCACCTTATCATGTCGCAAACAGCCAATTCCTCATGCTTCCTAATCCTAACATATCCATCGCGTTTCCATGACACTAACATAGGAAGGCTGTCCAGGCCAGGTCTACAATATCGTAGTGCATGTCTCATTTTGTCTTAAATAAGGACATTAGGTGTCCTTGTTCCCATGATTCTTTGATGACCTAGAAATGGAGAGCGGTTTCTAGAGTTATGTTAATAAATAAAAAGATTTACGAGTTTAATTGTTACCACATGGTTCAGCAGTCATGCCAGCCTAAAACCAGTCCACAGTCCACATGAAATGATCGTGTAGAGGAACTTGCTACATTACAGCAGTTTCAGATTTGTTTACTGCAGCTTTAGATCATGTTGTACTACATAGTAGGGGACGTAGAGCCGAAGTAGGTGCAACATATTTGTAAAATATATGTGCACTAACATTTATTTGCGGAATCATGTTCGTAAGATTTTTTAGACAATTATTTTTTAGAGCCATGTGATTTTACATTCAAAGTTGTTTTTGTGTGTCGGACTAAAAGAAAATGTGAAAGGCCCAACAACCAATCTAGGTATGTGTGATAAGATAATAATTTCTAAGAATCGTATGTCCAAAACTGAAAATAGTCCCATATAGATAAAAAAGGTTCCTATTCTCGCATCAAGTCAATATATAGAAATGTCTTTTATCATTCCATCAAGACAATACTGGTAAAAAGAATTGATAGTGCCATCAACATGATATTTTGTTAAGCTATACATTATCTTTAGTAATTATGTAACTTAATAACTTGCGAAGACTCAATGCAAAAAATACAGAAAATATGATTTTTTTTGTGGTCAAACTCAAATGCCTAAAAAATAGCAGTCCAAAAGATTACAACAGACCTCATGAAACCAAATTCATATGTATTTTTTCGCTGCAGTATAAGCCCATATAGTTAACAACAGCTGCAAAATTACAACAGACCTCATGAAACCAAATTCAATGAAGTGAACAAGGGAATTACATGGTTTACTCAAGCTAGCAAAGCCTGGTTCTTGGAGAAGGATTTCACTGGTATGTTTCCATATGCATCCAAATCCTATCACAAGCGGCCTTGTGTGCTTTGAGGGCCTCCAATGCCTAACATTACGTTCCAAAGACAACATGAACCAGGGTCGGTTTATTTGTTATTTGGCGTCTGCGTAATGGTTGAATTATAAGAATATGGCGAGATAGCAGGATTCCTTGCTCCGCTTATTTCAAGGTAGTGTTCTGCATTTCGATTTGCAAAAATATGTCGCCCCAGTCAGAGAATCGAGAATTTTGAGAAAAAACGAAATTTTCAAAAAAAAATCAAAAATTTCGGTCAAATACGAATGCACTCGTTTGAATCTTCCGAACGACATTTTTGAAAAACTTCACGAATTTCGAACAAAATTTCGAATGAAATTTAGTTAAAGAACGAAAATGACATTTAGAGTTGAAGGTCATTGGTAGATCAGTCCAGATTCAGAAGTCTTTCTCGGACCAAGTACAGCTAGCTATTTGCCGCTTCGCTGCAGCTCCAAACAATCAGGAACACAAAAATTTCTAATTCATGTTAGATTCATAGAAGGCAGAAAACTTCCCTAACAACAACAACTTGGACGTGGCTTGCTTCCAGAATGATACACATACAGGCTTGAAAGAATAATCAAATATTTTCACATAGGCTGGCCGTATACTTAATTAACTAACATAAAATTCAACATGGTTTTCACAAGGAAATTACTAACTTGGCACTGGAAACATAAGTAGCCAGCGTACAACTGAAAAAGAAATGTGACATTCTCACATAACAAAAACTAGGCAGAAATGGCTAATAGTAAAGTGTCTTGTAGAAGTTTGAGAATGTTCCAATTGCTGAACAATGCCTTCCAATTAAGAAATCCTCAGCAGAGAATCATACTACTCACATCTGCGGAATGTAAAATCCTCAGCAAAGAATCATACTACTCACATCTGCTGAGAATCAAAGTATGAGTTTGATTAGACTTCCTAGTTTAAGGTAGGATTGTATGGATATCAGATGTGTAAACATATGTAAGGTTGAGTTATGAAATTAGAGACTCACCATTTCTTTTTATTAGTACCATTTCCTGATAAATCAGTCACACTCTTATACTTACTCTTTGTCTTCCTTTGTTAGCTTCTTGAACCGTGATCCAAGTCTTGTGTGGCGTGTGTGAAATTTTGTTCACAAGTGAATTGAATTTTTTCAAATTATTCCTCATGATCTACACAGTATAAAAATGAAAATAAGAGCATTGTATTGGGTGAAACAGAAACAAAGACGTGAAGATACTTTTATAGTGGTCTCACCTTTATTAGTAGCTCGAGCTTCTGTTACATCATCGTTACTATCAGTATCATCATCGCCAAGGCTACCATGTTGGCTTTGTGTTTCATCGTCGCTGTGAGTGATCTTGCGTTTCCCCTTTCTTCCATGTTTGCCAGGATCCTTTTTCAAATCCTTCTCTGACTGCTCTGTCATTTCTTCCTCGGCATTCTGAAGATTAATTTCCTTTTCAAAAAAACTCATCATCATTCTCATTTAAAATGGGGTTTGCACTAGTCATTGCTCCATTGAGCCGGTACATTATTGGATTGTCTCTATCATACAATGCGACATCCATCATTAAGATAAATGGATCTACTGTAGTTTCCTGCATGTCAGGTTCCTGTTGTTGGATTTGCAGCTTCAAGTTATAGTGCACATAGACAAACTTGTGGAGCTTCTCATAGCCAAGTCGATTCCTATTTAGCGTGTGAATCAGAGCAAATGTGCTCCAGTTTCGTTCACACCCACTAAAGGACATGCATTGGGACACAATCCTTAATGCATACTTTTGTAGCTCTGGGTAATCTAAGCCATAGTGCATCCACCATGATGCTGCAATAAAATGGATCAAATTAAGTATCCATGAAAAGAAAGAATAAGAAAATAATGTTATGCATATTTTACTTCATGACATACTAGGTGTAATACTTTTAGCAGCCATACAAGCCTACATGGTACCAAAAATTCCTCGACGGTTCTGGTACGCATCAATGGAAAACATATATGATACGGGTGCTTAGCTCTTCACCGTGTGTCAGAACTGATTGATGACACGGGGCAATGGAAAACAAATATGATACGGGCTAGATTAAACCATCTAGGCGGCTGGTCGATGCGCTTGCCTCGCATCCAGAGATATCTGGTTTCTTTTCTGTCCAGAGTGCGTATACGTTGGGTTTGAATGTTCTACCCGATCAACGAGCATTTATGGCTTCTATTAGGAATCCAGATGTTGATGATCTGAGGTGGAAAAGGATTAGGTAATCAGTGGTTCCTCCCAAAATCTCTAATTTTCTTGTTAAGGAGGAAAACAAACTAAGAAGAAATATGAGTGTCAGGACAATGTCGTATATGTAGTGCTGATTCAGAGGGTGTGGCTCATGCTCAAATTTCATGATTCATTGGTTCCGGTCAGTTCCGCTGAATATTTAGGAAAACATTATTAATGCACACAATGAGGTCACTCACCACAAACCCTTACTTTCTGTTGACGGTTCTAGTCGGTTCTTGGATGGTTTTCGCCAACTTTACCAGGAAGTCAAACAAAAAATGGTTCAACAGATGGCAATCGCTACTGGCAAACAACAGTAAAGAGTGAAGATTAAACATGCAGACAAGCCTGGTATAAACCTCCCGCAGGATGTGTGAACTTATCGAGCGAATGATCATTTCATGGTACTGAGAGTACAGTCCCCTGGAAGGTGAACTTTGGGCGTGCGTGAAGGGACTAGACCTAGCTTTCCACCGAAGAGAGCTCCCTATTATCGGGCTTATAGCTCCCATGCGACGTATTTACGTGGAATTGGAAGGAACGCTACATCGTTGCAAAAAATAGCTCGCATGCGACACTTCTGAAGCGGCAAATAGCTCCCGTGCGACACTTTCACTTAACCCCACGAGACCGTCAACGAATTTGAATCAGCTGAGCACAGTAGGACCCATAGCCTCTCCACGTCACGGCGGAACTCACCTGATGTCCACCTCATATCATTGGACCCACGCTATGGTTGAAGAGAGCCGTTGGCCCCGATCCGTCCCCGCACCCGAGCACTCCGCCACCGTTCTAGCATCTCATCCCCTTCCGTTTTCTTCTCCGGCGAGCAAGTGCAGCAACGCCGGCGAGAGATGTCGAGCTCTGCTTCAGCCTCCCTCCGCTCATGGCCTCGGTATGGTGCGGTGCTGATGAGGAGGTGCCCCGATTGCCTCTGTACCGCGCCCCTTAAGAGGCTTGTCACATCCACCGACAAGAACGGCAACATTGGCCGGGAATTTGTGAAGTGTGAGAGCAAGCCCGAGCCAGGAAAGGTGAGAACTGAGTGTTCCGAGCGCCAATTTCTCGCTTTTCTTTCGAAATTTCATGCATTTCATCGAATTTGGGATTTAGGGTTCATCTCTGCGATTTCAGAAACAGCCAAAATGTGGGCATTTTGAGTGGCTTGATGAGTACATCGAGCGAATTGGGGTGGAGGTAGCATCCAGGAGCTCAAAACCCGTGCTGCTGGAGTAATTGGGATGTGGCAACCCCATTTCCGCCGGTACTACGGTGGATGCGGAAGTGAAGGCTGAGCTGAAGAAGATGAACAAGCAGCTAAGACAAATCATCGAATTGAAAAAGCAGGACAATCTGATGGACGGTTTTTTTTGTGTGTAATTTCTCTCGGATTAGTTTATTTCCTGATCATTAGTCATTAGACAGCGCAATCAGTGTTCGAGTGATGCTTTGTAATGGATGTAATGGTCTATGTCTTTGGCTTGAATAAAATGCAACACAAATTCGGGCTAATTTTGGGCTGCTCTGTTTTCGAAATCAGTGTTCCTTCACTTTTGTCAGTTTCGTCAGTGTTCCTTTTTATCAGTGTGCAGGGGAGGGGGGTTGAAAAGTTAAAAAAACAATTGACGAGGAGTGATTGAAAAAGGCCAGGCCCAAATAGAACTTAGCCAGACCAAAATGGTCGTATCCAGGCCCAATAGTAACTACTTGTAGATTGGCACTGGTAGAAAAGGGCCCATGCGTCCCGGTTGGTAAGGGCCATTAGTCCCGGTTGCCCAACCGGGACGGGGCAATCGGGACTAAAGCTCCAACCATAGTCCCGGTTGCCCCACCAACCGGGACAAATGGGGGCACACGTGGCGGCATCAGAGCGAGGGTGGAGATTAGTCGGTTCGTAACACGAACCGGGACTACAACTGCTCGCCATGGCGTAGATTTAGCCCATTTCTCTGCCGCGGCAGAGAATTCATTTTGGCACATTTTGTTGCCGCGGCAGCCTTTTCGCCACTTTTTGTGCCGCGGAAGAGAATTCATTTAGGTTGTTTTATTGTTTATTTAGTGTTTTTCACTTATCAATGAAGGAAGCTTATATTACACAAGATCATCATGACAACATTACATTCAATACACAGATCGATTTCATGCACTACATACAAAAGTTGCTATTCGATGCTATCGGCCAATTTCTTGAAAGTTGCTATTTTTACAATTCCTATTGTCTATACACAGCCGAGTAGTATTCCCTTGTGTGTTTAGGACTTGCATCTAAGAATCCCGCCAATTCCTCCTGTATTGCTCGTATGCGATCCTTTGGCGAAGACCGTCCCAGACGCTCGATCTGATTTAAAAAGGAGTCACCTATATGAATATGAAACTAAACACAATTTGATTGTAATTAAAAACTATAGAAATTGTTTACGACGTGGAGTTGCTCTAAATTCCTGCCCTTCTCATCGCACCTCTGCCGGATGAACTCGCATACATAGTATCCACATAGATTGTTACCGGTCCTCGTCAGGGCACTTTACGACAACAGAGTTCAATCAAAATAATAATCAAGCATGATAATAACTGTATCAAAACTAGAATCAAAGAGATGCGCGGATATAGCTAGTGGTGCTTACATCTAGTGGTTGAAATGTAAGCTCCTCTTTCCAAACACCCTAGCCTTCTTGGTGAACCGCTTTCCAAGCGCTGCCAGAGAAAACGAATAAAATAAGTTATTAAGTACTTGATATCATAAAATTCACGAACGCGTGCCGATATAGTGTCGTAATGATTAGAATTACCGCTGGAGAAGTATCGCATGTCCTTCCACGCCTCAAGGGGTTTATGTTTGAGTCCATGACTAGTACACGCCTTTGTCAAGTTGAATGATTAACAGAATATAGTGGTACTGCGAATGCGAACTAATCAATTATATACTTAACATCGAGTAAGCGAAATAGAAAGTGTATACAAGACAATAACACTCATCGGAAGTTGTAAGGAAATAGTATTTCCTTTTGGTTTCTTGAAACCTTAACGCGTGTACTATATTATCCTCCGTATCCTCGGGGCTTATTTTGAGATTAGCTTCATGAACCCAATATGGGTCAATGAAGCCAATGTCATAGATTTGTCCTCTTTGCATTCGAGAATCTTCATTCGCATATTAAAGTATGATTATATACATGCAATAAACAAAATATTATAGATGGAGACTAAATTAATTACAGAATTAGTACTTAGGACAATAGGCACTCATGAGAGATTTGTCCAAGGCCTTGATTGAATAATTGAAATAGTTCATCAAATTCAATGGATATCATGTCATCGCTTTTCTTTCCATGATGCTTTTTGTAACCTCAAAGACTATCCGTTAGCCCGCCCTTGTGGCATGCATGTACAGTTATGCAATCTTCGCATTTTGTTGGAAGATTGTTTACCTCCTCAGGTTTGACGAGAGGTTTTCCAGATCGGTATTGGTATGCTACTTCACTCACGGGAAGAACTCTAATCGGATAAGTACTGGCAATACTCATACCTTGAGCAGCGCAGCTTCTCAGACAGTGCAACTACCTCTGGATCATACTGCTCTTGCCCCATATTTGCTCGACCCACATTGGTTTGAGAAATCACCTTGAGAGGGGCGCAAGTCTGTTTGCTTGTTCTCCGAGCTGGGCAACAGATTTCGGCTTGCATCGATCTTGCTCTTCGAGGCTTTTGTGCTGCATGTGACTTGAGAATAGAACGCTCATAGTCCGATGACAGCTTTGGCTCGGGTTGATGAAGAGTCTTTAGCATTTTCAACACTTTGGCTTTTTCTTCATTGGTCTGGGAACTCGGCTCTTTCGCCGCCTCAGCTTAGCGAAAACGTATTGCTTCCGCATCAACGATCGCCGCAGTCTCCTCTTCAAGATACCATAAGCTCTCTTGGGAGGAACCGTTGGTACTTTTGGAAGAGGCTCTTGTTTACGCTTTCGGCGATCGCTACGACGAAGATGGCGGTACGCTTACGCTTTTATCCCGAGGCGCCGCGATGGCTCCCGGCGATGGCTGCACGGAGATTGGTGAGGCGACGGAGCCGGGTGAGGCGACGAAGACGCTGCATGGGCGGCGACGGCCTATTGGAGACGGTGAGGCGGTGGCGAAGATGGCCTTGGCGTGTGATTTGGCACGATACAATCCTTCCGGCCATAGAATGGTGACGTTTTGCGTCACCCAAGATCACATCCCCTTCACCAAGGGTAGTGAAGATCCAAAACCTCAAAGGTGGGCATGATTTCATCCACGCCGACAACAACAGAGCCCTCCGAACCGGACGACCGTGGTAAGTTGGTGGGTCCAATTGGTAAGGCATAGCCGACCGCCACCTTCATTGATATGTTCACAACTTTGACATGTAGCTCGCAGCAGTGTCATCTCCGTGATATCATCCACGGGTAGCCAACAGGAGCCATCGTCGGTGCATCATCGATCGCCATTGTCATCACCGGGACCTCGGTGGAAGCCACATCGCTTTTCGATTATTCGATAGGCCGGTAGCATCGAATGCAAGCAGTCTTTGAGATGGGGCCGGTAGTACTTTGCTCTTTAAGTGAGTTAATTTCATCTTGTTGTTTCTTTAATCGTTCTTCAATTAAACGCATTCGCTCTTCTCGACTTTCTGCTTCAACCGTCCTTACTCCTCCGGCGGCTTCTATCGATATTTCTTCCTCTCTTGAAACCCAGTCCTCCATGATTGGGAGCCTATTGTGCCTCGTGTTCTTCCATCATGTTCCTTATTTCCAAGGGCGAGTGTGAGCTCATCATTCTCTCTATCGGAATGAAGTCCCCATCTTTAAGCCTTTATCGCTTTTCTCATCCTCTCGATTGGCAAGGGGTCTTCTTTATGTCGTATGGTATATATACACCTCCTTCCGAGTCCAACGTGCCCCCATGCCCGTAAAACCAATTCCTTGCACGTTCTACCCAATCGTCTGCGGGGTGATATTTTTATCACGCAGTTCGCTCAAGTTTCTCCCACTTAGGAATGCCACCAGCCACCTTGCCCCATAGTATGGTGATACTTCTTGTTAGCATTCACTTATTCGCTTCGGACATTTTCTTAGCTTTTTCGATTTCTTGTATTCCACAAACTCATCCTGAATGGTTTTATCTTCTCAAACTGAATATTCTTGAAATCGAGTCTTCTTTTCACGACATAGTCAAGGTGCAATCTTTTCTTCCAGGTGAAACATCGGCCATCTTCTTCAAAGCCCACTCCACGACCTTAGCCTCCATGGCTCTCCCATGTTGTAAGGCGTCCTCAATCGGATCCTCCGCATTTGGATCCAGCTCTATCTTCGTAGTTTGAAATTAACCATGAGCCTCTTCCACAAGAAATCTTTGGCGTTAGGGAAAAATAAACATGTTCCCTCTTCATCCGCATTAGCAGGCCTATTCCAATTTCTAATGATGATCGGGATTAAGTCCCTAACAATTACTCCGCATTGTGCCACAAATTTGGTTGCGACAACTTCGGAGCTGTCATTCCGTCTGCAAATGACATCTTCGATCTGAACCTCTCATGGTCTTGCAACTTTTGGTTGGGCCTCGCTCTTTTTCAAGAGATTCCTTCGATCCGGAGGGCTAAAAGAAGAAAGATCGCTACTATTTATATATAGATAGCAGATGATTAATTAATGAATTGATTTATATTACATGCACCTTGCCGAGCGGTCGCCTTCTCGATTACACAAGGCATCGCTTTCTCTCAAGGAAGGCAACACCTTCAACCTCAAACAAGTTGTCTACTCGTAAAAAGAGGATCACCCTCACGGAGTTGTTCGTAAACATTGATACGCCTAAATTATCTTCCCCACGGATCACACCTTGGATCAACTCTTCCTTTTCGCCTCTCGACGTGTGGTCCATATTTTACGCATAGGTGGAAAAGCGAATAAGTCAAAGGCTAAAGGAGAAAGTTAAGTACGGTGTTGAGAGATATAAACCCTAATTCAGAGAAACCCTAATATATACATACACAATAATAAAAATGAAGAGATAGGCACATCGTCGAACCCACATGCACCTAAGTTGCTTGACAATGTGAATCGGGTCTGGGGCTACCCACGTTGATCTAATTGGGGCAAGACCAATAATACCAAAGTAATTAATAAACCTAATAATACCTAACTAATAATAAACCTAATAATCGAAACACCGAAAAGAAAGGGAAACAATCAACACATGGCATCGATGCAATGCTCAAGCAAGTATGATGATATGACAAGTTAATTTGCATTGGAATGTAACCCTAAGACATGCTCGATGATTTAATCGGGGTTCCGAGGGGTGAAAACCCTAACTCGGAGAAACTCCGGAACATATGAGAGGGGTGCATTTGTTCTTCTAATTATACTTGTCATTTAAGTTGTTTAACAATGCATGATTATATGTTAAATAGATAGGTTTCATTTTTCTGAACAATTTGATATATTATTTGTATTTTTCTGACTTATAAACAATAAGTTATTGATTTTACAATATTAAATCATTTTCTGGAATTAAAAACAAAAAGGCAAATAGTTTTTACACCGGGGCGACCCCTAGCCAGTGAGACTGACAGATGGGCCCTAGTGCCAACTCAGCCTCCACGCATAAGCAGGGCCCCACCCAAAGACAACACATCGCGGGTGAGCACCTGCAAGGCATCGACGCTGCTAGAGGCTCGGAGGGGCGGCGTGGGTTTGTTCGAAGAGGCGCCGAGAACCTAACTAGTAGGGCACCGCCCGGATTTGCTCACCGGAATAGGGCACGCGACGACATGCAGCGGCGGATGGCATGACGGCGCGAGAGAAGGATGAAAGGCTAGGGAGGAAAGAAGGGTCCCAGAGTCACAAGCTCACCTCGACGCTGTGTAGCCTTGGCGGGACGGAGGAGATCGGCAGCAACGGTGGTGGCAAGGCGAGCTCGTCGGTGATGGTGAAGACGCGTCGATTCTGGGCCAAGGCCGATTCCTTCGGCGAGAGGATAAGCACAATGAGGCACAAGGCGTGGAGGCCGATTTGACGGGCACGAGCTGATGGCGTCCGGCGGTTGCCTCAAGGCGGGCGATCTCTGCTATGTGAGTGAGAAAGAGGAACGGGGAAGAAGGAGAAGGCATGGTTAACTAGTAGGGACCTTTAGGCCCGGTTGGTGGCTCCAACCGACTAAAGGCATATACCTGTTGGACCCACCAACCGGACCTATACTCCAATATTTTCAGCCCAGCGTTACATGCCAGGGGTCTTTAGTCCGGTTGGTGGCTCCAACCGGACATATTCCCCGATTTCAAATTTTTCGTATTTTCTCTCGTTCTACTTTATTTTTTATTTTGGGGTTTAAATTTGTATTGTTTTTAAATGATAATTAATTTGAATTTAGAAAACTTTAAACATAAAAAGTGTTTGGATTTGAATAAATAATTCAAAAACATTTTCTGTTTTAAAAAATAATTAATGTAACCATTTAAAATATGAACCATTTACAATTAAAAATGAATTAACTTATATTTTTTTAATATCAATTTGGAATTTAGAAAAACTTTAAACATAAGAAGTGTATTGATTTGAATAAATAATTCAAAAACATATTCTATTTTTAAAAAATAATTAATGTAACCTTTTAAAATGAATTAACTTATATTTTTGAATATTAATTTGGAATTTAGAAAAATTTTAAACATAAAAAGTGTTTGGATTTAAATAAATAATTCAAAAACATTTTCTGTTTTAAAAAATAATTAATGTAACCATTTAAAATATGAACCATTTACAATTAATTATGGTGGTTACTTCACAAAACGACCCATTTATTGCGCTCAGAAACGGCATTTTGGTGGTTACTTCACAAACGAATTCGCTTATTGCGCGGGAAAATGGAAAAGGGCTTTTCCGTATGCGACAAAAGGAAAACTTCCTCCGCAACATTGTTCTCCATACCAATGTCCACACACATGCATAATATGGGCACAACATCACAAACTATGCCGTGATTCAAGACATAACATCGGTCATTTGGAAAAGCCATGAAACCTCGAACATGATAGGTCATTTTGTGAAGGTTTTGAAACATGATCAATATACCAAGTCGGTATTTTTCTTTCAACTATGTAACATAATATGACACCACGCCAAGGATTTTCATTGTTCGGATTTTTTGAATTTATTATGCCCGCTTTGAATTATCCGAATTTCTAACTATGGTCGAACCGGTGTGCATGAAGATAGGGACGGCATCGTTAGAACTTGCATTGGATCTCCAAGAAACCACATATTGCGAGTCTAAAATGATTTTTCAAAAATCACGGGCGATAGATCATGTACCAGAGTACAAACCGACCACTTCACGATTCGGCAGACATTTGTCCTTTTTACCCGGGATGGACGAAAGGTTTGAGATGTACCGGTTGGGAGATAGTCCATGTAAGGTGGTCTAGTATTTTAGGAAAATGGGACGGTGGCATTGTGAAACGGCATTTTGGTGGTTACTTCAAAAAAGACCCGTTTATTGCGCTCGGAAAATGGAAAAGGGCTTTTCCGTGCGACAAAAAGTAAAACTTCCTCCTGCAACATTGTTCTCCATACCAATGTCCACACACATGCATAATATGGGCACAACATCACAAACTATGCCGTGATTCAGCACATAACATCGGTCATTTGGACCGAAAGCCATGAAACCTCGAACATGATAGGTCATTTTGTGAAGGGTTTTTAGAAACATGATCAATATACCAAGTCTGGTATTTTTCCTTTCAACTATGTAACATAATATGACACCACGCGAAGTATTTTCATTGTTCGGATTTTTTTGAATTTATTATGCCCGTTTTGAATTATCTGAATTTCTAACTATGGTCGAACCGGTGTGTATGAAGATAGGGGACGGGCATCGTTAGAACTTGCATTGGATCTCTGAATAAACCACATATTGCGAGTCTAAAATGATTTTTCAAAAATCACGGGCGATAGATCATGTACTGTAGTACAAACCGGACCCACTTCCTACCGATTCGGCAGACATTTGTCCTTTTACCCGGATGGACGAAAAGGTTTGAGATGTACGTTGGGAGATAGTCCATGTAAGGTGGTCTAGTATTTTAGGAAAATGGGACGGTAGCATTGTGAAACGACATTTTGGTGGTTACTTCACAAACGACGTTTATTGCGCCGAAAATGGAAAGGGCTTTTCCGATGCATAAAAAAGGAAAACTTCCTCCTGCAACATTGTTCTCCATACCAATGTCCACACACATGCATAATATGGGCACAACATCACAAACTATGCCGTGATTCAAGACATAACATCGGTCATTTGGACCGAAAGCCATGAAACCTCGAACATGATAGGTCATTTTGTGAATGTTTTTCAAACATGATCAATATACCAAGTCCGTATTTTTCCTTTCAACTATGTAACATAATATGACACCACGCCAAGGATTTTCATTGTTCAGATTTTTTTGAATTTATTATGCCCGTTTTGAATTATCCAATTTCTAACTATGGTCGAACCGGTGTGCATGAAGATAGGGGACGGGCATCGTTAGAACTTGCATTGGATCTCTGAAGAAACCACATATTGCGTAGTCTAAAATGATTTTTCAAAAAATCACGGCGATAGATCATGTACTGTAGTACAAACCGACCCACTTCCTACCGATTCGCAGACATTTGTCCTTTTACCCGGATGGAAGAAAAGGTTTGAGATGTACCGTTGGGAGATAGTCCATGTAAGGTGGTCTAGTATTTTAGGAAAATGGGACGGTAGCATTGTGAAACGGCATTTTGGTGGTTACTTCACAAAACGACCCGCTTATTGCGCCGGAAAATGGAAAAGGGCTTTTCCGTATACAAAAAGGAAAACTTCCTCCTGCAACATTGTTCTCCATACCAATGTCCACACACATGCATAATATGGGCACAACATCACAAACTATGCCGTGATTCAGACATAACATCGGTCATTTGGACCGAAAGCCATGAAACCTCGAACATGATAGGTCATTTTGTGAAGGGTTTTTGAAACATGATCAATATACCAAGTCCGTATTTTTCCTTTCAACTATGTAACATAACATGACACCACGAAGGATTTTCATTGTTCGGATTTTTTGAATTTATTATGCCCGCTTTGAATTATCCGAATTTCTAACTATGGTCGAACCGTGTGCATGAAGATAGGGACGCATCGTTAGAACTTGCATTGGATCTCTAAAAAACCACATATTGCGAGTCTAAAATGATTTTTTCAAAAATCACGGCGATAGATCATGTACTGTAGTACAAACCGACCCACTTCCTACCGATTCGACAGACATTTGTCCTTTTACCCGGATGGACAAAAGGTTTGAGATGTACGGTTGGGAGATAGTCCATGTAAGGTGGTCTAGTATTTTAGGAAAATGGGACGGTAGCATTGTGAAACGGCATTTTGGTGGTTACTTCACAAAACGACCCGCTTATTGCGCCGAAAATGGAAAAGGGCTTTTCCGTACAAAAAGGAAAACTTCCTCCCGCAACATTGTTCTCCATACCAATGTCCACACACATGCATAATATGGGCACAACATCACAAACTATGCCGTGATTCAAGACATAACATCGGTCATTTGACCGAAAGCCATGAAACCTCGAACATGATAGGTCGGTTTGTGAAGGGTTTTTGAAACATGATCAATATACCAAGTCTGTATTTTTCCTTTCAACTATGTAACATAACATGACACCACGAAGGATTTTCATTGTTCGGATTTTTTGAATTTATTATGCCCGCTTTTGAATTATCTGAATTTCTAACTATGGTCGAACCGGTGTGCATGAAGATAGGGACGGCATCGTTAGAACTTGCATTGGATCTCAAGAAACCACATATTGCGAGTCTAAAATGATTTTTTCAAAAATCACGGCGATAGATCATGTACCGTAGTACAAACCGACCCACTTCCTACCGATTCTACAGACATTTGTCCTTTTACCCGGATGGACGAAAAGGTTTGAGATGTACCGTTGGGAGATAGTCCATGTAAGGTGGTCTAGTATTTTAGGAAAATGGACGGTAGCATTGTGAAACGGCATTTTGGTGGTTACTTCACAAAGCGACGCTTTTTTGCCGGAAAATGGAAAGGGGCTTTTCCGCATGCAAAAAGGAAAACTTCCTCCGCAACATTGTTCTCCATACCAATGTCCACACACATGCATAATATGGGCACAACATCACAAACTATGCCGTGATTCAAAGACATAACATCGGTCATTTGGACCAAAGCCATGAAACCTCGAACATGATAGGTCATTTTGTGAATGTTTTTCAAACATGATCAATATACCAAGTCTGGTATTTTTCCTTTCAACTATGTAACATAATATGACACCACGAAGGATTTTCATTGTTCAGATTTTTTTTGAATTTATTATGCCCGCTTTGAATTATCGAATTTCTAACTATGGTCGAACCGTGTGCATGAAGATAGGGACGCATCGTTAGAACTTGCATTGGATCTCAAGAAACCACATATTGTAGTCTAAAATGATTTTTTCAAAAATCACGGGCGATAGATCATGTACGTAGTACAAACCGACCCACTTCCCACCGATTCGCAGACATTTGTCCTTTTACCCGGATGGAAGAAAAGGTTTGAGATGTACGGTTTGGGAGATAGTCCATGTAAGGTGGTCTAGTATTTTAGGAAAATGGGACGGTAGCATTGTGAAACGGCATTTTGGTGGTTACTTCACAACGACCCGTTTATTGCGCGAAAATGGAAAAGGGCTTTTCCGCATGCATAAAAGGAAAACTTCCTCCTGCAACATTGTTCTCCATACCAATGTCCACACACATGCACAATATGGGCACAACATCACAAACTATGCCGTGATTCAGCACATAACATCGGTCATTTGGACCGAAAGCCATGAAACCTCGAACATGATAGGTCATTTTGTGAAGGGTTTTTCGAAACATGATCAATATACCAAGTCTGGTATTTTTCCTTTCAACTATGTAACATAACATGACACCACACGAAGGATTTTCATTATTTGGATTTTTTTTGAATTTATTATGCCCGCTTTTGAATTATCCAATTTCTAACTATGGTCGAACCGTGTGCATGAAGATAGGGGGGCATCGTTAGAACTTGCATTGGATCTCTGAAAAACCACATATTGCGAGTCTAAAATGATTTTTCAAAAATCACAGGCGATAGATCATGTACCGTAGTACAAACCGACCCACTTCCTACCGATTCTAAGACATTTGTCCTTTTACCCGGGATGGACGAAAAGGTTTGAGATGTACCGTTGGGAGATAGTCCATGTAAGGTGGTCTAGTATTTTAGGAAAATGGGACGGTAGCATTGTGAAACGGCATTTTGGTGGTTACTTCACAAACGACCGTTTATTGCGCCGGAAAATGGAAAAGGGCTTTTCATGCATAAAGGAAAACTTCCTCCTGCAACATTGTTCTCCATACCAATGTCCACACATGCATAATATGGGCACAACATCACAAACTATGCCGTGATTCAGCACATAACATCGGTCATTTGGACCGATAGCCATGAAACCTCGAACATGATAGGTCGGTTTGTGAAGGTTTTTCAAACATGATCAATATACCAAGTCTGGTATTTTTCCTTTCAACTATGTAACATAACATGACACCACGCCAAGGATTTTCATTGTTCGGATTATTTTTGAATTTATTATGCCCGCTTTTGAATTATCTGAATTTCTAACTATGGTCGAACCGTGCATGAAGATAGGGACGCATCGTTAGAACTTGCATTGGATCTCTGAAGAAACCACATATTGCGAGTCTAAAATGATTTTTCAAAAATCACAGGCGATAGATCATGTACTGTAGTACAAACCGGACCCACTTCCTACCGATTCTACAGACATTTGTCCTTTTACCCGGATGGACGAAAAGGTTTGAGATGTACCGGTTGGGAGATAGTCCATGTAAGGTGGTCTAGTATTTTAGGAAAATGGGACGGTAGCATTGTGAAACGGCATTTTGGTGGTTACTTCACAAACGACCGTTTTTGCGCTCGGAAAATGGAAAGGGCTTTTCCGCATGCGACAAAAGGAAAACTTCCTCCTGCAACATTGTTCTCCATACCAATGTCCACACACATGCATAATATGGGCACAACATCACAAACTATGCCGTGATTCAAGACATATAACATCGGTCATTTGGACGAAAGCCATGAAACCTCGAACATGATAGGTCATTTTGTGAAGGTTTTTGAAACATGATCAATATACCAAGTCCGGTATTTTCCTTTCAACTATGTAACATAATATGACACCACGCCAAGGATTTTCATTGTTCGGATTTTTTGAATTTATTATGCCCGCTTTGAATTATCTGAATTTCTAACTATGGTCGAACCGGTGTGCATGAAGATAGGGACGGGCATCGTTAGAACTTGCATTGGATCTCTGAAGAAACCACATATTGTAGTCTAAAATGAATTTTTCAAAAATCACGGCGATAGATCATGTACTGTAGTACAAACTGACCCACTTCCCACCGATTCCAGACATTTGTCATTTTACCGGGATGGACAAAAGGTTTGAGATGTACGGTTGGGAGATAGTCCATGTAAGGTGGTCTAGTATTTTAGGAAAATGGGACGGTAGCATTGTGAAACGGCATTTTGGTGGTTACTTCAATAAACGACTGCTTTTTGCGCGGAAAATGGAAAAGGGCTTTTCCGTATGCAAAAAGGAAAACTTCCTCCTGCAACATTGTTCTCCATACCAATGTCCACACACATGCATAATATGGGCACAACATCACAAACTATGCCGTGATTCAAGACATAACATCGGTCATTTGGACGAAAGCCATGAAACCTCGAACATGATAGGTCATTTTGTGAAGGGTTTTTCAAACATGATCAATATACCAAGTGTGGTATTTTTCCTTTCAACTATGTAACATAACATGACACCACGCGAAGGATTTTCATTGTTCGGATTTTTTTTAAATTTATTATGCCCGCTTTGAATTATCTGAATTTTTAACTATGGTCGAACCGTGCATGAAGATAGGACGGCATCGTTATAACTTGCATTGGATCTCTAAAGAAACCACATATTGCGAGTCTAAAATGATTTTTCAAAAATCACAGGCGATAGATCATGTACTGTAGTACAAACCGACCCACTTCCTACCGATTCTACAGACATTTGTCCTTTTACCCGGATGGACGAAAAGGTTTGAGATGTACCGGTTGGGAGATAGTCCATGTAAGGTGGTCTAGTATTTTAGGAAAATGGACGGTAGCATTGTGAAACGGCATTTTGGTGGTTACTTCACAAACGACCGTTTTTCGCTCGGAGAAAATGGAAAAGGGTTTTTCAAACACTAATAATAGGGGTGAGTGTCGACATTATGTCTTGCTTGTACCTTGTCCCGGATGGTGTCACCAACCGGGACTAAAGATGATTTAGTCCGGTTGGAGACACCAACCGACTAAAGATGAGTCAAGACTAATAATAGGGGTGAGTGTCGACATTATGTCGTGAGTGTCGACATTATGCCGAGCTGCTTGTACTATAAATATGCATCCTTGTGAGTCGGTCCTCCGCCCAGTTTGAGGCATCTCCAAGATGGTTTTAGAGAGCAGGACACCACTACGGCCAGTTCGAGGAGATGCCGATGGAGGCCTCCTCCGCATCTCCGAAATCGTCATAGAGGCACTCCTAATATGTGAAATTAGTTAGCTCCGAGGCGTATTGATCTAGTTAGTGAAGTTACAAGCTGCAAGATGGTTTTCGAGAGGGGACACCACTGACCAGTTCGAGGAGATGCCAACGAGCCCAGTCCTCCGGCATCTCCGAGAAATCGGTCATAGAGGCACTCTAATATGTGAAATTAGTTAGCCCGAGGCGTATTGATCTAGTTAGTGAAGTTACAAGCTGCAAGATGGTTTTCGAGAGCAGGGACACCATCGGCCGTTTCGAGGAGATGCCGACGGAGCCAGTCCTCCGGCATCTCCGAAATCGGTCATAGAGGCACTCCTAATATGTGAAATTAGTTAGCTCCGAGGCGTATTGATCTAGTTAGTGAAGTTACAAGCTGCAAGATGGTTTTCGAGAGCAGGGACACCATCGCGCAGTTTGAGGAGATGCCGATGGAGCCTCCTCCGGCATCTCCGAGAAAGGTCATAGAGGCACTCGGTCCAGCCACAAAATGGGACTAACACTCAAGACATTTATTAATATTAAAACGAGACTACAAAACCGGGACTAAAGGCCACAAACCGAAAAGATATCCTTAGGTCAAGCCACAAACCGCGAAAGACATGAACTAGAGTTACATAATATGAGCATGAACTTCTTGGCATATGTCATTCCTTATGACCGCTTCAGACGTAACCATGGAGCATCTTCTTTACATAATGGAATGCTTGGGCAGTTTTCACCGTGAAGGGCGGAATTTCATCAAACTTATTATAATCTTACGACATGTCCATCTTGTCCTCGATTCCCGATGTTTCTTTTCCCGAAAGAACTATGTGACGCTTTGGCTCATCATATGATGTATTCGTTTGCATATTTTTTCTTTTTCGTGCGAGGACATGTCCTTCACATAGAAAACCTGAGACACATCATTGGCTAGGACGAATGGTTCATCTCTATAACCAAGATTGTTGAGATCCACTGTTGTCATTCCGTACAACTGGTCTATCTTTACCCCTTCCCCATTCAGGTTGACCCATTTGCAGCGAAACAAAGGGAAATTAAAAGAGACTCCATATTCTAGTTCCCATATCTCCTCTATGTAACCATAATATGTGTCCTTTTGTCCATTCTCGTCTATTGCATCAAAGCGGACACCACTATTTTGGTTGGTGCTCTTTTTATCTTGGGCGATCGTAGAATGTATTCCCATTTATTTCGCACTTTGGAAATTCAATACGAGAAGATGGTGACGCGCCAACAAGTATAGCTGATCTCCAACAGTGGTGTCATTCAAGAGATGTGTCCGCATCCAACCACCGAAAGACTTCATGTGTTCATCTGAATCCATGATGGATTCCCGGGTTTTGAGCGTACAATATTCTTGTGTTCCTCCATATAATGGAGCCAAGGTGGAATTATGTAGAACTGTGTAGTGTGCTTTAGTGAAAGAATCCCCCCTACATATCATTTCTTTCTTTCCCAGCGTTTTTTCCACTTAGTCTTCCCTCATGCCATGAGTCGAAACACCAATCGGCTTAAGGTCGAATAAAGTCAACACAAAACTCAATGACCTCCTGCATTCCATATCCCTTGGAGATGCTTCCTTACAGTCTAGCACGGTTATGAACATATTTGTTTAAGACTCCCATGAACCTCTCAAAGGGGAACATATTGTGCAGAAATACGGACCGAGAATGGCAATCTCTTCCACTAGATGAACCAGAGATGCGTCATAATATTGAAGAAGTATGGTAGGAACACCAACTCAAAACTAACAAGACATTGTACCACATCCTTCTGTAACCTTGGCAGAATATCTGGATTGATTACCTTCTGAGATATTGCATTGAGGAATGCACACAGCTTCACAATGGGTACTCGAACATTTTCCGGTAGAAGCCCCCTCAATGCAATCGGAAGCAACTACGTCATAATCACGTGACAGTCATGAGACTTCAGGTTTTGGAACTTTTTCTCTGCCATATTTATTATCCCCTTTATATTAGATGAGAAGCCAGACGGCACCTTGATACTGTAAAGGACTTAAAAAAGGACTTCCTTCTCTGCTTTGGTAAGAGCATAGCTGGCACGACTTAAGTGACGCCTTTATCCGTCTTTGTTATCTGTATGCATGTTCTTTGGGTCTTTCATAATTTGTTGGTCCTCCCGCTTGGTGTATCTTTTGTCTTCCCATACACGCCTAGGAATCCTAGCAGGTTCACGCAGAGATTCTTCGTCACGTGCATCACGTCGATTGAAGAGCGGACGCAGGACTTTCCAATATGGCAGCTCCCAAAATATAGATTTCTTCTTCCACATGGGTGCGTGTCCTGAGCGACGCGTCTCGAACTGATTGACCGCCGACCCTTTCCAAAGATTACTTCTATGTCCTTGACCATACCAAATACATCATCACCGGTGGGAGTTCAGGCTTCTTCCGGTGATCTGCCTCACCTTTGAAATGCTTGCCTTTCTTTCTTACGGGATGATTGGTCGGAAGAAATCCGATTCGCTAGGTACACAACCTTCTTGCATTTATGCAAATATGTACCTTCGGTCTTATCTAAACAGTGGGTGCATGCCTTATATCCTTTGTTTGTCTGTCACCGAAGGTTACTAAGAGCAGGCCAATCATTGATGGTTCTGAATAACAACCCTCGTAGATTGAATGGCTCTGTTTGTTCTCATCCCACGTACACACTGGTTTGCCCCACAACTGTAAGAGTTCTTCAACTAATGTCCTAAGGTAGACATCAATGTCGTTTGCCGGTTGCCGGGCCTTGGATGAGCAGCATCATAATGAACTTACGCTTCATGCACAACCAAGGAGGCAGGTTGTAGATACATAGAGTCACGGGCCAGGTCTTTGTGATCGCAGCTCTTCTCCCAAAAGGATTCATGCCATCCGATTTAGACCAAACCATAAGTTCCTTGCGTCACTGCAAAGTCCGGGAAGTCTCTCGATTTTTCTCCACTGTGACCCATCGGCAGGTGTCTCAACTCCCGTCTTTCTTACGGTCTTCTTTGTGCCATCGCAACAACTGGCATGCTCTTTGTTTCGAACATGCGTTTCAACCTTGGTATTATAGGAGCATACCACATAACCTTAGCAGAACCCTCTTCCGGAGGGGCTCTCCCTCAAAATCACCAGGTCATCTCTCGATCTTATACCGCAACGCTGTGCATACCGTGTACATTTATCTAAATTCTCATACTCCTTACATGTAGAGGATGAAGTCATTAATGCATGCATGTATCTTTTGCACATCTAATCCCAGAGGACGAGAGTCTTCTTTGCTTCAGAGGTACTCTCGGGAAGTTCGTTATGTTTTGGAAACTTGACTTCATTATTTTCAGCATCTTTTCAAATGAGGAGTCAGTTAGACCACACTCGCCTTCCATCGCAACAATTCCGATTAGTACCAGCTTTTCCGCCATCTTCACAATTTGGGTACAACAATTTCTTGTGATCTTCTAACATGCCCTCTAACTTCAACTTCTCATTTTCATTTCACGCCTCGCTTTGCATCGAAATGACCCTACCAAGTTCATCACCGCTCATCGATGCCCGTCTTCACCTTTTCCTCTCCATTGTATTCCATTGCGGTATCAGTATTCAGAAACATATGATGATAGTTGTTATCATCATCTTCTTCACCATCTTCCATCATAACCCCTTTCCCGTGCTTGGTCCAGCAATTATAGTTGGGCATGAAACCTTTCATAATCGGTGGCCGCGAATGATTTTCGAGGAAGAGTACTCCTTGTTGTTCCGACATTGAACACATGGACAACGTATAAATCCATTCTCTTTGTTTGCCGTAGCCACATTGATAAATTTATCCACGCCTTTGATATACCTGCCACCCGCCGTCACCGACATCCATTCCGAATCGTTCATCCGCATCATATAAGTAAGTTTATCAAAAACAGGACATCATAAATAGTGAAATAACCAATTCACACCGACACATGAATTGTATCAATGACCTAGAAAAGATAAGATTGCTAACCTCGATCGAGGGAAATAAAGAGGAGAAAGCTCATGCGTCTCGGACACATTCTATATTTTTGTTCTATGAGAAATTCAACGGATTTTTCACTCAAACATTTCAACAAACACCTTCAATGCATGCATGAAAAAACTAGCACACACCCTCACACCTTACACCATTGAAAAAACAGTGGGAGGCAGAGGGGTCATGCTGCATTTATAGAGGCAGGGTCTTTAGTCTCGGTTGAAGCCGAACCGGGACTAAAGGTGCGTTCGAGCCACGTGGCGTGGGCCAAACCTTTAGTCCCGTTGGTGGCTCCAACCGGACGCATGCCTACCAACCGGGACCCATGCCCCTGGCCCCGTGCCCGCTCCAACCGGGACGCGTGCCAGCATTAGTCCCGGTTGGTGGCGCAACCGGGACTAATGCTCCGAGGGGTCGCGAACGGATGGCCCTTTTTCCTCTAGTGTGGGCAAAAAAATGATACTCACGTTACAATCTAAATAGAGACGTGTGGATCTGCAGATACTCGTGTCAGGTCGCAATCTTTTATTTTTTTCGAAAGTAAATATATAAATGAAGGCTAAGGGCATCCATTTAACTAACATAACTTGGGCATCCATTTGTTTTATGCACTTGCTGTTTTGGGTGTTTTGACAAATGACAATACAATAAAACACAAGTCGAGTGATAACAGATTATAAATATTATGGGCATGAGTAAAACACGGGATAGATAATATATTAGATAACATTTATATTAGATAGCCCGATAACATTACAATAAAAGAAAAGGGGTAAAATATAGAAGGGAAGGGCAACTAGGCGCCTAAACCCTAGGCTAAAACCTGGCCCTAGCTACTACGTGGGTTTAGCCCGGCTGCCGGTCAACCTCGCCGCCCTACTCCATTGGCGGTGGAGGCAGTGCCGGTGCCGCCGCCCTCTAAGCCGCTGTCGCAGCATTCCAAGACGCCACCCTCTCTCGTTGCTCCCGTCGCCGCTGCTCCTCCTGGAAGGCCCAGTGATTGGCCTCCCGTCGGTCCTCCTCCTCCTGTTTGCGCCTTTTCTTCAAGGCGCGCGCGGCCTGCTTCTCCTCCCACTTGGCGTAAGCAGCCAGCTCCGTCTCCTCCTCCTTCTCCGCCGCCTTCCAATACTCTTCGGAGGGGCCGTCGTCGGGGAGGTTGCCTCCGGGGAGGGGGTTGTGGACGATGTGGCCCTAGGGCCAGGGGCAGGGCAGGGCTTTGCGTCGCCCCCCCTTTTTGTCCCGCCTCGGGCGCGGTGGCGCCTCCTGCTCCCAGAACTGCTTGTGGTCAGGGTGGTTGTCCTCGTCGCTTACTTCGGATTCTGAAGGGAAGGGGGGGAGGTCGCCATGGTCACCGGAGTGTTTTTTGGGGTTTGGGGGGCTGGGAGGAGGCAAAGGGGCGGGCTCGAGGTTGAAGATGAGGGGTAAGATGAGATAAGGATGCAAGTGCGTTTTGCCTATTTATTGAGGGCGGGGCGTGAAGGGCGGCGTGGGAATCCAGCGTTGGCACAACCGCGTGCGCTGCGTTGCATGTAGGCAGCGGGCATAGCCGCGTGCGTGATCAATGCGGTCAGTGCAAAAAAATTGCTAGGATGCGACGTGACCCCTGCACAGTCGACCCCGCCCCTGCATGCATGCATGCATTAATAGGAAAGAGAGAAAAAACGTCTAAGGTAGTTGTTCATTGGCAATAAAAAATAAAAGAAAAAATATAATTTGGCCTTGATTTACTCGGTAATAAATGCAGGAATCTAGGACTAAGGTACTCGTTCGTTTTTACACACCGCATGCAACAAACTCGTTTGTTTTTACACACCGGATGCAACAAACTCGTTCGTTTTTACGGGCCTGTTTTTACACACCGCATGCAACAAAATCACACATTGAAACTCAATGGGTGAGAAGAAAAATCGGTGGGAGTAATCAGAGGGATGTCAATTGTAGGGAATAGAGGGAGTATGAAACTAATTTTATAATATCAATTTATAATATCAATTTTATATAATATAGAAGTATGTGTTATGGTGGATCTAATTATATTTATTACATCAAGTTTGACTGAAGAAAGTTGTTAGACGTACACTTATTTAATGTGACGGAGGGAGTAAATACGCTGCAGCGTTGTTGCACGCAAAATAGCTAGACTGCGACGCGAAAGACAGCTGCATAGCATGCATGCATGGCGCAGCCCGCCCCGCCCAGCGCCCTCGCATGCCACGCTCGGTCCAACGGTCAATGAAGTGTGCCACGCTGTACCTTATATTTATTACATATTTTATATTTTGATATTTTTTCTTAGGTCATAGTGACATGCATATGTGGGAGTAACTTAGAGTAGTAACATGCATATGTTACTAGTCTAAGTTACTATCTACATAGTGCAAAATAACATAGATGTGGTATCATGCAAAGTCTCATCTATTACAATATAGACTCATTTTGTCCTGAAATTTGTGATGTTATGGCAACATAGCTAGTTACCACAAACCTCTCTCTCATCATTTAATTGCATGCCATGTCATCTAAATGCTTAGTTGACAATACATGTAGGACTATGTTACTATCCAAGTTACTCCCACTATGACTAGCCTTATATATGTAGTCAAAGTTTATAAATATTAACTTTTTCTATGACGCATGAACCTGAGGGGAGTAAGTTTGACTGAAGAAAGTTGTTAGATGTACACTTATTTAATGCGACGGAGGAGTAAATACGATGCAGCGCTGTTGCATGCAAAATAGCTAGACTGCGACGCGAAGGCAGCTGCATGCATGGTGCAGCCCGCCCCACCCAGTGCCCTTGCATGCCACGCTCGGTCCAACGGTCAATGGAGTGTGCCACGCTCGATCCAACGGTCAATGGAGTGTGCCATGCTGTACCTTATCTGTTGATGGAAAAACGATGAAGCCAATCAGATTCCAGAATCATCCATCCCACGGATCGCCAAGAGCTAGCCGCGAAATCCTTCTAAGAGACGCCAACCAATCAGGTTGCAGAACAAGCCCTTCCACGGATCGCCCAGAGCCACCCGCGGAATCCTTCTAGAAGACGCGATCGGACGGCCACAGTGTCGTGCTAGGGTTAGATCTACGTTCCTCATTTGGCATTAGGGTTATCTGGGTTTAGGATGCAGTCAACGGGGTTTCACAAGTTTGACCAGACATTCAAATGTGCATAACTAATTCAAAAAAATAAAAAAAATACAAAGCCTTCGCATGGTGTCATGTTATGTGACATAGTTATGAGAAAAAATATCAAACTTGGTCTATTGATCATATTTCAAAAAACCCTTCACAAAATGACCTATCTCCTCCGAGGTTTTCTGGCTTTCGGGTCAAATGACCAATGATATGGCTAGAATCAACGCATAGTTTGTGATAAGGTGCCCATATTGGGCATGCATGTGTATAATTGGATGACTAACAATGTTGTAGTACAAAGTTTTCCTTTTCAACGCACAGAAAATCCATTTTATATTTTCTAAGTGCCGAAAGTGGAGGGGATTTGTGAAGCAACCACCAAATTGAAGTTTCTAAATGGTAACATCCTATTTTAAAAAAATACTAGACCACATAGCATGTACAATTTCCCAACTTGAGTATCTCAAACCTTTTATTCCATCCCTGGTGAAAAAGACAAATCCTGCTGAATCGGCTGGAAGTGGGTAAGATATGAACTATAGGTACATGATTTCATGCTGATGATTTTTTGTAAAAATCATTGTTAGGTTCACAACATGCTATTTCATCAGAGGTCCAATGCTAGTTTTGTGAGCCTCACCCCTAGCTAAGAATATTTATGAAAACCCTTCAAAAAGTTTGACCAGAAATTCAAATGTGCATAACTAATTCAAAAAAATACAAAACCTTCGCATGGTGTCATGTTATGTGACATAGTTGTGAGGAAAAATACCAAACTTAGTTTTAGAAATGGTCGAAAAAAAACTTGCTTAGAAATGGGTTGGTTTACCCTAGCTTTGGAGCCCATTTCTACCACATTTTGGGTGAGGGTGAGTTGTACTTCACAAAAGGAATCAGGGTGAGGATGAGTTGTACTGTACATATGAGAAAAACGTTGGAACCTCATACAAACATAGAAAAGTACACATAGCTACATTTGTTGAAATTCAAATTTACCATCATATTTGAATTTTGTCCAAATTATCAATAAGTGCCAAATTATTATAATAACAAATGTTTATAACAACAACTGCCAAATTATTATAATAACAAATGTGTACAACAACAAGTGCCAAATTCAAAGTCTATTTCTTTTGGCTCTTCTTACCCCCCGTTTTCTTCTCCTTCACAAGTTTCACACCACACAACAGGTTTATGCTCTTCTTTTTCTTACCATTACCATCTGGCCTCCCCACAGCACGTCCAAGAGTCCCCTTCACCTCCTGCACCTCCTCAACAACACAATCTGGCACCAGAGCCTTGTCAACATAGTCACTTTGCACCAGAGCCTCATCAACATGGTCAGTTTGCACCAGAGCCTCAACAACAGACTCATTTTGTACCAGAGCCTCAAAAACATGCTCATTTTGCACCAAAGCCTCAACAGGCTCATTTTTCACTAGAGACTCAACAACATGCTCATTTTGTACCAGAGCCTCAATAACATGCTCATTTTACACCAGAGCCTCAACAAGAGGCTCATTTTGCACTAGAGCCTCAACATCATGCTCATTTTGCCCCTCATTTTGCACCAGAGCTTCCAAATCAGAAACGGTGTGCCCTAAAGCCTCAACAGTTTGCACATCATGCTCCAAAACAAGTTCAGATTGCACCTCAGCAGCACCAAACATGATCTGGTTAGTTCTCTTCTTTCTTTGGCCATTGATTCTTGCCCTTTTCACTGGCCAGCATTTGTCAACAACAAGAGGTGGGCCTTTTTATCCACGCTTCCTCCTGAAAACAAGCAAGTTAGCTGGGGGAGAAAAATCATCAACAAGAAATGGGATAGATTTTGTATGAACATACTTTGGCTTTTCAGTAGTGTATTTGCACTTGGTAGAGCCAGCTCGGTGTCCAAGTTTTTCCCAGAGTTTGCATCTATTCTTGTTACCTTTTTGGGCCCTTTTTGGCTTGGCATCTTTCTTTTCATCTTTCTTTCCCTTCTTGCTACTCCCACCTTTCTCAAACCAAGCCTTGAATCTACTCTGCTTGGGCCAGCCAGCCTTTCTTTTCATCAAAGGAGGACACAAGGAGAACTGAATGTCCACTTTAGGCCACTGGGACTGATCTGTAAGTGCTGGAATTGGTGTTCCATATGCAGCCTTGAATTTTGCTACAGAATAATACTCATGCAAATATGGGTGCATATTTAGCTTGTGTTTGGAGGCCAAGAAAAGTATGGCATGCTCATAAGGCTTCCCAGTGTGTTGCCACTCAAGGCATGTGCATTCATGCAATTGAGTGTGAACAACATGCCTCCTGCCAGTCTTTGTATCTCTGACTTCGGCACCCCACAATGAGGATTTCTCAACACACAAATGTGCAAGATTCCTGCTCCTGTTGACCACCTACTGCACAACATCAGGAAGCTTATCTCCTTGAAGAACATCACCAAGCCTTCTTCTCAATTCCCACAACCTCATGATCATGATCCTGATCTGGTCAACCATGTCATGGAGAGGCAAGTCTTTTAACTCCTTCACTTTGTTGTTGAAACTTTATGCCAAATTATTGTTGATATGATCACATTTGATGGCAGTGTCAAACCAGACTTGTACCATAAAAGAGAATGTTAGGTTTCCAACCATGTACAAAAATTGACCTTATCCTCCTCAGAGCATGCCGCCTTAATCTTCTCAAGGTGGTATGAATGTGTCTGTCTGGTGTAAGATCTTGCTGCTGGCCACATGCGTCCAAAATCATCTCCTCTGAATTTTTTGATCAAATTCATCCACATATGGCCGAAGCACTCTCTCTGCTCAGCATGAGGGAAAACAATCTTCACTGCATTTTCTAAACCTTTACATGCATCTGTGTGCCTTGCCAATGGAGAGATGGCCCTATGCATCGTTTCAAGCTGCATCATGAACCATGTCCATGATGCCTGCATCTCAGTGAAACATGCCAATAGCTACGAGGAACATCCAATTGTGTACATCTAAAGCATTGCATCTTTAGTTGACCATTCCACTTTCTAGTCAAGAAAGATGAGTCTATACTCAAATATGGAGACCACCGCTATGAAGCCATCGATGCAAGGCTTTAAAGCCATGAAGAATTTAGAGAAGAAGACTTTCCCATCAGTTGTTACCTCAGTATCTATATCCACAACACTGCCAGGTGACCTCTTCTCTACTTCTGCTTTTAAGTTATAAAGCATTCGAAAGGTATTTGCCCAATCACCATATAGCTCTTTCATTGCCCTTTGCTTTGCCTTCCACACTGTAGTATAATTCAGCTTAATAGGTCTTGCTTTTCCAAGTCTATTTTCAGTCTCTTTGTAGTGTTGTTTGGTGTTGTGGCTAAAATGGGCTTGATATTTTCTGTAACCCATAATTGTGATGTCATCTTTGTAACTGTTTGAGAACTTGTAATGCAAGTATGAGGTTTTGGAATTTGATTCACTCTTATTGTCCTTCCACCAGGTTGGCGTCTAGCAGATATATACCACTTGCAAGGCTTGGCACCACCATCATAACCTACGCATTTTGCATAATACTTATTTTTATCAGTCCACATAGTCTTGGTAGCAAACTCACGTTTGACTGCATATGTCCTGAAACACATCCTGAATTTATCCATGCTTGGAAACAATCTCCCAACTTTAATAACTGGGTCCTCTTTGTCATAAACTGTTACTAGCTCATCATCATGTGCATCATCTACATGAACAACAGCATTTTCCAACAACTCTAGATCTATATCTGCCTCTACATCTCTAAAATGGTTGTCACCATCATTTGCAGCTCCATCCCTCTTCTTCTCCTTGTCTATGTCATCTATAGGAATGCCAAAAAGCTTTGCCATTTCAATGTCATCTATTGGTGCAATGACCAAATCAGTCCGGTCATGTATCTCAACTAAATTCCAATCAAAAGTTACAATCCTTTGTGCATTAGCATCTGCAGCCTCCCCTTGTGCATTAGCATCATCCTCCACTGTTAAAACTTCCAACTCAGTAAGTATAGGCATTACTTGCCTTTGTGCAGCCCAATCATCCTCGATCATCTGAGCAGCCAGCTTCGAGGCCACATATCCAACTCTCGAATCGGGTTTCAGATCAATGAGCTCTGCTAAAAACAGAACAGTTTTGCTTTTCCAATCGTTTCGCTCATCGACTTCATCAACTATATGTTCCCCTGTCTCAACCCTAACATAGTCACATTTGCAATCATCAAATCGTAACAAAGAAACTTCTTGCTCTGGCCCCCAAACCACACTATCCCCAATTTTTTCCACCATTTTCCTCACCGCCTCCTCTCCCATGTTTATTAGCTCTTGGGGATCAACATGTTCTAATTCCACCTCCCATTTAACAACTGTGTCTCTCTCAATGAGCTGTGTGCTGCCATCAACTAAAACAGACCTAGAGGGAAAGAAATTGATGCGAAGTTTGAAGGTTTGACGCGCAACGTCGTCTCCCCTGTTTTTGGCGGGCACTATGAGCTAGCGGAAGCGAACAAAGAGCTCAACCTTAGAGAAATTAAGTGTAGAGATACGGGATATACCGATTAGAAGTCCCCTCTCTATGCTCCATCTCGTTCCCCCTCGCCCTGTTCAGCACACCCTCGCCTCCACAATCTAGCATCAATGGGCATGCTCAGATCTCGAATTGAGAAGAATGAGAGAGGAATTAGCTTTCAAATGGCACTCACCACCTTCGCCGTCGAACGAAAGCGCCGCCGCCTAAATGAATTGCCCTGCCGCCGTCGGGGAAGCTACAGTCAGTATGACGCGTGCTCTCGGTCGGAAGCGGTTGGCTTGACTGGCTGTCAATCGACCGGTTTGGCTTAACCCTAATCTTGGAACAAAGTTAAATGTGTCCTTAACGACCGTTTTATGGTCCGTGTGGCCCTAGGATATTAGCTGTCTCACAACCGTCGCATGCGAGCTATTCTTTTTAACGATGTCTTGTTCCTTGCAATTCCGCGTAAAGACGTCGCATGGGAGCTATAAGCCCCCTATTATCATAGAGACAGACTGCATGCAACTGGTCTCGATGGTGTCCTGTCCAGGGAGCGATCGATCTCCTCTGCTTCATCCAGGGTTAGTCAACATGTGGCAAACCTTGCTAGAGTGGAACACTGCTATGAGACTTGGTTCGGGTCTGAGCCTGAATATCTTCTATAAAATCAACGAGTTGTTTTTTTGTGAGATTTCTAGCATGTTTCTTTATTTTTTGAGATAGATTAAAATGCAGAGCTCTTGGCCACGGCTGTGACGCCAGCGTGTGTTTCTATATTTGCGTGCTGCCTCGCAATTTGAGCATCTACGTCTGCCCCGCAAACCAGTTTGTTCATCTGACTGCGTCTCTGTGATTGTGTATGCTAAAGTATATGTATTTGTTCTGAATCACTATTTGTTAGATGGCTCTTTGCTATTCAATAACAGAAAAATAAGTTGGCCGGTTAATATGACAAAAATGTCAATAAAAATCCCCACCTAGCTTAACTTTTTTAAAGTGGGGACAAAACGCCCCGGCTTCTGCATCGATAGGATGCATGCGGCCTTTATTAACTTATTGAAATTCAGTTTTTACAAAAGATATATCATGGGTCACACATGGTGGACATACGAATCAACCACCTAAAAGAAATAGAACACGTGAAATGACTCTGCATCAACATGTTATTCTATGATCAAAACGCCAGTTGCACCGAGTGAATAAGTTCCTGGCGACCATCTCCAAATGGTTACACCCAGTAACCAGATCTTGTCGCCGCTCCATTGATTGTAAGTAGGACCACAAACGGATCCAATCCGTAGCCAGCGGTATAACCTGCATAAAAGAAGTTGTTTTTCCATTGTTAAAAATATAGTCATTTTTGACATTCCAGATGGTCCAAAGCAAAGCACATGCACCCACTCGAATCTGTACTTTTTCATTTTTTGTAACTCCAGACAACCAGTTTCCAAAAAGATTAGTAATATTATTTGGAGGGGATATATTGAACGCTATATGGACAATACGCAGACAACTTTTGCTAAAGGGCATGAACAAACGCACAGCAGCACAATATTAAGAAAGGGAAAGTTACATAGGTTGCCACACAGACGTTGACCCGCTGCAATGTAGCCTGCTTAATCTGCCGGCATCGACCTATAATTTGGACCGCCTCCCCGACGTGCACCGCTTCCATGTGAACCACGAAGTTACATGACTTAGCCATCCTTGAACCAGAGCTGCATAGGACGCCAACTTGCAGACCGGAGCTGTCAAGACAAGGTTTGTGGACAGTATCAAACGATACTCTTGGACCATCTAGCTCATCATATCTAGCAAATACATCATCAGGAATTGCGCTGCTTCTTTTCCCGACGTTTCCAAATCCTACGGTCCTGCCACGCATGTCTTTGGCGTACTTTGATGTCACTCCCACATGATCTCAAAATAAAACATAGTGTCTAGTGCCAGTGTTGAAGGTAGACAAATAGAGTGATGTATATAGCATGGCTCTCTACATAATATATGTACTTCCTGCTCTTAAATAAGAACATTAATGTGCTTAATTCAGTGCATTTGACAGATCAGCAAGGATGCAGCGTAAGATGTTTAGGATTCTCCTTCGGTACATGGCAGATCAGCTCAAACAAGATATAATTCCACAAAGCTACATGACTTAGCCGTTTTATCACGTTGCAGCTCAAACAAGATATAATTCCAATGAGTCCGCTGACAATAATGCTTCATTGCTTCACAAAAAATTAATGTGCTTCTTTAGTGCATGTGACAGATCAGCAATGATGTTTTGGATTCTCCTTCGGTACAACCCCACACTAAACAAAACTCAAATACAAGAATGGGATGATATCTCTCGATGCCTCTTCGTAATTGAAGGCATGATGGTCATTTACAAATAATAGATGAATATTAAGTTTATAATAGCCTTGTAGAAAACCCGTATGATATGATCCAATTAATTTGTACGGGTCTGTAGGCATACATAAACATATGAAGTATGTAAAACGTTGTGGGCTCTGCTGCGGTGAGCTGTGCCGCGTCGCGTTGGTCATGACTGGCACGCGAGCCACCATGAGGCAGTGTTGGCCGCAAAACAAGGCATGGTGAGGCGGCGTTGTTGGCGGCATGAGCCTCGGCATTCGCAGAAGGTCATTCACCAAATGTTAACATTCAGGTCATTCACAGAAGGTTTACATTCAGGTTATTCACTGATGGTTCACACCAGGTCATTCACTAAAGTTTCATGAACTTTCATCAATCGGAGTCAAAATGATTTGCAATGATATAGACTGATAAAACATTGCACGTGAAATAAAATGCATGCTAGAATCTCACGACGAGGAGACTGCCGTTTGTGCGCCATAGTCAAGCTATTGCTCGAAGCGACATGGTGTCGATGAGAAGATTTTGTTGGTCATTGTCACCCGACGGTCACACGATCCTCAATGTTGTTTCTTTCCGAAGGATAGACACAAACTCTTGAGTTTTTTTCTGAAACAGGGATGTGCCCCGGTCTCTACATTGATTGGTGCATGCAACGTTTTAACACACACAGACTATTGGTTCCTGAGGGTTTGTAACAAGTCGGGATCGATCCATCTTTTTATGCCAGGGCCACGGTGCAGAGCTTCTCGCTCCGCTCCGTGAAGCAACTCCGACTGCTGGCCCCTATGGGCTATTTGACATGGCTCTCTGCACATCACGTCCCATTGGTGCGATTGCAATGGTTCTCTTATTCTCTTTGGATTGCTGCAGGCACAGACCGCGAAGCAATTACCTCGCACCTCCCACAGCTCTGCCTCCCGCACCGAATCCGGCGTCCCCATAAGCCGTGCATCACTACGCCGCTTCCCATGTGCTCATCATGCGATGACGGATATGGTGGAGCTCGATATGCCACCTCAAGCGATGAATGGAGGTTTGGACGAAGCGGAGTACACCTGGTAGCCGTTGCTCAAACCCATCATGTTGATGGGTCAGGGAAACACGATTGTGACCTACAACGGCTTCCCTCTCAAATAGCGAACCCGACACGTTTCGTAGGACGACCATCACACCTTGACCCAAAACGAACCAACTCTGAATTTTTTCGGTAGCCCAACACGTAGCCCTGTACATTGCACCGCACTAGGCATCTCACGAGCGAAATCAAACCTGATGCACTCACAGGACATAAATTATAGGGAACTTAGTGCTCGAACTAGAAGATGATCCGATTGTCCCACCTTGTAGCGAGCGCACCATTCCACTATATACCCCATCAGCACTCCGGACACCCTTAGTCGCCCGACACTATATGCGGAAGACCCTTTGTTTTTCTAGGTGTCCTAACCCTGCATAGTTGTATATTCGCGGTCGTGTAGAAGTATAACTTGGATAATGCTTCATTATACTACAGGAGCGATGCTTCTTCCTTACTATTCCTTTCCCAATCCATCCCAATCCGACAATATCGCTGCCGAGTAACATTTGGCGCATGATTGCTGGCATAGTGACATGATACATGGTATATATACTGGATACTTATATGGGCCTTCTTTCTTTACTCCTCCAAAGTCATAGTGGAGCTCAGTTAATTACTTGGAATCTTTGAAGGACTCCTGTGTTGTTCGACATTTAAATTAAGTAGGTGCTCAGAGCTTTCACACAACTCATCAACAACGCCTGAACATATTGATTGGTATTACGAACACAATCGAGTACATTTCAACATGCTTACTTGTACTTCTTACACATGAAAGAAACATGAATTCATTGATACTATAGAGCAAGAATTATTTTTTTCTAATTTGTACTAGAAGTGCCCCTAGTGTTCCAAAATTTTCCCACTAAGTTTTTTGTATGTGTCTGCTATAGGATGGTTCTTTTGACATCAAAAATGGGAACCATGTTGTACTATAATATGTATGAACTCTGCAAGATAAAATTGTGTTCCATTGTTTTCTTAATGTCAGATACATAAACTTATCACTCTATAATCGTCATTTTCTGAGTAAAATACTCAGCTAAAAATAATATGGAATATGTGAAACAAGCGAATATATCCATTTGTTATGTTTAATAAAATAGAGGAGGAGCGATGCTATTGAAGGAAACACAGAAGGATTTTTTGCATTGTGGGAATCAGGTTGTGCCAAGATCACAGCAGGAAAGACCTTTTGATAAGGTTTCTCCTGTTTTTTCATTCAGTTCGCCTACATGTTGAGTCAAGCGTAGCAAGTATTAGATTCACGGTGCACCGTTTGTGGACTGTCACGCAAGGGTTGAACAGGTAGAGGTCCATTAACTTAGTACTCCGTAAATAGAGTTTGTTTTACAGTCATCTATATAAATTAAGATAGAGAAACAGAACTGTCAGCTCGTTGCAAAAAAACAGCTATTGTATTGTTTGTGTTCATCTCCAATTGATGACCGAAATAGGTTCTCGCGAGTCTGTACAAGATCGCACGAATTAGGAGCGTGTGCATCAAGGCGTCTATTGCCACAAAGGCAGTATGTGAGACACATGGTGGATCTGTAGTGAAACAATATCCAACCTACTTCAACGGAAGGGAATCAATGGTGTGCCGGTGCTGTAGAATGGCAGATTCGTTGTGACTGTGTACAATCTGAAGTTAGGCTTTTGTTTCATACAATCTGAAGTTAGGCTTTTCTTTGCATAATTAGTTATGCAAAGATCACTAGTTGTTTCCCACTATTGGTTTTGCATGGCTTCGCAATCCTACGTGGTCACGGCCCACTACCATGTGTCCTGTGTACATCATTTACCTATCAAGTAAAAATGGAGCTGAACTATTTGAATCCTTTAAGCACTCTTGCCTCGTTCGACATTTATATATAGTTGACACTAGTAGGCCGACTAAAGTTTCTATGCAGACAAGAAGATTTTGCAGCGGCTAATAAAAATGATTTATTTGACAATCAAAAGTAAATAACATATTACCTGCACCCAAATATCCACCCAAGTCCCAAGATCTGCATAATCGAATATGGACCTAAATTAAAAATAGTGAACATGGTCTTTAATTCATTTTCTTAGTTATTCCATCAGATTTATCTTCAACTAGATTGTTTCATCAGATTTTTAAAGTTTGATAAAAAGGCCATTTAGAAAAAAGAACTTGATTCTTCCGACTCAGTCACAAGGTTCAGTGTCTTATAACTTTAAATAATTGTCTAGTTTATTAAAATCAAACTTGCACGGTGACACAGTATGGAAACAACAAAGTAAACTAATGAGAAATGAAGGTCTATCACACTTATCATTGTTTACAATTCAAGAACACTAAGGAGTTAAAGGGAAGGAGACAGACATTGTTGGACAATTTTACCGAGTGCAGAAGTGGTGGCATGCCGGCTATGTGGCATAACTTCAAAACCTTGAGGAAATGTTTATATGTAACCTACAGAAAAATTGCAAGGGATAGCCGGTCCCAAACACCCTTGTAGAAAACGCCGACAATGAGGGAACATTACTGGATGTTTTTTTCCCACTGTCTATCCTGATGACTCCCAGTCATAAAACAATTTCATACAATACCATCAGAGACGACTGCTCTTGCAATAGCAAATAAATTACTTTTCTAAGGATGCGGACTGTACGGAATACTAGAGGGAAAGCGCTTCGCTGCGCCGTTTCCGATCCGACACACTAGCTTTGGCTTTGATTTGTGGTGCAGCCGGGTATAATATGTATGTGTTTTCGGTGCTTCGTCTTAATAGCACATGTGGTGCTTAGAGGTACGTAAAGTGAAGCCTCTGCTATATCCTTATCAAGAATTGAACCAGTCGTACAAGGTAAAGAGGATGCATGTGCTGCTCACAATTGTAGAAAGTCAAGTCTGTAGGTTGGCAGACTTATTATTCTGTAGGTGGTATATATTTGCATAGGAAACAGCTGGTATATCTTTGCATACAAAAACCACACAAACACTTATTATTCTGGAGGTGGAACTGGAACTCCTAGATGATAGGGCTAATACAACTAGCACACCGTGTCAGCAAAGGGGCTTCGAAGTATTTATGCGTGTAGCCAGAACGTGTCGATCGATGTTCGTATCACATTTTGATCTTTCGCTTATGCTTGTTAGCGTCTAGAATTAGCGAAATTTTATCATCGGTCAGTTGTACATGGAGATGGACATGGATCGAACATGTAATTGAAAAGCTCGTTGTTGTAGACAAACGTTTTATGTGAGGAATTTTTGTTTTTAATTTGTGGTTTACTTTGCGAGCGTGTATCCATTGAACGCATGGGTTACTTCGCCAACATGTTCATCGGTTCTGGCCTTGGAAAAAATGCATCTCTCTTGCCGAACTAACCTCTTTGTCTCCATCCTTAACATGGATTTTCATGTATCCAGTTGAATTATTTGGCCCTTTAAGAGCCCTACGAGAGCGGTCATGACTTTCATGAGGGAACTGCAACCTGTCGCTAAGTCCGGAGGCATGCCCCTACAGCCGTCGCATGTTCCATCATATGTGTTTCTATCTGTTTCCATGTTGCCTCTAACGAACCTCTTCTTTTGTTTTGCAAAATTCATCGCTCCTGAATGAAATGGACGAAATTCGGCATTTCAGAACGCAATCAAAAACACTTATTGTGGAATCCCTTCTTGCAACTAATCTTACTGCGTAGTAAATCCATCACGCTGCCCAAGAACAAACGCCTATGCCGCATCCTGTTATGGCTGGCCGGACGAGCGCTCCCGTCTTACCAGCTGCATAGGCAGGCGCGCTGCCAGGCACGCACGTAGGAACCATTAGCACGTCATGGCCAGCGCCATCAAACAATAGCCGACCGCGATGCGCTGAGGTGGCGGCGTGAGGACATCGAGGGCGTGGAAGGCACCGCCGCTCAAAGCCTTGTTCGGATAAGCCACTCTAGAAGTGGATTGGAGTAGTTTCGAAGGAATTTGGGGGGATTTTGACTTAGGTGGAATTTAATCTCCTTCAATCCATGTTAATCCACTCTAACCCCTAGCAAACCAAACAATCCCTAATCAGGAGGCATTTGGGGATATTATTAATTTAATTGTGAGAAAGCACACAAACTTTATTATGACACAATTTGGACGGAATCACCCATTTCAGAACTACCGGTGGCACAGTCCGGTACCTGATACACCCACGACAAAAATGAGCTTACATTGCAGTTTAAACCATAGTGAGAATCATATTCTGAAACCATGTAATACTTCACTTGGATTTGAATGATGGGTTATTGCTATTTATGGCGGTGAGAAATTTGCTTACGAGGACGTGAAGCACTTATAGTAGATTTAAGACCTAGATGTGCAATTTCAAAGAATAAAGAGCAAACCGAAGGTACGGAAAAAGTATTAGGACCTGAGTTGTGGTAGCTTTTTGCAATTTTGTTTCTCAAAACATAACAAAAAAAAACTTACGTGTTTATCTTGAAATCAAGACAACGCTCCTGTACAGAAAAAACGCTGGTAGTAAAATCATATCTTTGATGCGTCTGAATATTTCAATGTTTTACAACAGCCTGTAATGTAAACCTTTTTGCGTTTTGCGACAGCGGATGTACGTTGCTCCGTGTCTTCTAGGAAAACTAGAAATAGGAAAGAACATGCCATGTACTTGATCTCCTAGTACTGCCTCTGCTCGAACTCACGTAGGGACATCAGTAAACTGAAATCACATGGAAAGTTACGAGAGATTTTGGACCTAGATCTGCAATTTCAAAGAATAGAGATCAAAGCGAAGTTATCGGAAAAGAATTAGGACCTATGTTGTGGTAGCTTTTCGCATTCTATCTATTATATACTAAAAGCAATATAAGGGTATTTTTCGAGGCACCAGGTTCACTAATACAGAACGGCTCATATGTCCCGGTTGGTAAGGGCCTTTAGTCCCTGTTCCCTAACCGGGACGGGCAATTGGGACTAAAGTCCGAACCTTTAGTCCCGGTTGCCCCACCAACCGGGACAAAAGAGCGTACACGTGGCCGCTGCTCTGTGCGAGGGGGAGGAGCAACCGTCCCGGTTCGTAACACGAACCGGGACAAATAAACTTCTGCCGCGGCAGAGATTTGACACATTTCTCTGCCGCGGTAGAGAATTCATTTTGACAACGTTTGTTGTTGTGGCAGCATTTTAACCACTTTTTGTGCCGCGGCAGAGAATTCGTTTATGTTGTTTTATTGTTTATTTAGTGTTTTGCGCTCATCAATGAAGAAACCATTATATTACACAAGATCATCATGACAATATTACATTCGATATACGGATCAAGTTCATGCACTATATACAAAAGTTGCTCTTTGTACAATCTCTATTGTTTATACACAGCCAAATAGTATTGCCTTTTTGGGTTTAGGACTTCTGCATCCAAGAATCCCGCCAATTCCTCCTGAATTGCTCGTACGCGATCCTTTGTCAGAAGACCGTCCTGTAGACCGTTCGGTCTAATTTAAAAAAGGAGTCAGCCTATATGAATGAAACTAAACACAATTTAATTGTAATTAAAAACTATAGAAATTGTTTACGTACGTGGAGTTGCTCTAAATTTCTGCTCTTCTCATCGCACGTCTGCCGGATGAACTCGCAAACATAGTATCCACATAGATTGTTACCTGGTCTCTGCGTCAGGCACTTTACGAGAACATAGTTCAATCAAAATAATAATCAAGCATGATAATAACTGTATCAAAACTAGAATCAAAGTGATGCGCGGATATTGCTAGTGGTGCTTACATCTAGTGCTTCAAATGTAAGCTCCGCTTTCCAAACACCCCTAGCCTTGTTGGTGAACCGTTTCCAAGCGCTGCACGGCGAAGAAAACGAATAAAATAAATTATTAATTACTTGATATCATAAAATTCACGAACGTTGCCGATATAGTGTCGTAATGATTAGAATTAACGCTAGAGAAGCATCTGCATGTCCTTTCACTGTTCAAGGGGTTTATGTTTCGACTCCATAACTAGTACACATCCTTTGTCAAGTTGAACGATTAACAGAATATAGTGGTAGCTGTGAATGCATAACTAATCAATTATATACTTAACATCGAGTAAGCGAAATAGAAAGTGTATACAAGACAATAACACTCATCGAAGTTGTAAGGAAATAGTATTTCCCTTCTGGTTTCTTGAAACCTTAACGCGTGTACTATATTATGCTCCGTATCCTGGGGGCTTGTTTTGAGATTAGCTTGATGAACCCAATATGGGTCAATGAAGCCAATGTCATAGATTTGTCCTCTACTTCATTCGAGAATCTTCATTCTGCATATTACAGTATGATTATATACATGCAATAAACAAGGTGAGATAGCTGGAGACTAAGTTAATTACAGAATTAGTACTTATAGACAATAGGCACTGATGGTCGATTTGTCCAAGGCGTCTTGATTGAATAATTGAAATAGTTCATCAAATTCAATGGATATCATGTCATCTATTTCTTTCCCATAATGCTTTTCTGTAACCTTCAACACTATCCAGTTAGCCCGGGCCTTTGTGGCATGCATGTACCATTTATGCAATCTTCGCATTTTTGTTGGAAGATTATTTACCTCCTCAGGTTTGACGAGAGGTTTGTCGTACTGGTATTTGTATGCTACTTCACTCACAGGGAAGTACTCTAACTGGGATAAGTACTGGGAAAATACTCATACCTTGAGCAGCAGCTTTTCTCCGTGTGTGCAACTACCTCAGTATCATCTTGCTCTTATTTATTTGCTCGACCCCACATTGGTATGGGAAATCACCTTGAGAGGGGCGCAAGACTGTTTTGCTTGTTCTCTGAGCTGGGCAACTGATTTCTCGCTTGCATCAGTACTGCTCTTCGAGGCTTGTTATGCCGCATGTGAATTGAGAATAGAACGCTCATAGTCTGATGACAGCTTTGGCTCGGGTTGATGAAGAGTCTTTAGCATTTTCAACACTCTGGCCTTTTCTTCGTTGGTGCTGGGGAACTCTGGCTCTTTCGGCCGCCTCAGCTTAGTGAAAAACGCTGTCGTTTCCGCATCAACGATCACCATAGTCTTCTCTTCAGTACAGTCATAAGCTCTCTTGGGAGGAACCTTTGGTACTTTTGGAAGAGGCTCTTGTGTACGTTTCGGAGATCTCTTACCACGACGTAGAGTAGCGGTACGCTTACACTTTTTATCCTGAGGCGCCGGCGATGGCTCCCGCGGCGATGGCTGCGCCGGAGATTGGTGAGGCGACGGAGCCGGGTGAGGCGACGAAGACGGCTGCCGCGGCGGCGACGACCTCGCTGGAGACGGGTGAGGCGGCGGCAAAGATGGCCTTTGAAGGGGTTCGTAGCATGGAAAACAAAAAATTTCTACCGCATACAAACAAACAAGGCAAGATCTATCTACTAGCTTGTAGCAACGAGTCGATAGAATAACTCACCCTCGAAGATTCCAAAGTGTTTAACGAGAGCGGATTCTCATGGGTGATGTAGTCGTACTTTTGCCGATCTCAAGATCGTGTAGACGATCCTTCCGGTGACGTGTTCAGCGCTTCCATGATCGGTCACACGTTCGATTTTCGATGAAGACCTTCCTCTCCCTTGTTCCAGCAGCGGAGGTTGTAGCACTCTCCTCGCGATTCGGCAGACGAAGGTGATACCTGGGAAGTAGAGGGGAGATCTCGCAGGGCTTCGCCTTAAGCCGGAGCGAGTATGGTGGACTATGAGAGAGGCCTTGGCGATCTAGGGTTTAGAGGAACCAAGGAGAGAGGGCTAGGTCGGCGGCTAGGGCAAGGGGAGAGCCCCAAGTCGGCGGCTAGCGTTTTCCCTAGGGCGGCGGCGGCTGCAAGAGGGGCCGGCGGCTAGGGCTAGGGTTTTAGTGGGGCAAGGTGTAGGTCTAGAGGGGCAGCCCTGCCCCTCCTTATATAGGTGGGAGGGCGCCGGCCAGGGGAGGAGAGTCCTCCCCCAAGTCGGCCTCCAAGGCCGGCGGGTGGAGGGAGAGGAACTCCTCCCCAAGTAGGTTTCCTACTCTCCCTCCACCAAGCAAACTTGTCGTATGACTTTTTCAAATTGGCATTTGACTTTTCAAACTAGGATTTGATTTATCCCTTTATTTTGATCAGCGATGAAACCTAGTATATGATGCAACCATTCCAACTTGTTATGACACATTCATGTATCCTTCCCCTCCGGAGTCCCGGACCTTCCGGACCCTTCTAGAACATTCCCGATGAAAACACCGGAATCATTCTCCAACCCCGAAACAGGACTTTCCTCCTATGAATCTTATTCTCCGGACCATTCCGGATCTCCTCGTGATATCCCAGATCCCATCCGAGACTCCGAACAACATTCGGTCTCTTAATCATCATTCCATAACTACTCAACAACATCGAATCCTTAAGTGTGTCTCCCTACGGTTCGTGAATTATGCGGACATGATCGAGACACTTCTCCGAACAATAACCAATAGAGGAATCTGGAAATTCATATGGCTCCCACATATTTCAACGATTACTTTGCGATTGAATGAACCACTTAGATACGATACCAATTTCCCTTTGTCTCACGATAGTTTACTTATCCGAGGTTTTGATCGTCGGTATCTCTGCATACCTAGTTCAACCTCGTTACCGATAAGTACTATTTTCTCGTTCCCGTGGTATGTGATCCCTTGTGAGCCAGTCACTTGCTTGCAAGCTAATTGGATGACATTCCACCCAGAGGGCCTAGAGTATATCTATCCGTCATATGGATGGACAAATCCCACTCTTGGTCCATGTGTCTCAACCCATACTTTCCGAACACTCAATGCCACCTTTATAGCCACCCAGTTACGGTGTGGTGTTTGATGTCATCAAAGCATCCTTCCGGTGATGGTGATATGCATGATCTCATGGTCGAAGGAATTAGGTTACTATGTATCAGAAAGCATATAACAATTGAACTATTAAAATGACTTGATCTTTATGCTACGCTTATGTATAGGAGTACGTCCATCATATCATTCTCCTAATGATATGATCTTGTTGTTAATAACATCTCAATGTTCATGATAGGAAAACCACAATCATTTATTAACAAACAAGCTAGTATTATAAAGAGGCTTTACTAGGGACTCTAATTTAGTTTACAAATCACACAAGTATTAATGTTTCCTTGTTAATACTGTTATAGCATGAATGTAAACATTTATCATAAACACAAATATATAATAATAACTACATTTCTTATTGCCTCTAGGGCATATCTCCAACTGTCTCCCACTTGCACTAGAGTCAACTAATCTAGATTACATGGTAATATACCGAACACCCATGGAAATTTGGTGTTGGTCATGTTTTGCCCTCGGGAGAGGTTTAGTCAACGGATCTGCCACATTCAGATCTGTGTGTACTTTGCAAATCTTTATGTCACCATCTTGGACATGTTCTCGAATAGCGTGAAAACGTAGCTTGATGTGCTTCAGCTTCTTGTGTGACCTTGGTTCTTGCGCATTGGCTATGGCGCCCATGTTATCACAGTAGATAGACATTGGGTCCAGCGCACTTGGAACCACACCGAGCTCTGTAATGAACTCCTTCATCCATATCGCTTCTTGTGAAGCCTCCGAAGCAGCTATGTATTCCGATTCAGTTGAAGATCTCGCCACAACGCTTTGCTTTGCACTCCTCCAGCTAACTGCTGCACCATTCAAAGTAAATACGTATCCAGATTGAGATTTAGAATCATCCGTATCGGTGTTCCAACTAGCATCGGTGTAACCATTAACAACGAGCTGTTCATCACCTCCATAAGAAAGAACCATATCCTTAGTTCTTCTCAAGTACTTAAGGATGTTTTTGACCGCTGTCCAATGATCCACTCCTGGATCACTTTGATATCTGCTAGTCAAACTAACAGCATATGCAATGTCGGGTCTAGTATATAGCATGGCATACATAAGAGATCCTATGGCTGAGGCATAGGGAGTCTTACTCATCCTTTCTCTATCTTCTACCGTTGCTGGACTTTGAGTTTTACTCAAGGTCGTATTGGGCAACATGGGCAAGAACCCTTTCTTGCTATCTTCCATTCCAAATCTCTTTAGAACTTTGTCCAAATATGTACTTTGTGACAATGATATTAGGCGTCTCGATCTATCTCTATAAATCTTTATGCCTAATATGTAAGTTGCTTCGTCAAGATCTTTCATTGAAAAACTATTATTCAAATATTCCTTGACACTATTAAGAAGGTCTACATCATTCCCAATCAACAATATGTCATCTACATATAGTATTAAGAATGCTACAGAGCTCCCACTCACTTTCTTGTAAATACAAGCTTCTCCATAAGTTTGTATAAAACCAAAACTATTGATTACCTTATCAAAACGTTGATTCCAACTTCGGGATGCTTGCTTCAATCCATATATGGACCGTTGAAGTTTGCATACCTTGTTAGCATCTTTAGGATCGACAAAACCTTTGGGTTATATCATATACAACTCTTCATCAATGTCTCCATTGAGGAACGCTGTTTTGACATCCATCTGCCATATCTCATAATCATAATATGCAGTGATCGCTACTGGTGAGAAAGTCTCATCGTAGTCAAATCCTTGAATTTGTCGAAACCCTTTTGCGACAAGTTGAGCTTTAAAGACAGCAACATTACCATCTGCATCTGTTTTCTTCTTGAATATCCATTTGTTCTCGACAGCCTTCCGGCCATCCAGTAAGTCCACCAAAGCCCATACTTGGTTTTCGTACATGGATCCAATCTCGGATTTCATGGCTTCTTGCCATTTATTGGAATCTGGGCTCATCATCGCTTCCTCATATGTCGCAGGGTCATCGGTGTTGTCCATCAACATGACACTCATAACGGGATCATACCAATCAGGAGTGATACGAGTTCTTGTTGACCTGCGAGGCTCTGTAGCAACTTCAACCGAAGTTTCATGATCATTATCATTAGCTTCCTCTCTTACTGGTGCAGGCACCACAGGAACTTCTTCCGGTGCTGCGCTACTCACAAGTTCGAGAGAAGGTTCGATAACCTCGTCGAGTTCTACTTTCCTTCTAGTCACTTCTTTCGAGAGAAATTCCTTCTCTAGAAAGGATCCATTCTTGGCAACGAAGATTTTGCCTTCGGATCTATGATAGAAGGTATACCCAATAGTTTCTTTTGGATATCCTATGAAGACGCATTTTTCTAAACATGCATAGGTCATTGCCCAAGATGCCCCTAATTATTTTTTGCAATCTGATTTCTAACCTTACAAGATAGATAAAAAATGTAATATTTACCTATATCTAGAATCTAATGTCGTGGAAATATGTCACATCGATTCACTCTACTATCTTTGGAAACATCATAATAAATTATTTACTAACAAAGGATACTATATAAAGTATATATATAATGTGAAAGTGTAGAAAATCAATAAATCTATTTCCTAATTATTTTTTACATAAGTAGTACAACGCTCATCTTTCTAAAAAATAAAGACGATGCCCTCGCAATAGCGAGGGCCACCATGCTATTTTTGTCTCTCAAAACATAACAAAAAAACATCTTCGGTGTTCATCTTGAAATCAAGACAACGCTTCAGTACTAAAAAAACACTTGTAGTAACATGATATCTCTGGTACGTCTGAATATTTCAATGTTTTACAACAGCCTGTAATGTAAACTTGTTTTGCGACAGGGAATGTATGTAGCTCTGTGTCTTCTAGGAAAACTGGAAACAGGAAAGAACATGTCATGTACTTGATCTCCTAGTACTGTCTCTGCTAGAACTCACGTAGGGACATCAGTAAACTGAAATCACATGGAAAGTTTGAATAACTTATAGGCTTTGTTCATTGTCGCAAGCTTGTGCAGTGTTAAGTATGGCAAGATAGAGGTTGCAGTAAACATGCCTAGATGTTATTGAAGAAGGCGTACTGTTTGGAGGTCATGTTGGTATTGTGGAGATTTGTATGATATCCTGCAAGCTGCACCAAGCTAAATACTATTGTTAGGGTTTGACCTTAGGGTACCCCATGGTAATCCGTGACCTTAGGGTAGACACAGTCTGTGCACTGGAGGGTTCCCTGTTCCAGACGTCTGCTCGGTTATGAAGGTACCAGAAGTAGGGGACGAAATAGATATCAGGGTCCGGAACAGCTACACCACGGACTTCTCTCGTAGCTAACTCTCGCATTCAGGTCCCTGATATCTATTTCGAAACGCGACCAAATGCTTCCATCGATGAGGGAATCCGCAAGTGCATCCAGCAAAACCAAAGGAAGCGATAACCGCTTGAAGTATACGTTTTACTCAAGGGCACTACAAGCGTATCAAGAAATCGATGCCAAGGAGGCACAAACGTATTCCCATATGCCTCCTAGTCCTATTTTTTTTGTGTGTGTCCGAACTATGAACTGCTAAACGAAGTGCATGCCTTGCCTTGCTTCGGGCTATTAGGTTAACACAGTGCATTAGTGTGTTGGCTACATTTTCCAAAATGTAAATATCGATGTTACTTATATGCTGCTATATAAGTACTTGTAGGTACATTCATATTTATTATTACACTATTGTTACTCTTCCCCTTAAATACTATACAACGGAGTCCGATGACAGTCGATTCGTCGGCCCACTCCAGCGACACCGATCTAGCTCCAATTGAACGGCTTGTGGAGCTGTTTTCAGGCAGTTAGACATGACCGAAATCCCCCAAATCATGGCAGCAGTTATTGCTAGTTACCCTGCAGCACCTCCCAAATTGATGCCCAGATCGATCTCCCCAAAGCCGAGAGCGACCCTTCTATCCTCGTTGCCCTGCTCCCATCGACCCCTACGCTGCTCGATCCCGGTCGAGCACAGGCGACGGCGGCTGGTTTTTCTCGTGCGCCGGCGAAACACATATAGCTATGTCGGCGTTACTGAACAACAATAGTAGTGTGAGGTGGCTCAATCCCGTTGATGCTTCCATCACACACGGTTACAAGATCACTCCCTTCAACAACAACGTGATCCGTCCAGAAGGTAATAGCTAGACCTCGCTCTTCATCTGTTTCTATTTTCTGAAATTGTTGAATCCTTGTAGTCCTCTACAATTTGGAATTGTCAGTACTAGCAAACTAGCTATACATAGACCATGCGCCACAAAAGATGTCCAATGGTGCATCTCCCACAATGCGTCACATAACCCTAAAACTTCTATGGCGCATGGAAATTGACAATGGGCCACAGAAGTGAGATGGGACCCACACCAGGCCTTGGTCTATGAAACATCTGTGGCGCATTTGAGCATATGCGCAACAGATGTTTTCACTTCTATGATGCATATAACCAGATGCATCACAGAATCATTAGGTGGGACCCATAGCAGGCGGGCTTTGACCGTGCTCTCACCATAAGGTTATATCTTCTGTGGCGCATATCACCATATATGCCATAGAACAAGGATGTGGGCCCCACAGTCTGGCCACCTATGACCAAGATTATGTGGTGCATATGTATAACTTTTGTGGCGCATATCTGGAATATGCGCTACAGAATGGTGCGTGCTAATCAGAATATGTTGTGAATTTTTAGTACATTTTCCTCTTGCTTTTTCCAACTAAACAAGTACCAATGACATAGGTAGAATACTAGACAATCTACTAGATAGACAGTGGCATATATTATTGCAAATGCACATGCACTAGTGCAGAGCCCCCCCTTTAACTCCGGTTGGGAGGGCCCTCTAACAGCGGTTCCCCAACCGCTGTTGAGGGTTCGGCGTTAGAGGGGGGGCCCCTTTAACACCGGTTCCTATACGAACCGGTGTTAAAGGCTGGCGCACGTGGGGCTGCCGCAGGGGGCCCCTTTAACACCGGTTCGTATCTGAACCGGTGTTAAGTCTACTGTGGCAGATTTAGACCGTTTTCTGCAGAAAACGGCCTAAATCTTCGCCATTTCTGCCCGTTGGGCGTATTTCTGCGGGAGGGGGAGGGAAATCGATCGAGCGGTATACTTATAAATCAATCGGTACATACGAGTACATGAATAATTAAGCAACTATTATTATACACAAACATCGTCATCGGCACATACATCGCCATCGGCACATACATCGTCATCGTTCATTTTGGTGGATATCTAAAGAGTTCTCGCCAGCGTGACGACCTCATCAAGTATGAACCCCAATTCCTCTTGAATGGCTCGTATGCGTTCAAATGGTAGGAGTTGGTCCCGCATCCGTTCGATCTGAATATATATGAAGAATGGGTCAATATATATATAAGAATAAAACTCAACACAATTGATGGTAATAAAATAATGTTGTGGACTTTGTTTACTTACTCTAAGTTGTTCTAGTGCGGCTTGGCACTGTCACATATCGTGTGCTGAATGAATTCGCAAACATAGTACCCACATAAGTTATTGCCGTGTCCTTGATGCGCGCTACGAGAATAGAGAGTTCAATCAAAATAATAATCAATAAAGCATGATATAATGAAATTGGAAGCTAGCTAGTATTACTTACATTTTGGTCTACAAATTTTAGTTCTTCCGACCATTCACCCACGGCCCTGTCCGTGAACATTTTCAAACCCGTCCGACAAAGAAAATGGATAAAGGAGTAATTAATTACTTATTGTCACGAAAGTTGCCGATCTAGTGCGATAATATGATTGAAATTACCTCGGAGCATCTCTCTAAAGTCTGCCCATAGCTCTTTTCTTTTCGTAACGAGTCCATGACAAGGACTTTTCTGAGTCGGGTTGAATGACTAGAATAAAGTGGAACCTCATACGCATAACTCATCATCAGTTACACTTAACATCGAGTAAGCCGAAACAGAATGTGTACAAGAGAGAGGGTAACAGTACTCACGAGAAGTTGTAAGGCAATAGTATTTCCCTTTTGGTTTATTATCTTAGTAAAGACTTTAGCAAGTAATCTTCTGTTTGCCCGGGTTTTTCTCTTACCACTTCTTCATGAACTCTATTTGGGTCAATGAACCCAATGTCAAAAGGGCCTCCTTTCATGCATTCCATAACCTTTTTCCTGCATAATAGTATATACATATATGGTGAGCATATATATATACATGCAATTAATGAAGTGAATGAGATGAGATAAAAATTACAGAAATAGTACTTACACACAATAAAGGCTGATGGCAGATTTGTCGAGTTCCTTCTGATTGAATAGAAAATGCAAGTCTTGAATGTTGAAGTCGATCGCGTCGTCTCCGCACAAGAAAATCTGATCTCTTATATGCGCCGTGATCCATTCTTCTTTTCTCGTCTTGCAGAAATGAAGGTACCACTTGTGCAATTTTCATCTTTGTTGGTAGATTCTTGAGCTCCTCTTTCTTGACTAGATTCTTCCCATACTTCCATGGCTGTATGGGGTTGACATCGCATTTGGGCAAGTTGTCTCCCATGACGCTCAAGTATGCAATGTAAGTCATCCCCATCTCATTGGCCTTTCTTTGTAGCTCGCCTCGTAATCATCTACGGAGGAGCGTCCGCTTGTCAAACATTTGGAGCGGGCGCATGATTGGTTTTCCTGCTCTCCGAGCATGGGAACTGTTTTAAGTGCCTCACGATCGCTACTTTCAGTCTCCTCGGCGCCTTGCATCCGCCTTCAAAATCTGGCGCTCGTAGTCCGGCACAAGTGGGGTTTCAGGTTTCAAAAGATTTTGTAAAACTTCTCCACCACCGGGATCTATTTTCTCCTTTGGCTCGGCCCGTCTAGGTGCAAAGAATTTCTTGACCTGTTCTCCCGAGATCCTATTGGTCTCCTCGTCTGCGATTCCACGGTAAAACCGGCAATGGCTTGGCGGAAGGCTGCGGACGTAGTTTTTGAACTCTTTGGCGACGGTTTCTGTGGATTTCTTTGTGGCAATTATCGATGCTCCTCGTGGCAGTGCTCTTCCGCTTATGCTGAGGAGATGGCTGAAGCACCGGAGATGGCTGACGGGCCGGAGATGGCTGCCAGAGAGATGGTACCGGGCGGAGATGGCTGCCGCAGAGAGATGGATGAAGCGGCTCAGGGCAGCCAGCTGGAGGCAATGGGGTGCGTGACCTCAATTTGGAAGCACAATGTGTTCCTTCTTCCAAAGAATGGTTGTTTTCACTGCAAATTTGAGTTGAGTTTCCCTTCACCGTAGCATGGTCAAGCTTGCTTCCTCATATTCCTTCACAACCTCATCCACCCGACAATAGCATAGCCATCGGAATCGGTCGGCGGTGGTAAGTTCCACCAGCTACAGGAGGTAAGGCATAGCCGGCCACCTTAATGGATAAGCCCATTAATCTCACATGCAGCTCAGCGTGTTCGCTCTCGTGATCTCATCAACGGGTATCGAGGACCCGTCATTTCAAGCGTTGCACGTTCTCGGTGGAAGCCACACCGCTTTTCGCGAGTCCGGGCGCGGGCAGCTTCCAATGCAGGCTCTTCATGCCGCTGAGATGGGCGGTAGCTTGATGGCTCATTGTGCATTCACTTGCGTCTGCGGCCAAGTGCATGTTCTATCTGTGTCATCCGATCTGCGCTCTTTTCTTTTCTGCGCCATCTGTAAGAGTCGCTCGGTCGGCAAACCCATCCTTCCACGTCATACCCCCGTGCCTCGTGCATGTCCAGGTGTTCTTTTTACCGATGGCGTGTGAGCTGGTCATTCTCTCTGTCGGGATGGAAGATCTGGCGGATGTTTCCTCGATGCCGTGATGAGTTAAGTGACGGGTTTGGCAAGGATGGTTGGGAAGATACACAATCTGTTTCGGGTCCAACCTTGCCCCGATTCCAGAACCAAGTCTTTGCACGTAGGTCCCACCCATCTGCAGGTGTGATCCTCTCTCGTGAGGCCTCTCGGCTTCCTCCCACTTAGGCCTCACGAGATATGTAGCCACCGACCCGTCCTTTGGTGATATTCCTTCTTGAGGGCATTAAGCGTATTGGTTTCGACCTCTTTTTAGCTATAGCACTTTTTTATATGTCTCAAATTCGGACGTGAGGTCTTATCTTCACATAATATCGTCTTGAAATTTGGAGTCTTGCCACTTTGACAAATTTGTTCAATTTTGTCTTCCGATTCTGGAAAGCCTCAGCCATCTTCTTTAGAGTCCACTCTTTGACCTTTTTCTTTATAACCGGTTGTTTTCATCCTCCTCGCGGAAGGGTGAAATTTACCAACGAATTCCAAAGCGTTTCTTTGGATCTGTCATCGACAAAGGTACCGCCCTTCTTTGGCTTATTCCAATTTTCAATTATGATTGGGATTTGGTCCCTAACAAGAACTCCACTGACGTATAAATTTGTCTGCGGCCTTCTTGGGCTCCATCGGCTGCCATCAACACGGACGCTTCGATCGTGAACTTTGCACGATCTTTCAACCGCTCGCTCGCTCGCTTGCTCTTTTTCGTAGAAGAAGATGGTTCTGGCTGGTCGATCCAAAGGGCTAAAAGAAGAAAGAAGCGTTAATTAATACATGTAGAAGAAGATTGTTGGTGGAAGTCACTGAGGCTTAATCAATGCATATACCTCCGGACTTTGTAACCATTAAATTGCGTTCACCGAGTCTTCATCTTCTCCATGACTAGTACTTGAGCCGTCGTCATGTCCCTCCAAGTTCAGATATTGTGAGGTGTCCTCATCAATAATGTTCTCCATTATTTCTTCTTCTTCAAGGTTTCTACTAAGTGTATCCATAGTTTCTAAAACAATAATATTATCACACAAATATCAGTAATACATCTATTGAAATGCTTAAGCACGATGATGATATAGGTTAAAGTATTGAAATGTAACCCTAATACATGCTTGGTCATTTCAAACCCTAATTGAGAAACCCGGATTCATATGAGAGGGTACATTTACTTCTTCTAATTAACTTGTCATCAAAGTTGATTAACATAGCATGGTTATTATAATGCTATATTGACAACGAGAGGTGGCGACGCTAGGCGAGAGCGGGCGAGTGCGTGGGGTGTGCGTTCGAACCAAGACGTGATGGTCTACCTAAAATGGGCGACTCACCCTCGGCGTGTGTAGGCTCAGCGAGACGAGGAGGTCGTGGTCGGCGCATAATGGTGGCGGTGGTCGTCGGCGTGGCACAAAATATACACATGCATATACAATACATACAATACAATATACATATATACATACACATACAAATATACATACACATATGCCACTTGTTCTACTGCATATACAATACACATACAATACAATATACATAGCACTCGAACGCTTGACGCCGTGGCCTCGAGAAGAAGTACTACAACTATGCCACCAACACACGCTCGCGAGATCGAGGGGGGCGGATATATTTTTTATTTTTAGTGGTGTTCACATGGATCAATCATGGATGATAACACTTTGAAACATTAAACAATGAACAACACAAAACAAACAACCACCATAGGAAAGTTTCCTATGCAATCTAAGAAAGAGCTTTGGGTGGTGTTAGATTTCCTATGCAATCTAGTGCAAAGGATTTCCTAGGAAAGTTTCCTATAGGAATCAATCCTACAAATCAAACAACCACCATAGGAAAATTTCCTATAGGATTTAATCCTACAAATTTCCTATACAAATCCTTTGAATCAAACATGCCCTTACTTATATCCCGCGGGATGGCGACGGCGAGACGAGGTGGTGTGGCGAGGCGGCAGCGAGGCTCCCAGCTGACGAGGGGCGCTCAGCTGGGATGGCGACAGCGAGGGCTGGACGATGAGGGCGTGAGCGGGACGAGCGAGACGGCGCCCGGCGACGAGGTCGAGCTGGAGAGGCGAGGCCGGCGATGCAGAGGCGGCAGGCGGTGGAAGGCGAAGCGGCGGGTGCTAGCTAGAGGCCGACGGCGGTCCTTGGGTGGAAGCGGCTGGGTCGACGGAGCTCGCCGGGAGGCGCAGCAGACGGCGAGCTCGGGCGCAGCTTCGCGCCTGGCGGCGGACGGCGCCCAGCGGATGGCGGATGGCGGCGAGGCGGCGCTCCGGGATGGCGACGGCGAGGGCGGCAGCTCTCCCTCTACTTAATTTCCTCTGCGCGCTTTTCGATCTGGCTGGGGGGAGAAGGAAGAGGGAAGGTGCGAGTTATAACCCCCCCCCTTTAACACCGGTTCCAGCCACGAACCGGTATTAAAGGGGGTTTCAAGCGCATTTACCCCTTTAACACCGGTTCGTTTGGAACCGGTGTTAAAGGAATCTGTTGGAAGCAATAATGTCTTTAACACCGGTTCTGTCGGAACCGGTGTTAAAGGGGCATTTATTTCAGGGCTTTAGTTCAAAAATATGATATGAAATTTAGAAAATTCATATCTTTTCATTTCAACTCAAAAATATGAATAATATATCATAATTTTCAGAAAATAATATCTATCCATTCATGTAAATCATTTTATATTTACTTTACATGAAATTTTTAAAATAAATAAACACTTATTTCATGCATTAAAGGGCTTTTTAATTCAAAAATATGATATGAAATTTAGAAAATTCATATCTTTTCATTTCAACTCAGAAAAATATGAATAATATATCATAATTTTCAGAAAAATAATATCTATCCATTCATGTAAATCATTTTATATTTACTTTACATGAAATTTTTTAAAATAAATAAACACTTATTTCATTCATTAAAGGGGCTTTTTTAAGATATATAAAAGAACTGAAAATTAAGATACATGGCCAGATTAAATAATAATCGGCCGAACTGGAACTGAAAATTAAGATACATAAAAGAACTGAAAATTAAGATACATGGCCAGATTAAGTAACAATCGGCGAACTTGTTTCGAATGTTGGAGTGATTTAGTCATGCTCGCCTACACCTGTAATACTCGCCATCGTAAATCGTACTACATCGCCCGCATCATCATTGTAAATGCGTCGGTCACCGTAATTGAACCTCCGGAAGTACGTGTGGGCTGGACTTGAGGGTAGCGTGGGCTGGACTTGAGGGTAGCGCAGACGGGGTTAGAGTCGGCGGTGTCATAGGCCATGACGCCTGAGAGTCCGAGCGCCACCATAGCCGACGGCCGCCTCGTTGAAGTTAGGAGGAGGTGGGCCTCCTCCTCGTGCTGGCGGCGCCTCTCATGCCGATCCACGAAGAAGGCTTCCCAAGTAGAGAAATAGTCGGGATGCCATCTGGATTCCTCCGCTGCTCGTGAGCTCAAGTAGTAGTGGTTCGTGATGGCCATCCGGCGCCACACCTAGAGGGACAGAGGAACCGGCACCTCCGGCCGCGACATCCGGCCCGGGGGACACGATGAGGCGGGCAGGGGTAGTTCGAAGCGCCTCCGCCTCCCTGGGGGTTAATGCTACGGTGGAAGCCATGGGAAAGAGTGATGAGGTTACAGATATGAGTCTAGAGATGTGCAATGACAATGGAGGCCAACCCCCTACATATATATATAGTGAACTAGCGGGAAGAACTGGCGGGAATAAAAATGGCGGGAAGAAAAATGGCGGGAAGAACTGGCGGGAAGAAAAATGGCGGGAAGAACTGGCGGGAAAAATGGCGGGATGAACCTTTAGTCGGTTGGAGACACCAACCGGGACTAAAGATGAACTTTAGTCGGTTGGAGACACCAACCGGGACAAAACACGTCAGCACTAATAATAGAGGTGAGTGCATGTCGACATTATGTCGCGGCGTGTACCTTGTCGGGACGGTGTCACCAACCGACTAAAGATGAACCTTAGTCGGTTGGAGACACCAACCGACAAAACAATCAGCACTAATAATAGAGGTGAGTGCATGTCGACATTATGTGCGGCGTGTACCTTGTCCCGGATGGTGTCACCAACGGACTAAAGATGAACCTTTAGTCGGTTGGAGACACCAACCGACTAATAATAGGGGTGAGTGTCGACATTATTTTGTAAGTGTCAACACTATGTCGAGCTGCTTGTACTATAAATAGGCATCCTTGTGAGTCCAGTCCTCCAGCCAGTTTGAGGTAGGGACACCACTACGGACAGTTTCAGGGAGATGCCAGCGGGCCAGTCCTCGGCATCTCAGAAACTGGTCATAGAGGCACTCTAATATGTGAAATTAGTTAGCTCCTGGTGTATTGATCTAGTTAGACAAGTTACAAAGCTGCAAGATGGTTTTGAGGCGAGGACACCACTACGGCCAGTTCGGGGAGATGCCGGCGGAGCCTAGTCCTCCGGCATCTCCAAGAAACTGGTCATAGAGGCACTCTAATATGTGACGCTGCGTTTGGAAATCACATCTTAATGGTAAGTACGAATCGGGACAACTTCTTCTCATACTCCCGGTCCATCCACAAAACATGACTAACACTCAAGACATGTATTAATATTAAAACATGAACTAGAGTTACATAATATGAGCATGAACTTCTTGGCATATGCCCTTCCTTATGATCGCTTCAACCGTAACCATGGAGCATCTTCTTTACTTAACGGAATGCTTGGGTCAGTTTTCCGTGAAGGCGGAATTTCATCAAACTTATTATAATCTTCCGACATGTCCATCTTGTCCTCGATTCCCACGATGTTTCTTTTCCTGAAAGAACTATGTGACGCTTTGGCTCATCATATGATGTATTCGTTTGCATATTTTTCTTTTTTTTGGTCCGGAGGACATGTCCTTCACATAGAAAACTGAGCCACATCATTGGCTAGGACGAATGGTTCGTCTAAGTTCTTCATAAGATTGTTGAGATCCACCGTTGTCATTCCGCACTTCTTGTCTACCTCAACCTCCTCCTGTTAGCTTGACCCATTTGCATCGAAACAAGGGGACCTTAAAATTAGGTACATAGTCAAGATCCCATATATCCTCTATGAACCCATAATACGTGGTCTTTTGCCCATTGTCTTCTGCTTCAGCTTAGCGGACACCACTGTTTTGGTTGGTGCTCTTTTTATCTTGGCCTATCGTGTAAAATGTATTCCCATTTATCTCGTACCCTTGGAAAGTACATACGATCGAAGACGGTGTCACGCCAACAAGTACAAATGATCCCCAAGTGGTGTTATTCGTGAGAAGTCTTTGCGACCCGCCAAAACTCGCCATGTGTTCACTTATAATCCATTCATCGACTTCCGGGTGTTTGAGGCGTATTAAATTCTTGTGTTCATTGATATACGGGCAACCAAGATAGATCTTTGTAAAACCGTGTAGTGTGCTTGATTGAGAGAATGCCCGTCCCTACATATCATTGCTTTACATCCTAGGGTGCCTTTTCCACGCAGTCTCCCTCATGTCGTGATTACGGAACACCAATCGCCTTAAGGTCGAATAAAATCAACAGAACTCAATGACCTCCTCTGTTACATAGCCCTTGGAGATGCTTCCTTCCGCCTACGGTTATGAACATATTTCTTTAAGACTCCCATGTACCTCTCAAAGGGAACATATTGTGTAGAAATACAGACCGAGAATGGCAATCTCTTCTACTAGGTGAACCAGAGATGCGTCATAATATTGAAGAAGGATGGTGGGAACACCAACTCAAAGTCGACAAGACATTGGGCCACATCTGTTTGTAACCTGGTAGGCTTTACGGATCGATTACCTTCGAGATATTGCATTGAGGAATGCACATAGCTTCACAATGGGTACTCGAACATTTTCAGGTAGAAGCCCCCTCAATGCAATCGGAAGCAATTGTGTCATAATCACGTGGCAGTCATGAGACTTCAGGTTTTGGAATTTTTTCTCTGCCATATTTATTATTCCCTTTATATTCGACGAGAAGCCAGACGGGACCTTGATACTGCTCTGACATTCAAAAAAGATTTCCTTTGGTAAGAGCGTAGCTGGCAGGAGTTAAGTGGCATCGTTTACCCTTCTCGTTCTCAGGATGCATAGGCTCTTCGGGGTCTTTCAGACGTTGCTGGTCCTGCCGTGCTTCCGGTGTATCTTTTGTCTTCCCATACACTCCTAGGAAGCCTAGCAGGTTCACGCAAACATTCTTCGTCACGTGCATCACGTCGATAGAAGAGCGGACCTCTAAGACTTTCCAATAGGGTAGGTCCCAAAATATAGATTGCTTCTTCCACATGGGCGCGTGTCCGGCATCGTCATTCGAAACAGATAGACTGCCAGGACCTTTTCCAAAGATTACTTCTAGGTCCTTGACCATACCAAATACCTCCTCACGATGCGGAGGAGGCTTCCTCGGGTTACGCAGACGTTTGAAATGCTTCCCTTCCTTTCTTACTGGATGCAGGATCGGAAGAAATCGGCGATACCCTAGGTACACAACCTTCTTACATTTATCCAAATATACACTTTCAGTCTCATCTAAACAGTGTGTGCATGCATTGTATCCCTTGTTTGTCTGCCCTGAAATTTTACTAAGAGCAGGCCAATCATTGATGGTTACGAAAAGCAATGCTCGTAGGTCAAATGGCTCCCCTTTGTGCTCATCCCACATCTGTAAAATTTCTTCAACTAATGGCCTTAGGTACACATCAATGTCGTTGCCGGGTTGCCTCGGGCCTTGGATGAGCACTGACATCATAATGAACTTCCTCTTCATACACAACCAAGGAGAAAGGTTATAGATACATAGGGTCCAGTGCCGTGTGTGGACTCAGCTCACCAAAAGGATTCATGCGTCTGCATTTAGACCAAACCTTAAGTTCCTTGCGCCACGTGCAAAGTCCGGGTACTCTCGCCGACTTTTCTCCACCGTGACCCATCAGGGTGTCTCAACATCGCGTCTTTCTTACGGTCTTCCATGTGCCATCGCAACAACTTGGCATGCTCTTTATTTACGAAGAGACGTTTTAACCGTGGTATTATAGGAGCATACCACATAACCTTGGCGGAACCTTCTTCCTAGCGGCCTCGCCCTCAACATCGCCAGATCGCCTCGTCGATCTTATATCACAGCAAAGGCATACCGGGCATGCATCCAAATTCTCGCATTCTCACCGGTAGAGGATGCGATCATTAATGGCATGTATCTTCTGACGCCTAATCCTAGAGGGCGTACAACCTTCTTTGCTTGGTATGTACTTGTCGGGCAACTCATTATTTCTTGGAAGAAGATTCTTCATTTTACCAACAACTTTGAAAATCGTTGTCACCACACCGTTCTTCGCCTTCCATTGCAGCAAATCCAAGGTGGCACCTAGCTTTTTGTGGCCATCTTCGCAAGTTGGATACAACAATGTTTTGTGATCCTTTAACATCTGCTCCATCTTCTCCTTCTCCTTTTCAGTTTCACATTCTTCCTTTGCATCAAGAATGGCCCGACCAAGATCGTCATCGGGCCCATCCGCTCCCTCTTGATCTTCATTATCTACCCCGTTGCTATCATCATATTCAGGATACATATTATGATAGTTTTCATCATCCTCTTCTTCTTCGTTGTCTTCCATCACAACCCCTTTTTCTCCGTGCTTGGTCCAACAATTATAGCTGGGCATGAAACCAGATCGAAGCGGTGGCGTGAATGGTTCGTATTTGAGTAGTCTTTCTTGTTCGACGGTGAACACACGGACAACACATAAAACCATTGTGACCACGGTTTGCATTAGCCACAACGATGAAATTTTGGAGGCCCGTAATGTACTCGAAGCGGCGGTCACCGTACATCCATTGCCGATTCATCTGCATTAATATGTAGTATATATCAAAAATAATAGGGAGATGACCATTTATATATATAGTACATCAATGACACATGAAACTATAGTTGCCGACTGACCGAGACGGAAAGAGCAACAAGAAAGCTTATTTTGAGCTCTCGGCATTTCACCGAACACCTCTAGTGCATATGAAAAAACACAACTAGCACTCTTCACACCTCTTGCTAGGCTCCAAAATGTGAAAGAATGGAAGAGTGGGGTGTGTGGGCTGGTGTCTTATATAGTTTCACTTTAACACCGGTTCGTGGCACGAACCGGTGTTAAAGGGGTGCACCGGTGGAGAGATTTTAACACGGTTCGTGGCACGAACCGTGTTAAAGGGGCCTTTAATGCCGCAGAGGCCACGCTGGTACGGCCCCCCCTTTAACACCGGTTCGTAGAAGAACCGGTGTTAAAGCCCATTTTCGGGATCAACAAAAGCCCGCGTTTCCACTAGTGATGCTAAGCATAGCCCTTGAATAGCAAAACAACAATGGCATACATCATTGCAAATGCACAAACTACAACAAACATTGCAAATTCCTTCACAGAGCTGGAGGTGATGGAGGTGGAAGATGCCAGACCTCCCTGTTCACGCGCGCCTGCAGCCTGCGGACGTGTTCCTCCATGGACATGTTGGGGTCGAGCACCAGCCGCCATCCGATTGGTTTTGCCATGCGCGCCCTCTCCTCCGGAGACGCGAGCATGGTGTACAACCTCATGGCCTTGTTGTATAGGGCCTCGTGCCACAGCCTGGCCTCCTCCTCGATTAGGTTGACCTCCGAATCCCGTGGCGGCTGACTCCGAGCACTGCCCCTCAACCTCTCCCCTCCACTGCGAGTAGGCTGCAGGGAACACGAGCGGGTTGTGCTCTCCAGCGAGTCTTCCGACGAGTTGTGGGAAGAAGATATTAGGGGCAGGGACGATTCTTTTGACAGGGAGTGTGGTATATATATAGAGGGGTGCCATTAAAGCAGCTAGCTGCCACCTTTAATTTTGTGCAGATCTAGACGCAGGGTTCTGTGGTGCATATGGCCTATATGCGCCACATAAGTTCTATCTTTTGTGGCGCATATCACCCATATGCGCCACAGAACCCTGAGTTTAGATCTGCTTTTGACCGGGCTCTGACCGACCATATGTGGGCCCACACTCTGGCCAACTATGGCCAAGGTTCTATGGCGCATATGGGCGATATGCGCCACAAAATATATAACTTCTGTGGCGCATATAGGCCATATGCGTCACAGAACCCTGCGTCTAGATCTGCACAAAAAGGTGGCAGCTTTGCACCCCTCTATCTACCACCATCCATTTCACATCCTTCTCCCCCTCCTCCTAGCTCGTCTTCCTCCTCTCTCCCACCCCATTGTTCCCATAATTTTCTACATTTTGTTGTATTTAAACCTACTATAGTTGATAGATTGGTTAGGAAAAGCCTTTCTCTAACTAGTAGATCTAAAACACACTTACTTTTCTCCTCCACATCTCTTTTTGTGTACCATTATCTCTCCATAGATCTATTGGTCCACACTCTCTCACATCGCGTTCTCGACTCGGTATTCAGTCTAGCCGGTGAGTAATTGGCCATGAATATGCATGTTTTGTAGGAGTAAAGCTTGTGGCGCGGAAGGTGTGTACATGCGATGCATGGAGCCAAGATGATGTTTGTGCATGAAGCTTGTGTCGTGCATGAATGTTTGCATGGGAAGAAGTTCCTTGTTGTTGCTTGTCTGCCCCGGTGTGGTGCATGTATGTTTGCCGAAATATTGATTCATTTCCATTTCGGCAAATTTTTGCACCACCCATATGTCCTACTTTTAGGAAAGTGTAATATCCCACCTTTATAAAGGGAAAGATCCCTGTGATTGCAACGCTAGTCCCTGGATCAATTGCTAGCATCCACAGTTTAAGATGAAGTACACAGAAACAAAGGTCATTTATTACAACGTCATTCCAGAGATAACATATTCTTTACAACTCCATAGTCATAGGTTAGTACAAGATTTTTAACTTAACAATATAAATAAAAGTCTTCATCTTCATGTGCCACAGGAAAGCATGTTGAGTGTAGACTCATAACCCCTAATCATCATCATAGTAACTAGCAACATAACAAGTTACAACCACAGTGGGTCAATACATTGGAATTGTATTGGCAAGTGATACCTTAGTAGAATAATAGTATCTACCTTCTACATGAATTTGGCTAAGTGTATCTTAGGATTGCTTTTCTCAAAATAGGTTTTACCTATCACTTGAAAACACTAAGTTTTTGTTTGGCAAAAACTCTCAAGGAACCACCAATAGAAATTGGTGAACCTTCACCCACTACTAGGAAAATGGTCGCCAGGCGCACTGAAAGGCCATCCGTGGCACACGATGTACCAGTGCGCCATGTGTGTTAGAGATAGATAGAGCACATCACCTAGCGCGCCAGTTTGGCATGGTGCGCGCGCTACCCTCCTCTCGTATGCACTACCCAAAGGCGCCACTAAACATCCATGGTGCGCTTTAGGGTAGTGCGCCACGAAGGTAGAACATGTGCGCCATGATGTATTTTTTTTTTTTTTAATTTCCAAGCCAGATTATATGCAATACAGATTATATACAATATTACAGATATATACACACACAGATACAAGATATACAATTATATATATAAATACTGATATGAAAACAAGATTGAAACAAATACATATAGATAAGTCTCATACATGAATACATAGTCCAAGTTACATTGTTTTGATCATGTTACAAAGTAGTAGTTGGTGACATGCGAATACATGTGTCGATCGAACAAGTTAGAGCTGGCTCGCCTAGACATCTAAACTAGCTAGCTAGACACAAATGCGGATAAATACCCAAAGAAGATAAGCATGATCACCGCGTGACGAAGGTGTAGGTCTTCATCCGGTTCCTTGACCTAACTCCCGCTAGATAGCGCGGTATCTATCTTCCGCCCGCCATAGTGTTGTACCTTTGTAGCTATTACCGCTGAAACGGTGCACTGTCTCCGTGATCTTCCCAATCATCGAGACTCGAACCCGTCCCTTGTACACGCATACCACGTCATCTACAAGTTGACAATAATAACTAACCGGTGATTGAAAAACATGTATAATTAAAGTCGCATATGAAGATACACTTATAGAAAGTACTCTTAAATCAAAAGAGCAAACTCAAAAGCATGCCTCATATATAACTAGCTAGGTCGTTGGACAGGAATTGCTTATGACGGACCGTTAGCCAAGTAGGATGCACAATTCACGGACTTGTGCATATCACAAGGCTAACAATCCCGCCATAGCACATTCACATATATATTGTGCCACGACATTTCAATCATCGGCATATTCTCAAAAAGACAAAAATAACTCGAAAAGCATGCCTCATATATAACTAGCTAGCTAGGTCGTTGATTGGATTGCTTATGACGGATTGCTAGCCAAGTAGGATGCACAATTCACGGACTTGTGCATATCACAAGGCTAACAATCCCGTCATAGCACATTCATATATATTGTGCCACGACATTTCAATCATCGGCATATTCTCGAAAAGACAAAATAACTCAAAAGCATGCCTCATATATAACTAGCTAGGTCGTTGGACACGGATTGCTTATGACGGACCATAGCCAAGTAGGATGCACAATTCACGGACTTGTGCATATCACAAGGCTAATCCCGTCATAGCACATTCACATATATATTGTGCCACGACATTTCAATCATCGGCATATTCTAAAAAGACAAAATAACTCAAAAGCATGCCTCATATATAACTAGCTAGCTAGGTCGTTGGACACAGAATTGCTTATGACGGACCTGTGAGCCAAGTAGGATGCACAATTCACGGACTTGTGCATATCACAAGGCTCACAATCCCACATAGCACATTCACATATATATTGTGCCACGACATTTCAATCATCGGCATATTCTCGAAAAAGACAAAAATAACTCGAAAAGCATGCCTCATATATAACTAGCTAGCTAGGTCGTTGGACACAGGAATTGCTTATGACGGGACTGTGAGCCAAGTAGGATGCACAATTCCTGAACTTGTGCATATCACAAGGCTCACAATCCCGTCATAGCACATTCACATATATATTGTGCCACGACATTTCAATCATCGGCATATTCTCGAAAAAGACAAAAATAACTCTGCTTATTAGCACGGCATTTATTGACAAAAATATTGTGCCACGACATTTCAATCACCGGAAGTACCTGCGTCATTAGCACGGCACAGTCGTGAGACTTCATGCCACTGAACCTCTGCTTCGCCTCGTCTAGGTATCTGCTTATCTTGCCCGCGTAGCCGTAAGGAAATTTGACTCCTAGAAGGCACTTGAAAAACTGTTTGATCTCATCCTGGCTTAGAGTGAAGCAAGAAGGAGGGCAGTAATATTCGTTCTTCTCGAACTTTTTACCCTTCCGACGACCTTGTGTCGTCCGACTCATGATCATCGCCATCTTCACGATCATCGAGTAAAGGCCCTCCGTGAAGCTCCTTCCGGATACCCAAGCATATCAGTCGTGCCTTGCTGGACCATCTTCGTCCTATCGGCATGTTGATTATGGTGGCGACGACTCTCGCACACGTTTTTCGTGATATGCATGATGTCGAGGCTATGAGGCGCATGGAGAAACTTCCAAGATGGCAACTCCCGTAAAATGAGACCTTGTTTTCCATACCTTCATCGCGGCTTGTCTTGTTGCTGCCTTTCGCTTCTTTCCGTGGCTTAGGACAATCTTTCCAGCTTTTCAACAACTCTTCCACTTCTTCGCTGCTCCTACGCCTGGGATTCCTCGGGTCTCGATTTGCCATCGAACAGGTCTCCACGTTTTCCATGGATCATTCTTGCCGAGCCACCTCCGGTGCGCCATGAACACGGTTTTCGACCTGGATCTTTCTCTAGTTGGAGATAGCTTGTGTTATCCATGCACCTAACGCATGCGTGGAATCCTTGGATAACCTGCCCGAGATATACCCGAACTGGATAGTCTTGCACCGTAGTGACCAACGCGCTCTCATAGTGAAATAATCTTGTGCGACGCGTCGTAAGTATTGGCTCGATTCCCATAACGTGGCTAGCTCCTCTTTCAACAGCCCGAGATACAGATTGATGTCGGTACCAGGTTGTTTCGCCCTTGAATTAGCATACTCATTTGTATGTACTTCTTCTTCATGCACAACCATGGAGGAGGTTGTACATCCATACAAACACAGGCCAAGTCAGTGCGTGCTGCTCACCGAGCGGATTGAGTCCATCGGTGCTCGCACCAAGCCCGATGTTCCTCGAATCTCCACCGAATTGGAATTCGAGGTCCAATGCTTTCCAGCGCTAGCATCGAAGGGTGCGTCAACAGCTCATCCTTTTCGGGTCATCATCATCTCCGGCTTCTTCCTTTCCGCATGCCATCGCATGAGCTTCACTTCCTTAGGGTCCGAAAGCTGTAGACGAGGGGTAGGAAAGTACCATACCACTTTTCGAGGTGCTTTTCCCTTTCTTGTATCGACTCACGCCGACACCGGACATGTGGTTTTCTCCGCCCTCGCCCGATAAATGATGCAATCGTTGATGCATACGTGATATCTAACGTGCGTAGATCGAGAGGATGAGCGATTTTCTTGGCATCCTCGATACTAGTTGGACATGTGTTCCTCCGGGAGACGATCGTGCCAGAATGCCATCATATCGTCGAAGCTTGCGTCGCTCAATTTGTGCTTTGCCTTCATCTCCATAGCCTTGAGCGTTACATTCAACCGGGTATCATCGGGCCTGCATCCTTCATACAATGGAGTAACCGCGTCTTTCTCAAGTTGCAAGCTTGGCTTTCTCTAGCGGCAGCCTGGCGCATTCGCGCTTGAGAAGCAGCTCTTGCACATAAGGGTCCCGCACCCAGCTCGACGTTGTTCCATCGTGCCCGCTCCTCTCGCCATCTAGATCATCATCATCCGGTGCTCGCATTACCTTCACCATCTCCAGAGCCTCTTCATCATCTCGCCTGCTCGCCGTGATGATGATCACCGTCTCCATCATCTACGCCATCGCTTATCCAACGAGTGTATCCATCCATGAAACCATGGCGGAGCAGGTGCGCAGATTCGGAACTGGGTCGATCACCGATTGAGTTTGCATCTTCGCACGGACATCTTATATCTGTCTTGTTATTTCAGATCATGTCGGCCGTCGACATTTCAAAAATCTAGCCACAATGCCTTCGCTCATTATGCGGACCATTTTGCCTGCACGATGTACACGGTACAATTTTGAAGTCTATTAGAACCACATAATGAATGCATGCATGCAATGGTCGATAGAAAATTTCGCATGACCTATCCTAAAATTAGGACCTTTATGAATGTTAAAGTCTTGCCAAAATGGAAATGAATCAACATTTTGGCAAAACAATGGCAACTTGTTCACATACAAACACAAGAGAGAGAGAGAGACCGATCCATACACACATGAACATATCATTATCCTCTCCATACACACATGCATGAGCATCATCGATACTCTCCATATACACACACATATGACCTTCGATCCTAGCTCTCCACACATACACACATGCATCATGACATGAGCATCGATCATCTACATACATATGAGCACATGCATCATCCATATACACATGAACACATCCTTACATGGACAACTTACCGAGATGAGAGACCGATCGCGAGAAAGATGGAAAGGAGAGGTGCGCGCTCGTCGACCGGAGACGGATAGATGAGAGACCGGAGACCTCCTATTACTTATGTAACATCCAAAGCAAGTTTTACATGCTAAAATGGTGAATGTGTGGAGAAATTGAGGTGGGAAGGAGAAGATCCCGACTAGATCTAAGGAGGAAAAAGAAGGGCAAAGTGAAGTGTGGGGTGGTGGATGTGGTCACACATGTGCACATAAAGTGCTGTCTTAAAAAATCGACACATCCGTGGCGCACGGCAACAAGGCGCCACAGAGTACAAACTTGTGGCGCACTAGGCAGTGCGCCACAGATGTTTTAGTCCCTGTGGCGCACTAGGCGAGTGCGCCATGGTTAGTGGCCGTCTCAGAGCAGGTGGGCATGCCGGTCGTGGCGCACCATGCACACGTCGCCACAGATGACCCTAACAACCGTGGGCACGTGTGCATGGTGCGCCATGAAGTTTGGCGTAGGGCCAGGGCCTGCCCACACATATCTGTGGCGCACTAGGGTCATGTGTGCCACGGATGTTCTAGTTATTAGTAGGCACGCTGGTGAGCCACGCCTGTTTTAGCCGTGGGGCACTTCAACCATGTGAGCCACGGATGTGCTGATTACCTATAGCCGTTTTCCTAGTAGTGACCATTATTCAACCACAAGTTTTAACTTAGAAAATTGGGATGAGGAGATTCTTGATAGCTTCCATGTCTTGATGCTCAAATTGTCCATTACCGGGGACACGGCTAAGTACTTAGTTTCTTCCATCTGCAGAGGTGGTGCACTTTCCCCACAAGACTTGATTTTCACCAAGACAGGACCTTTCAGAAGCCTTCCCTTAGACCAAAATGGACGCGCTCCAAACCTATCAATCCCCTACCACCAACTGTCCATTTGGCTAAGTTATTGCAACCTATATGATCCAGGCAGAGCCCATAATGCCATGTGGCTGCATTAGAAGCTTCTTAACATTTGACATCTCAAATCCCTTTGTTCGTGGGTGGCAATCCACAAGTGAGATACACAAGGTAAACAATGGAAATGGGCCTTGTGTAACCACTCAACCAAAAACCACCAAGCAATTACCATTCCACCCAGGTGTTTCATTCACTTAGTTGTTTTATTAAGCAAAAACATAAGTCAAAGACTTTGCAATATTTTTTTATAGCATGTATATATTCCACCCTTGGTTGCTACTAGCTAGGTTAAGCATGGCAATAGCAAGTATCTTAACTTAGAGAAAATTCTAACAATTCTACAACTACTAGGATTTCCCAAGCATAGCATATAATTACTTAGCAAAATATTCATGCGAGCCCTATACAAAAATTTCTAATGCATAGTCAAAATATTGGGACAAAAATATGAAGCACCACTTACCTTGGTAGTTGGGAGAGTAGCAACAATCCTCACAATCACAATCACCACTCGCACCAAAATCTACACATAAAATGATAGCACCAAATTCACATATCAAAATAAACAAGCAAAAAATATATGAATGCATGAAAATGCCATGTGATGATTTTTATAAATCAAACAAGACAAGTGGAACAGTATTGAATCATAAAAAAACAATTATACACTAAATAAAATCAATTTGGCCCTTAAAGTATATTTTATATAATTTTTATACACAAAATAAGCTTACAAATGTCTCTGCAAAAACAACTAAGTTTAGGGAAGCAATTCATTAAACAAAGTGTATGGTTGGATATAATTCTTCCTCCTGATTCCAATGATATAAAATTTACAAAATTTGAACGTGTGGATCAAAAGTTATGAATTTTGCAAGTTTGAACATCTAATAGATCTAATCCAGATTTTTAAATCAAACTACAGCCACGCGGCGCTTTCTGATTGGTTGATACCGTTTCAGATGGATCACGCTCGTGAGCCACTGGATCTAAATGCGATCCTGTGGTCCAGATCTGACCGTACCCTTTCATCTAGCTTCTAATCCTAGCCACTGATCCCATATCTAACGGCTCTGAACGCATATGCATCAAACGGGCGGCGCAAATGGTGAGCGCGTTGGCGGCGCGTCTGTCGACCGTGCTCCGGCGAGACCAGAGAGTAAAAGTGAGGGCACCGGTGCTTACCAAGGTCGTGGAGACACGGAGAAGCTCAAGGGGCGGCTGGCTGGGGTCGGGGCGCACGGACACGGCGAGGATTCCTCGTCAGAGTTGCGGGAGGCTTCGGGTGTGCTCGGTCGTCGTGGCTAGGGTCGCTACAGGGCATAGGAGAGGATAAGGAGGGCAGCGTTATATGCGCACTGACGTTGTGAATGTGCGAGTTTGAACCAGAGAGTAAGGGGAGGGCTAGGTTTACCGTGTGAGCTCGTCGGAGCTGAGTGCTTCGTCGGGATCGTGCAGTCATTGACGTTGGCGACGTTCTGGGTTGTCCTAGCACACAACAGCAGTGTTAAACGATGCGCAAGGATGCAGTGAACAAGCTAGCAAGACCAGGAGGCAAGGGGCGGGGAGTTCTCACCGGAATTTGCCGCCGGAGACGCTCGGTATCGCGGCGGAGTGAGCTCGATTGTGGGCAGCCTGGTGGATCACTGTGGTTGTGGCTTGAGGGAAACTGAGCGGAAGGAGGAGGTTAAATAGCCGGTGCGAGAGAGGAAATTACGCTGGCATTTACTCGCAATCAAGCGCGGAATCAAATCGGAGAAATGCCTGCGGAGGTGCTGGTCGCGTCGTGATTTTGGGGACAAAGGTGACTTGGCGCGTGGGTCTGGGGTGTCAGCGAGGGAGGGGTACGCGTGCGGGTGAGAAACAGAGAGAAAAGAAAACCCCCGGGTGGGTTGGTTCTGCTTTTGGGCCGAAAGAGTAGCGCCGGACTGTTTCTATTTCTTTTGTCTTTTTCCTTTTTTGTTTTGATTTTCTGGAATCAATTTCAAATGGTTTTCAAATGGGTTTGAATTCAAACTTGTTCTGAATTTTGTAAATTAGAACTTGCACCTTTTTGGCTACAGAACAAAGTTGCTCACTCAAAATACTTTGGTCCATTGGGATTTAAAATAAACAATGCCTTTATCACTTATGTAATAAGGACATATGCTTGGTTTTTAAATTCATATGTTATTTTGAAAATCTTTGTTCAAGTTTTGGAAAATATCAATGAATCATATGATCAATTCTTTTCTTGGTCAAAAAAAATATTCTCTTTTTAGAGAGTAGCATTAAGGCTATTACCTTGCTTACATAAAATAATAGATCACAAAGTTTCTGTTTTGAAGAAATGATCCTAAAATGATTATGCATGCATGAATGATATGCAAACTTTGAAATCTTGATTTTTGGGATGTTACAAATATAACCCCCTTAAGGTGAATCTCGCCCTCGAGATTCGAATTGGCTAGAAAATAGGTGAGGGTGGCCTTTCCGAAGGTCATCTTCTCTTTCCCATGTTGCTTCTTCTTCGAATGATGGTTCCAATGAACTTTGCAGAATTTGATGGTCTTTGTCAGAGTAACTCTTTCTGCAGTCTCAAGAATCTTGATAGGTTTTTCCTCATAAGTAAGATCACTTTCCAATTGGACCTCCTCCAATGGTATAGTATCCTTCAAAACGGTCTCCTCCATCTCTGGATGGCATTTCTTTAGCTGACTCACATGAAACACATTATGAACGGCAGACAATGATTCTAGCAATTCAATCTCATAAGCTACTTCTCCTATACGACTCAGAATCTTGAATGGTCCAACATATCTTGGGGCCAATTTTCCTTTGACTCCAAATCTCTTCACCCCACGAAGTGATGACACTCTAAGATAAGCTATATCACCCACCTCATAGGTGAATTCTCTACGCTTAGGATCTGCGTAGCTCTTTTGTCGGGACTGTGCTATCTTCAATCTGTCCTTTACTAACTTGACTTTCTCTTCAGCCTCTTTGATTAGTTCTGGCCCGAACAAGTTTCTTTCTCCCACACCATTCCATAGCAATGGGGTAGTACACTTTCTCCCATAGGGAAACTCAAAGGTGCCATCTCAATACTAGCTTGATAGCTGTTGTTATAAGAGAATTCTGCGTAAGGCAGACTTTCATCCCAACTAGCTCCATATTCTAGGGAACATTCCCTCAACATATCCTCTATAATCTGGTTGGTCCTTTCTGTCTGTCCATCAGTCTGGGGATGAAAAGCAGTACTGAATTCTAATCTCGTTTCCAACGACTCATGCAGTGGCTTCCAAAAATGAGAAGTGAATTGAGTTCCCCTATCAGACACAATACTCTTGGGTACTCCATGTAGACACACAATCCTATTCATGTAGATCTTGGCCAACTTAGCACTTATATAAGTTGTCTTCACGGGTATAAAATGAGCCACTTTAGTTAGACGATCCACTACTAGCCAAATAGAATCATATTCTGACCGGGTCCTTGGCAATCCGGTGATGAAATCCATGCCACTCTTGTCCCACTTCCAATCAGGAATAGGTAGTGGTTGTAACAATCCTGCTGGTTTCTGATGTTCCGCTTTCACTCTACTACATACATCACACAAAGCAATATGTTCGACGATGTCTTTCTTGAGATTATTCCACCAAAATCTTTCCTTCATATCCATGTACATTTTGGTGTTACCCGGATGAATGGAATATGGTGAGTTGTATGCTTCTTGTAATATCAGTTTCCAAAGCTCTGGATCTTGCGGAGCGCAGATACGTTTTCCATACCATAAAGTACCCTGTTCGTCCTCATGGAATCCTTTGGCTTTTCCTTTACCAATTTTTTCCTTAATCTCTTCAATTTCCTTGTCCGTCTTTTGGGCTTCGTTGATTTTGTCCAACAAGGTGGGTTAAACATCCAATGACATGAGATGTCCCTCAGGCACAATCTCCAATCTGAGGTCTCTAAATTGGGCACACAGATCATCTGGCATTTCTCCCTTAGTAAGGCCATTCACAAATACCTTACGGCTTAGTGCATCCGCTACAACATTTGCTTTACCGGGGTGGTATTACAAACTCAAGTCATAGTCCTTGATGAGTTCTATCCATATTCTTTTTCTCATGTTGATTTCTTTCTAAGTGAAGATATACTTCAAACTTTTGTGATCTGTGAACACTTCACATCGCTTTCCCAGCAGGTAATGTCTCCATGTTTTGAGTGCATGGACAACAGAGGTTAACTCTAAATCATGAGTAGGATAATTTACCTTATGAGTTTTGAGTTTTCTCGAGGCATAAGCCACAACTTTCCCTTCTTGCATCAGAACTGCACCTAGTCCATGATGAGATGCATCACAATAAACTTGGAAATCCTTTTCCAAATCTGGCAGACATAAGACCGGTGCTGTCACTAGTCTCTTCTTCAATTTTTGGAAACTGAGTTCACATCCTTCAGTCCAAACAAATTTCTTGTCTTTCTTTAGTAACTCCGTCATTGGCTTAGCTACCTTGGAGAAATTCTCAATGAATATTCTATAGTATCCTGCCAATCCAAGAAAACTATGAACTTCTTTCACTGAATTAGGAGATTTCCATTCAGTTACAGCTGACACTTTTGCGGGATCAACTGCTACATCATCTCCTGACACGATGTGTCCAAGAAATCCAACTTCATTCAACCAGAATTCACACTTGCTGAATTTGGCATACAACTTATGCTCTCTAAGCTTCTCAAGTATCAAACGCAAATGTCCCTCATGCTCTTCTTTGCTCTTGGAGTAGATCAAAATGTCATCGATGAAAACGACAACAAACTTATCAAGGAACTCCATGAACACCTTGTTCATCATATTCATGAAGTAAGCTGGTGCATTGGTCAAACCAAATGGCATCACGGTGTACTCATACAATCCATACCTAGTGGTGAAAGCGGTCTTAGGTATGTATTGTTCCCTTATCTTAAGCTGAAAATAACCTGATCGAAGATAAATCTTTGAGAACACACATGCTCCTTCTAACTGATCAAACAAGTCATTGATTCTGGGCAAAGGATATTTGTTCTTGATAGTCACCTCATTGAGTGAACGATAATCGATGCATAACCTTTGACTTCTATCTTTCTTTTCCACAAACAAGACTGGTGCTCCCCAAGATGAAGAACTTGGTTGAATAAATCATTTATGCATCTGCTCTCCTAGTGTTTCTTGAGTTCTTTCAACTCATCAACTGACATCTTGTAGGGTCTCTTTGCTATTGGCCAAGATCCTGGCAGCAAGTCAATCGGAAACTCGACATCTCTATCTGGTGGCATTCCCGGCAATTATTCCGGAAACACATCCGGATATTCTCCCACAATTGGTACACTGTCTATGATATCCCCCTTAAGAGAATTTAGCTTACTCCCTTTTGATTCAAAGTTAGACTTGAATCTAATCCGTTTCTTATCCGGGGTTGTGAGTGCGACAGTACGATTGGCACAATCTAGTACTCCTTCATACTTGGTCATCCAGTCCATTCCCAAAATTACATCCAGTCCTTGGGAATCCAAGATTATCAGACTAACTGGAAACTTATGCTTTCCAAATTCGATCACTAGATCACGACATCCAAGACTTACTATCATATCTCCACCAGGAGAACTTACTTTTATTTGACACCCAATATTTTTAGTTGGAAACCCATTTTTATCAACAAATGTTTTTGATATGAATGAATGTGATACACCAGTATCAAAAAGAACAAGTGCTGGAATAGAATTGAGTTTGAACTTACCAGCCACAGCATCGGACTCCTCATAAATCTCTTCCACATTGATGTGGTTCACTTGTCCCTTCTAGAAAGGGTTGGGCTTGGTGGTTCCTTCAACTTTCTTTTCTAGGAACTCATTTGCATAATGTACCATCTTCTTACACTTGAAACATTCAACCTGACTGATATCCCTCTTTGCAGGCTGAATACCACTTCCACTTCCACCTCCACTGTGGTGACTCTTGTGTCCACTCTTGTCGTTCTTGTACTTGTCATTATCATGACTACGGCGATGCTTGTTGTCATGATGGCTGTTGTGGCTATGGTGGTTGTTGTGATTTCCATGTTTGTGGGATCCAGAACTCCCACTATGATCGTGATGGGAACGCTTGTGAGACGATCCCGAGCTGTGCTTGTCAAAGTTGTACTTCCTCTTTCTGCTTTCAACCTGTTTCATCTTGTTCTCCAACATGGTAGCCTTGTCACAAAGTGATTGGTAGGTTGGGACATAGGCAACAGATAGCTTCAGGTTCATTTCATCGTTTAGTCCTTCGAGGAATTTCTCCTTCCTCTTGGCATCAGTATCAACTTCATCCGGTGCATAACGCGCCAGATTGTTGAACTCCTCAATATATTCAGCCACGCTGCGGTGACGCTGTTTCAGGTTATGGAACTCCTTCTTCTTCAAATTCATGACCCCGGATGAGATGTGAGCTATACGGAACCCATCCTCAAAGATAGCCCAGGTCACATCCTCATTGGGAGTGGTGATCTGGAAGTTATCCCACCAAGTTGCTGTGGGTCCTTCCAACAGATGTGCTGCCAACCTGACCTTCTCCTCGTCGGTGCAGCCGACAGTTACCAAATCCTTGTTCACCGAACGTAGCCAATCATTAGCCACCATTGGATCAGTGGTTCCTAAGAACTTTGTAGGCCTCAGTCTTAGGAATCTGGCGAGCATGTCAAATCCCGGTGGATTGTTCGGATTGTTGTTGTTGTTGTTGTTATTGTTGTTGTTGTGGTTGTTACTCTGATTCTGCATAAAAGTGGTCATCATCTGCATCGGTTGTGCCTGTGTTGTCATCAACTGCTGCATCTCGCGGGTGACATTGTTGTTGTTTGGGTTGGGGTTGGCACGTCGAGGAGGCATCTGTGATTTTCATAAGGATAAGAATAAGATACCCATAGATGTTTATCATGCACAATACATCACATAGACAATCACCAAACCAAGCATCAAAATAACATAAGGTTCGAACGACATAAACAACAAGTTTGGAAAATGCAAAACACACCATAGCAAGCCACCCACATGTTGCATGGTCATTGCGACTCAATAATCAAAAGTACGGTAGATGAAAGATAAATGAGTAGTCATCTCTACTCCTCCGCATCAATCTCCACATCAACAAGGGTAAGACCTGCATTCTCCATAGCGGTCTTGTATTCCTCAACATTGGTAGTCAAGGCCTCTATCTTGGACCTAAGAGCCCTCTTCTGTTAACGAAGCCTCTCGATGCTCGAGCTCGAAGGCCTTGGCCTCTAGCTCTTCTTTCATCTCCCGGATCTTCTTGTTCCTGTCTTGGACTCTCTTCTACTGGCTCTTGAACTTCTTGTCCTGGCTTTCAAACTTGGCCTCCATTTCCTTAACTATCGCGTCTTGCTCTGCGAAGAGCTTGTCCTTCTCTCGGAGCTGAACCTGGAGCTCTTCATTGCTAAGCATGACGTTGGTCCTATCAGTATCTAGGTGCCTAATAAGACCCTCTAGGTCTTGGAGGTACAGACGAATCGGCTCCATCATCTCTCTAGCAGCATCCTCATACTCACTAGCCTCACCCTCCTCGTTGCTTCTCTCGAAGGGGTGAAAGTAAAGACCTCTAAGCTCTCTGGAGTGTCTCCCTACCAGGCGCCCAAGTAACTCCTGCATGACTACATCTAAGCCTTTCTCCTTGTCATCATGCATCAACTTGAAAGTGATGGTCTCCGTGGTTGGCTCTGTCTGGCGTCTAGGCTGAGTGACTCTGAAGCCCCAAAGGCCCTTCCTCTCAAACTTGGTGAGGGGAAGCGTCATGATGATAGGAAGTGGAAGGTTGAGCACACTAGTGAGCTCAATGAGACGAGTACCAAAACGATTTCCCTTGAACTCCTCGGCCGTGTTGATAATAACATTAGGCATCTATTTTTATAAGATAGAGAAAAGTTAGAATCAACATAAAACAGAGAAAAATCACAAGACAAAAATATCACAATCATATCTTTTGCAACAAACTCACAAGTCATGGCATACATAAATCCATTACATGCACCAAAGGTTCAACATAACTTAGACAATTTTTTGGAAATAAAACGATAAGTGTGGTGGTCCAACTAACGAAGTAAGTTACAATTCCCACTCACTTGCCAAGTTGGCTATCAGGGCATCCCTAGAGGCAATCTGACAATCTTGATCACATGACTCCATTGCTAAGTCTATGATGTCTTCTCTTAAGCGTTGGTTAGTAGCCTCTAACTCTTGGGTGTGCTTCTTTTCTTCCCTAAGGTCATTTTGGGTGTTGAGCATTCTGCACTTGAGTCTATCACCAAGCTCCTTGATGGCATTCCAAGCTGCATTTCTTGCAGAGTCAAAGAATGTTGTGTGCATTTCTGCGTTGGTGACCATGTAGAATCATGACTCCTTGTGGTTGTCTTCCTTGTTTTTGTACAAGTGAAGTTGCACCCACCAATACTCTACTCCTTCATCCATCACGGGGAATCCTTTGTACACAACTACACCATGTATCCCCATCGTAACCATAAGGTTCTTGAGGGCCTTGGGAAATTCAGTCTCACACTCCAAAGTCATGGTCATGAGTGGTCCCTTCCTCACGGCTTCGTTGATGGAGTTCATCTACAAATAGAGATGAGAAAAAAGTTTAGAAAATTTTATGAGAAGAAAAAGACAAGTGTGGAAATTGTTGAAATTTTTTCCTTAGTGGTTTCTAATCCAATCATAGGGTTATAATCCTACAGGCAACACAGTGATCTGATACCATCTGTAAGATCCCACCTTTCTAAAGGTAAAGATCCCTGTGAATGCAATGCTAGTCCCTGGATCAATTACTAGCATCCACAGTTTAAGATGAAGTACATAGAAACACAGGTCATTTATTACAACGTCATTCCAGAGATAACATAGTCTTTACAACTCCATAGGCATAGGCTAGTACAAGAGTTTTAACTTAACAATATAAATAAAAGTCTTCATCTTCATGTGCACAGGCAAACATGTTGACTGTAGACTCATAACCCCAAATCATCATCAGAGTAACCTGCAACATCACAAGTTACAACCACAGTGGGTCAATACATTGGAATAGTATTGGCAAGTGATACCTTTGTAGAATAATAGTATCTAGCTTCTACATGAATTTGGCTAAGTGTAGCTTAGGCTTGCTTTGCTCAAAATAGGTTTTGCCTATCAGTTGAAAACACTGAGTTTTTGTTTGGCAAAAACTGCCAAGGAACCACCAATAGAAATTGGTGAACCTTCACCCTTGTTCAACCACAAGTTTTAACTTAGAAAATTGGGATGAGGAGATTCTTGATAGCTTCCATGCCTTGATGCTCAAATTGTCCATTACCGGGGACACGACTAAGTACTTAGTTTCTTCCATCTGCAGAGGTTGTGCACTTTCCCCACAAGACTTGATTTTCACCAAGACAGGACCTTTCAGAATCCTTCCCTTAGACCAAAATGGACGCGCTCCAAACCAATCAATCTCGTACCACCAACTGTCCATTTGGCTATATGATCCATGCAAAGCCCATAATGCCATGTGGCTGCACTAGAAGCTTCTTAACATTTGTCATCTCAAATCCCTTTGTTCCTGGGTGGCAATCCACAAGTGAGATACACAAGGTAAACCAGAGAAATGGACCTTGTGTAACCACTCAACCAAAAACCACCAAGCAATTACCATTCCACCCAGTTGTTTCATTCACTTAGTTGTTTTATTAAGCAAAAAACATAAGTCAATGACTTTGCAATATTTTTCCATAGCATGTATATATTCCACCCTTGGTTGCTACTAGCTAGGCTAAGCATGGCAATAGCAAGTATCTTAACTTAGAGAAAATTCTAACAATTCTACAACTACTAGGATTTCCCAAGCATAGCATATAATTACTTAGCAAAATATTCATGCAAGCCCTATACAAAATATTTCTAATGCATAGTCAAAATATTGGGACAAAAATATGAAGCACCACTTGCCTTGGTAGTTGGGAGAGTAGCAACAATCCTCACAATCACAATCACCACTAGCACCAAAATCTACACATAAAATGATAGCACCAAATTCACATATCAAAATAAACAAGCAAAAATATATGAATGCATGCAAATGCCATGTGATGATTTTTATAAATCAAACAAGACAAGTGGAACAGTACTGAATCATAAACAAAACAATTATAAACTAAATAAAATCAATTTGGCCCTTAAAACATTTTCTATATAATTTTTATACACAAAATAAGCTTACAAATGTCTCTGCAAAAACAACTAAGTTTACAGAAGCAATTCATTAAACAATGTGTATGGATGGATAGAATTCTTCCTCCTGATTCCAATGATATAAAATTTATAAAATTTGAACGTGTGGATCAAAAGTTATGAATTTTGCAAGTTTGAACATCTAATAGATCTAATCCAGATTTTTAAATCAAACTACAGCCACGCGGCGCTTTCTGATTGGTTGATACCGTTTCGGCTGGATCATGCTCGTGAGCCACTGGATCTAAATGAGATTCTGCGGTCCAGATCTGACCGTACCCTTTCATCTAGCTTCTAATCCTAGCCACTAATCCCATATCTAACGGATCTGAACACATATGCCACAAACGGGCGGCGCAAATGGTGAGCGCGGTGGCGGTGCGTCTGTCGACGGTGCTCCGGCGATACCAGAGAGTAAAAGTGAGGGCACCGGTGCTTACCGAGGTCGTGGAGACACGGCGAAGCTCAACGGGCGGCTGGATGGGGTCGGGGGGCACGTACACGGCGAGGATTCCTCGTCTGAGTTGCGGGAGGCTTCGGGTGTGCTCGGTCGTCGTCTCTAGGGTCGCTACAGGGCATAGGAGAGGAAAAGGAGGGCAGCGTTAGATGTGCACTGACGTTGCGAATGTGCGAGTTTGAACCAGAGAGTAAGGGGAGGGCTAGGTTTACCGTGTGGGCTCGTCGGAGTTGAGTGCTTCGTCAGGCTCGCGCAGTCGTTGACGTTGGCGACGTTCTGGGTTGTCCTAGCACACAGTAGCGGTGTTAAACGACTCGCAAAGATGCAGTGAACAAGCTAGCAAGACCAGGAGGCAAGGAGCAGGGAATTCTCACCGGAATTTGCCGCCGGAGATGCTCGGTACCGCGGCGGAGTGAGATCGATTGCGGGCAGCCTGGTGGCTCTCTGTGTTTGTGGCTTGAGGGAAACTGAGCGGAATGAGGAGGAGGTTAAATAGCCGGGCCGAGAGAGGGAATTACGCTGGCGTTTACTCGCAATCAAGCGCGAAATCAAATCAGAGAAACGGCCACGGCAGTGCTGGTCGCGACGTGATTTTGGGGACGAAGGTGACTTGGCGCGTGGGTTCGGGGTGTCAGCGAGGGAGGGGTACGCATGAGGGTGAGAAACAGAGAGAAAAGAAAACCCCCGGGTGTGCTGGTTCTCCTTTTGGGCCAAAAGAGTAGCGCTGGCATGTTTCTATTTCTTTTATCTTTTTCCTTTTCTGTTTTGATTTTCTAGAATCAATTTCAAATGGTTTTCAAATGGATTTGAATTCAAACTTGTTCTGAATTTTGTAAAGTAGAACTTGCACCTTTTTGGCTACAGAACAAAGTTGCTCACTCAAAATACTTTGGCCCATTGGGATTTAAAATAAACAATGCCTTTCTCACTTATGTAATAAGGATATATCCTTGGTTTTTAAATTCATATGTTGTTTTGAAAATCTTTGTTCAAGCTTTGGAAAATATCAATCAATCATATGATCAATTCTTTTCTTGGTCAAAACGAATATTCTCTTTTTAGAGAGTAGCATTAAGTCTATTGCCTTGCTTACATAAAATAATAGATCACAAAATTTATGTTTTGAAGAAATGATCCTAAAATGATTATGCATGCATGAATGATATTCAAACTTTGAAATCTTGATTTTTGGGATGTTACAGAAAGGTCATGCCGAATTTTTCCGGCGATCATGCATGTGTGTTTGTGTGTGCATAAGGTGTGGTTACTAATTAACCTACTCTATCTTTTGCTCTATATGTGCATACCATGCAGGTAACCATGGTCGTCAGGATGAGCGAAGGTCGAGTTACTAGGTATAAGAAATACGCGAAGGAGGATATGATTCGGAACAACAGGACCCAGATAAGATGTCCATGTCGAGCATGCAAACTCTAGCGCTGGATCGACCCTGATTCTGGACAATTGGAGGATCACCTGCTCAGGCGTGGTTTCATGCGCGACGACTTCGATGAGGAGCCGGCAGTAAATGGTGGTGGTCATCATGAAGAAGTGGGCGGGCGAGAAGACGTAGAGTCTCCCGGCGGGCATGGTCATGATGACGAAGAATATACCAACGGGCATGATCATCATGGCGAAGAAGGAGATGTCGACGGGCATGACCATCATGAAGAAGGAGAAGAAGCGAACACCCAAATGTTGCTAACTTCGGTGTTAAGGGACCCTCATGTTCAGGAACTGCTTTGCAAGTAGACGAGCAACGCCAAAGCTGCAGCCAGAGAGAAAGCCAAGCTGGCGCGAATGGGGATAGATGGGATGTCTCCATTGTATCCTGGGTGTTGGACCGAGGATATACGCCTCAGTGTAACGCTCAAGGCTCTAGAGATAAAGGTGGAACACAAATGGACCGACGTGAGCTTCAATGCTAACATGGAATTCTGGCGTGATCGTCTTCCTAATGGGAACATATTGCCAACAAGTATAGAGGCGACCAAAAATATCATGTGCCCTCTCAACCTACCGCATGTTAAATACCAAGCATGCATCAATAATTGCGCACTTTATCATAACAAGTACGCGCAGAGAACCACATGTCCGGTGTGCGTCCATGGACGGTACAAGAGAGGGACAAGAAATTTCCTCAAAAAGTGGTATGGTACTTTCCTATCACTCCCATCTATAGAGATATTTCGTAGATCCTAAGGAAGCAAAGCTAATGCAATGGCACGCGGAAAGGGAGAAACTCAAAGATGATCCAGAGAAGGGCAAGATCCTAACACACCCTTCTTGGACATCGAGTTCGAAGAGTTCGGGGGCGATGCAAGGAACATCAGGCTGGGTATGAGAACCGATGGACTCAGTCATTTTAGGAACTAGAGTAGCACGCATAGCACCTGTCCCATGTTTGTATGGCCATATAACATCCCCTCGTGGCTCTACACAAAGCAAAGGTACGTACACATGAGCATTCTTATTCAGGTGCCGAAACAGCCAGGTATCGATATGCATCTTTATCTCGGGATGTTGAAAGAGGAGTTGGACACGTTTTGGGAGACGCCAGCCCGTACGTGGGACGCCTACACTAAAGAATATTTTCCTCTAAGAGCTGCGTTGCTCACGATGGTGCAGTACTATCCTGGTTACGCATATGTATCGGCCCAGGTGAATCACGGACTCAATGCATGTGTCAAGTGCATGGATAAGCATCTCCAGCTACCCAAGGATCCCGGGTCTTTGAAAACCTTATTCCAAGGGACTCAAAAGTGCCTTCGCATGGATCACTCGTGGAGAAAACACGATGACCTTTTCAATGGTAAATATGATCTCGAAAGAGCCCCGCATACGAGGAGCGGCGAAGAAATCGAGGAGCTTATGAATAATTGGGAAGAGTGCCCTGCGTCAGGAAATAAGCGACCAAGGACAAAGCCGCTTCTCGGTGTATGGAAAGCGAGGTCTGTTTTCTGGGACCTGCCGTACTGGAAGGTCCTCCACACGCCCCGTAGCCTCGATGTAATGCACATCAGGAAGAACATTACCGAGAGTCTGCTTGGCACTCTGCTCCACATGCCAGAGAGGACCAAGGATGGGGCAAAAGGAAGAAACGACTTGAAATTGCTTGGCATCAAGAAGGAGCTTCAGTACCCTGATAGTGATGATGATGACGATCAGACGGAAGGAACTCAGGGTCGCCGCAAAAAGGTTAAGAAGAATGAGGTGGTTGTGCTTCGTGCTGCCTGCTTCACTCTGTGTCAAGAGGAGATCGAGCAGTTTTTCAGGTTCCTCCTAGGAGTCAAAGTTCCTCACGATTACTCAAGAAAGATAAGCAGAAATCTTGACGTAGCGAAGAAAAGGTTCAGCATTATGAATTCCCATGACTGTCACATGATGATGACATAGATACTTCTAGTTGCCATATGAGGGATAATGGACGAGCATGTCCGTGAGACGCTACTTGGCATGTGCAACTTTTTTGACGTCATCTCTAGGAAGTCGATCGGCATGAAGCAGCTCGACAGCCTAAAGGAAGAGATCGTGGTGATGCTATGCGAGCTCGAGATTTACTTCATGCCCACATTCTTCGACCTCATGGTGCATCTGCTTGTCCATGTCGTGGATGACATCATCCAGTTCGGGCCGACATTCCTGCACAACATGATGCCGTTTTAAAGGCTGAATGATGTCATCAAAGGGATCATTCACAACAGGTCCCATCCAGATGGAAGCATAGCCAAGGGATTTCTAATCTACGAGTGCATCTCTTTCTGCCAGAACTATCTAACCACCGAGAATGAGGATGTTGGAATACCCACCAAAAAGCACCTCGACATGCTCGCTAATCGATGCGCCGACTTTGGCAGGGCACATCGAGTTGTGCTATAACACATTGAATTGGTCAGCCTTGGGTGGAAGAGCACAAAAGCTTGATCGAGCAGGAGTACATGGACCGGGCCCTCCCGAGGAAGAAAGGAGACGTAACAAGAGAGCACAACTCTAGTTTCACCGGTTGGTTTAAGAAAAGGCTGCTGGACAATCCCCTGTTGCCGCCTTCTACGGAAGATCAACAACTCATATTCTCCTTGTCACAGGGCCCAGCACATAACGTAAAGACCTATGAGTCGTACAACATCAAGGGTTAAAGATTCTACACCGAGGAAAAGGACATGAATAGCGAATATCAAAACTCAGGAGTAACTTGGGAGCATGTGGGCTGCCCCAAGGCGAAGCCGTCACACCGCAACCACCATCGCACCCGCCACCACCATCACCACATGGTGGCAACAATGAATATGATGAACAATTTGTCAACGTCGATGACTTCATAAACACTGCACCGACAAAGGATTGTACAAGCCTGCTGTGGATGAAGAACCCTTCGTCGCTCGCGACAGTCAAGGTGGGCGTCCCACTACATGCAAGCAACACCTGGTCTTCCGTGGTTTATCTCAAGAGATGCCTCCGGCCGCCGATCAATAGGAGAAACCTGTTGGATTCGTATTTAGCCCTGGAACACTCCAAAAGGCGGCCATTGAGAACTTAGCATCCCCGGTGGAGGAGACTTCTCAGAAGACGAAGAAGCACAGGAAGAGAGGTAAGAAAGCCAAGAGCCAATCTCCTCCGAAGAGGATCCGGGCTAAGGATGACGTCGTACCAGCCCACGAGGATGGATTGCCCAGGATGCATATAGCTAGTGAAGCGATAATGACTTCGGAGCTGCTTCGCCTTGCTCGTGGACATATGCTCGCTTTGACTGATAGTATCAAGACACTAGAGGGCATACTTCTTAAAGCCAAAGATCCAAATTACCCGGTTTTGACTGTCAAGGTGCCATCGGACGTGGACTTCGTCCATGAAGCCCCCGCGGAAGTGTTCTTCATAGCGTACGAGGATGTCTTTAAGCTGTTTCTCTCGAAACGGCTGGACTAAAACATGGTCCGCCTATTCGCGCTCAATTCGCGATGAAGAACAAGAGAGAGAGCAAACACCCTACATCACAATAGTGGATCCCTACTACATGCGTGATTGCCAGTTGAGGGAAGGATCAGAGACGCGTGCCATGGCAATGACGTACCTCGAGAAGTTCATGGTGGACCACAAGAGGACGAACACGCTTCTTTTGCCTTTCTTTCCCGAGTAAGTACACACACCCGCTAGCATTGGTAACTTAGGCTTTCTTATAGCTTTCTTCCTTTGCCCTTTTCCAACATCTAGTTTCAATCGTGTTGCGCAGAGACAAATACTGCACACTCATTGTCATTTCCACAAAGTACTCGATAGCAACGTATTTCGACTCGGGGAGTAGGAAGAAGAAGAAAGACTACACCAGAATAAGGGGTGTTCTGAATGAGGCTCTCGAGGGCTACACTAGAAAGGGATGCCCCTTCGTCAGCAAGGGTGAATGTTTCAAGGATGACAAACACGTGTTCAAGCACGTGCTCGAGTTCCCTGCGTCAAGGAGCCGGCTACTGTCAGCGCCAAGGAGGCCTTCTACGTCATGCATCACCTTAAAGGGTTTGTCCGGGATTGCCAGAACCTAACTCTGCCATCTAGTCTCCGAGCATGGGCTGAAAATTTGGCGCAAAGCGATGATGATGATCTTAGAGAAGACTTCCATCGCATCCAGGTTAAGTTGTCGGAAATCATCGTGGAAGATGTCAACACAAGCGGAGAGGTCCTAATACACAACAGAGGGTTGACTAAGAGGGAAATTGAAAATATTCTTCGTAAGCAGGGTGACAACATGACGTGGATGACAAAGGATGGCTATATACTGGTCCCAAAGCCGAGCGTTAGCAGTTCTCAGCAATGATCGATGTGTTCGCCTAGAATTATCATAGATGTCTGTGTGCAGTGTTGTGTCACAAACTATACTACTCTGGTCGTATGTTGTAAACTTCACTATTGTGGTCATTGTCGTCGATCTTCTATGATTGTGATCGATGTGCTATCTTTTATGTTTACTGATCTTTTGCTTTAGTTTATGTGAACATATATGCATGTGAACAAATTTAGTTCTTTCTGTTGCATTATTTACTACTATGCCTTATCTATAGAGATGACAAGTTGGGTTTCAGAAGTCTACGATAAGTGGGAGGACTGTCATAAATAGGTGAACAAGTTCAGCGGCAACAACTACAAAGGATACGCGACTCGAGAGGAGGTGGTAGCCAAGTGGCGGAACCACCTGTGGAAGGATAACCGGATGAAGATATTTGTAGTGCTCTTGCTCTTTATCACCGTCATCACAGATGTATTCTGTTTGATTCTAGTGTAGGTGGTGACCACTTCATTTGTAATGTGAGATGGTGAACTTTGTACCAACATTTGTATAAATATTCTCCACTTGTCACTTCTATGGTAATATGATGACCACTTGTCTACCTCGATCGGGCTCTAAGTAGAGTGATGGCACTATATTTGTGTTTGTATTATGTTTGTTTTCATATACTAAGTAAAATATACTGTTTCTACTACTATGTGTATAATACCTATATAATGCGTGTATAATACCTGTACAACACCTGATTATGGACCAATATTGTTTTTAATACCTGAAATACACACCAGTGGTGCATCCCTATTAACCTTCTATGGCACATACAACTTCAGTGGCGCATTTTCCATAATGCGCCACTGAACATCGGCCTGTGGCGTATCGGGTAGAATGCGCCACAGAAGTATCATGACTTTTGTGGCGCATTTTGAAATGCGCCACAGAAGTTCTCATTAGTGGCGACGTAACAGTGGCGCATCTGATATGCGCCAGGGAAGGCCAAAAATGATGCGCCACTGATTAAGGTTTTCCTAGTAGTATGTGAAATAAATTTGTCCAGTTAAATCATCTAACAAATTTGTGGTGATACATTGCAGCTAGTTTTAAGATCTTACTAGGAAATATTAGTAATTTTCTACTTCCATGTATGGTTTATTCATGCTTCGTGTATCATAATTATGCACAGATGCTTCCATGTACAATTGTTGGGAACCATTGTTATATTATACATTTAATATTTATTTGCATCTACATAGATTGGAATCTGCTAAGTACAAACAAATTGATGCTCCTATGTTTCTGTGCTTCCAAATTTTACAACCGATTCATATACCTACATGTTCTCCCAGCACTCCGCCATGGCGATAGGTTCTAAGGCAGAACCGACCGGCAACCTCTCCTCGAGTCGCTGCTCTCATGCCGGCATCCCTAGACATCCAATTCTCCACCTCCTGTGCCGACAGGCATGACGCTCCGCCATGGGGGACGTCTCCAGGGCAGAACTAACCGGTGGATGGCGGATGTAGGTGTCGTAGGCGGAAATACATCACTGGGGCAGAACCTCCTGTCAACCGGGCCATCAAGGCTTCCTCTGCTCACGGGAGCCCTTCAATGACAACACGATTTGCGAACAAGGTAATATCAACTTAATACATATAAATTGGCGGCAACCATTGTCCGATTACACATTTCAATTTTTCTGCTTCTACATCGATTTTAGTAAGCTACACACAAATAAATTTGATACTTTTGTCTTGTCATGATTCCTTGAAATTGTTCATAAGTTTCCTTGAAACCTAATGCTTGGTTCTACATATTCTCGCATGCTTCTAATATCTTTGGCAATTATTCCTTTGTATATGTAGTTGTGAAATCAATATTACCGTCTGACCATGTGTTAATATCTAGCATTTGCTATTTTTCACCTTTGTATATTAAACCTAGTATTTTCATGTTTTGACTAGCTATTTTTTCTGCATTCATGTACTGCTTATAAACAATGTTGATGTTTACTGTATATTATGCTCTGCTTCTTGCGCAAATAGTTGTGCTTCATCATGGTTCTCTGTTTGCTTCATTATAGAGGTAGTTGTGTTTCTTCACTACGTATATTTTGCTCCATATTCTCGTTCTTTTTTGCTTCCATATCAATTTCATTTTACTTTCCTTGTTATGCCTCTTATTATCTGTAGGCATCATGGAGGATGATTCTGAGTGTCCATTGAAGAGTCTGTGTGCAACATGGCGGCTGAATGATGTATGGTATGAGCAGTCAATGCATTGCTTCGTTATAGAGGGAGTAGTATGTCTTTAGTGCATATAGTTTGCGTCTATATTCTCATTCTTATTTTCTTCCAAATCATGTTCATTTTGCTTTCCGTCGTATGCCTCTTTATATTTTTAGGCATCATGAAGGAGGCTGATTCCGAGTGGATGTTAAAGATTTGATTTCCAACGAGACTGATGGATGATATATGTTACGAGAAGTCAATGCATTGCCTCAACGACGGAAGGCTCACGGTCATAAAGTAGTGCAAGGATGAAAGACTAGTCGACATGTGGTCGAGTGTTGTGTCGGCGGATGCTCGCGTTCTCATGCATCAATACTCGTAGAAACCATGTAATGTGTTCCATGGGAGTATATTTTTATTCCTCAATATGACATGACACTAATTAGGTGTGTATGAAGCCAATGGAAGAAATAATGGAAAAATGGAATATTATGAATCGAAAATTAAATATTGTTAATATGAAGCTTTGATGTAATTGACAGGGAGCATGTATTAATCTTATTGGAAGCATATGTTATTGGTGCTATTCAGGAATCTCTATTTGCTCACTGATGTATAACATTTGCAAAGAATCTCTTTTTGCTCACTTAGAGAAAAAGCCATGTGGAAACACCTAAGCGTACGAATATACTAGAATAAAGAGGAAAGCCAAATCAGGAGAGGTGTATTACGGAAATAGTCAATGCGGAAGCATGCAAACGGAACATTTAAGACAGAAGCAATCGTACTACACAAATTCCTAGAAGAGTAAAATGCATCCGGGTAACTAAACTTGGCAGCCTGGCCCGGTTCGGTCATTGTACTATGGAATACTCAGGATACGGTCACTGAAGACGGCGTGCCGGCCCATGACGGTCACCGCGAGTGGCGTACAAGATACCTAACAGTAATTCCAGCCACCTAAAAAAAACAGTAACGCTAGCCCCACTGTCAGTGTGATCGGTAGTTGGAGAAGACATGTTTTTGCACAGAACCCCCTGACTTATGTCCCTGCGCGTGATGGGGTCGTCAACTACGTATGTCTCTGCGCCGCTGCTAGCAATGAATCCCTTCATCCCAAATCCGAGATCCTAAGCTCCAAATTCGTCGCTATCGCCTGGAGGTCGTTTGCCGCTGGAGATCGTTTGGTACTCACCCTTGGTCGCCGCCATTCCTCGTCAAGCTCGATTCGTTCTCTCGGTCGCTGTCATTCCTCGTCCAGCCCCAAATTCGTCGCTGCCGCCTGGAGGTTGTTTGCCGCTGGAGCTCGTATGGTAGTCACCCTTGGTCCAGCACGAAGGAGCATGAAGGCTGCGTGTTCTACAAATGCAAAAAACATGGGGTTAGTTCTGGTCTCCAATATATGTGCATTTTGCTCAGATTTCGTTTGGTTTTCAGTTTGCCAAATTCCAGTCTTTTGATGTTCAGTCTTCATTACTTCACAGATGGGCTGCGATTTTTGGTACTGGGAGCTGCAGTACGTGGAGTGCCTCATCGACCACCACATTCTCAGAGGATATGCCGCTGTAGATGCATATAGGTGGACAGAGGAGAGAAGGAACATCTAAAGCTGAAGAAGGATGAACATGAAGCCACTGAAAGAAGTAGGCCTGGGAATAAGGAGATATTAATAAACCTAGGCCTGGGAATGAGGAGATATTAATAAACCAAATGGGCTCAATTGTTGAGCTACTGAAATAAGTAGTGCTTCTTATGAAGATTATATTAGTATTATAGCAGTGGTTTGTCTGATCCTTCTTCAGAAGAAATGAAGTGGCTCATATGTTTGTAGTCTTGCTCAGATGTGGTGTGTGCCTGTATGCTTAGCATTGTACTAATGTGTGTGTTTGTATGCTCAGCACTGTACTGATGAATAATAACATTCAAATTGGTTTGTGCCTATATGCTCATCACGTCTAAGTGTTTTTCAACTTTTCCAACCTGGAAATCAGAAAACATACTCAGTGATTTAGAAGCTGTTTTTTCATATACAAGCATAACTAGTTCTGGACATGAAAAGGGTTCCAATATTCTGATAATTGAGAAGTCCAACTTCTCAACTACAAGCATGCGGTTACAAGCTGCATCTATACAACATAATAATGCCAAATTCTGAAATTTCATGATTGTGCAGAAGAAAAACCAAGTGTACATTATTTGATAACGAGTACCCTTTGAACTAAAATAAAACAAGGTCGAGAAGTGAACGTAAAATAAACAGAGAACTTGTAAACTGCTTTCAGATCTTAAAGCATGAAGAAATCTCAATAAAAAATTAAAGAGGCTGATATGAACTACTTTTTAACTATTGTCCAAGCAATCCTAACTACTGTCCCATTCATTAATTTCTGCAAACCAAAACATGAATAGTATAAGCTTCATTTCTTCTAAAGAAGGATCGGACAAACAACTGCTAAGCATACATGCACACACCACATCAGTACTGTACTGAACAAGCTCACATACTCCTTCCGACCCATATTAATTGACTTGGATTTGTCAAAATTTGAATGAACCTATATACTAAATAGTGTCTAGATATATTCAAATCTAGACAAATCTGAGTCAACAAATATGCGTCGGAGGGAGTAACAACATACAAATTGACAAGATAAAAGGATGACCGAGTACATATCCAGAACACTGACCAAAAGGATGATTAACTAGGATTTCCTACACATCACCTAAACTCATCGAACATGTTCACTCTTTTTGTAATTATTAGATCACCTCCAGCTTTTCTTCTAGTCTCGGATTGACCTCCATTGTGAGATTGACCTACATCCTGATGCAGAGGTAAGATAGCAGCCTCATCAGCTACATGCATCTCAGCCGAATACTTGGCTCTTTTGGCAGCTTTAAGCTCATCTGCTACCTTCTTGTCTGCTAATTTCTTCTCTTATTTTGTTCTTTTTTTTTCCAGAGCAACCTCTTTCATCGTTTCTACAATAATTCTTTTTGTCTCAGCCTTTGCTAATCTATTAATTTCTACTTCATACTTTCTTTGCTCCTTTCTTGCAGCAGCTTGGGCTGCCTTGGCTTGTGCTTGCTCAGCCTTTCTCTTCTCCTGCTCAATTTTTCTTGCAGCAGCTTGGGATGCCTTGGCTTGTGCTTCCTCAGCCTTTCTCTTCTCCTGCTCAATTTTTCTTGCAGCAGCTTGGGCTGCCTTGGCTTGTGCTTCCTCAGCCTTTCTCTTCTCCTGCTCAATTTTTCTTGCAGCAGCTTGGGCTGTCTTGGCTTGTGCTTCCTCTGCCTTCCTCTTCTCCTGCTCAATCTTTTTGAGAGAAGCATCTTCTGCCCTCCTCCTTTGTGCTTCATATTTTGCTTCCAATATTTCTATCTTCCTGTCTTCAGCTGCCCTGCTCCTCTCCTGCTGAAGAGCTTGCAATTGTTGGGAAAGTTGCCCTTGCCTAAGAGTAGATCTTTCCTGTGGATTCCCTATATCTCTTTGAGCATTGCTCAGAAAGGATGAGTTTGGGATTGGCCTTCTTTTAATGATTCTAGGAATAGGCCTCTGTAAAATTAAGACAAGTTCAAAAACTAGGAATCATATTTGTAGAGTACAAACAACTATAATTTACACAAGTAAAAATCATACAAATTGCTACCTGTCTGGACATGTCATCAACAACAAGATTGTCGTAAGTATTGGGACTAGCATTCTCTGCCTGTGACTGCTGAGGTATGGCATGTTCCTATTAAGTAAGATGAGTTGCTTGTAAATTTAGTAAGTTGAGTTCCAAGGAAAGTAACTAAACTGCAATAATTTACCTGCTTTTGTTGACTGCCTTCAGGTGTTCCATGATCTTGAGATGATATAGGTGGTTCCACTCCATCTTTCAAATATTTACAGCCTCCTATATTGTGGTCTGGTTCACCACACCAACTGCAATGCATTATCACTCCATGTCTAGACATCTTTTTCCCTCCAGTTCTAGCATCTACCTCACCAGGTGCCTTTCTTCTGCATCTAGTTGGCCTTCCCACATGTCTCTGGAAAGCAGGAGGCAATATCAGTGGTCCATTCATCTTCTCCCATTCTGTCTTGTCCTTGCAAGGATACACTATGTTGCTATATGCCTTCTTATACATCTCTACAGAGTAGCATTTGTCAACAAAGTCCATGGGGTCTAGTTCATCATGCCTGATTGCTGAGATAGCATGTGGGCATGGAATTCCACTCTTCTCCCACCTCTTGCAAGTGCATGTCTTGCTCTTTATATCCACAATATAATCAGTAGGGGTTGATCTAGCTGTTTGACATACTTTGAACAATCCATCTCCGGCTCCTTCAACATAGGCATTATTTGACCACTCTATGTTCTTATCTAGCTTCTTTTTTATCTTGGGGCAGATAAGGCCATTCATACTCATTGACTCTTTTTCTTTAGTATAATGCCTAGTCATCAGTTGATCCTTCATTCTATCAAACATACTAAGTAGAGGTAACTCTCTAGCATCTAAAATATACTTGTTAAACACTTCACAATTGTTGTTCAATAAGATGTCACATTTAGGCAAATCACTCTGAAATGCCCTCAACCAGGTCTTCGGATCTAGTTTATCTAGCCATGCATAAGCTTCAGGGTTTAGCACCTTCATGTACTCCATGTTCTTCTCATAATTGACAATAGTACTGCTCCTAGCTATCATCCAAAGTTGATTCTTTAGTGCATCACTCCTGAACACTTGCTGAAAATTCTGCCACATATGCCTCACACAAAATCTGTGCTCGGATTCTGGGAATTGGTCCCTCACTGCATTAATAAGTCCCTGAAATAGCAAAACAAGAAGATAATTAATAATCTGCAAATATAACTAGAAATACTAGCAATAGTAAGAAGATATATACTAGTACCTTTTGCTTGACAGACATTAATGCCCATGGAGCTGTGTTGATAATCCCTAGATCATTCTTTAGTGTTTGCAGGAACCAAGTCTAGCTTGATGTATCTTCCACCTCCACTGCAGCAAATGCAATGGGGAAGATACAATCATTTGGGTCGATACCCACAGCAGCTAGTAGTTGGCCTCTGTATCTTGTCTTGATGAAGCACCCATCCACAAAAATGATAGGTCTACAACCTTGCAGAAATCCCCTTTTGCATGCTTCCAAGCTCATATAGCACCTTTGGAATCTTCCACTAGCATTTAGTGCTAGGAAAAAGGAGCTTCCAGGGTTACTTCTTCTTATCTCATTGCCATAATCCCATAAAAGCTTGTACTGTTGTTCTTCATCACCGTAGATTGTCCTCATAGCAATTCTTCTTGCCCTCTGCATCTTGGTCCTTCCAGGTGTCATGTTCCATTCTTTCTGGACAACTCTTGAGAAGTTCTTCAAATTCATGTCTTGGTCTGCTCGAAAACTTTCCAAATACTTCTCTGCAATAAAATTGGCTGTGAAAGCACTAATCTTAAACTTCCTGCTACAAGTGTGTTCATCATTCAACCTCTTGATCATCCAAGACTTGTGTCTATTGTCAAAAGATGCCCATAGGTACCAACTGCAGCCCTCAACACACCTTGCACATAACCTTTTCTTGTCATTGATTGGCATCTTGATTGCCCTTCTCTGTAGGCAGCTATACTCTCTGATAGCTTTCCTTAGCATCTCAAAATTTTCAAATACTTGGCCACTCTTGAATTTAGGGTCTTTCATATCCTCTACTTTGAAACTATTAAATCTAAACTTAAATTTCTCTTCATCAGACTCTGGTAACCACAAGTCCTCTTGTTCCGAATCACCATCTCCTTCAACCTTATGTTCACATTTGACATTTGTTTTCTTTATAGTATCCTCATCTTCATCCACGTTATCAGCATAGAGGTCATCATCCCCATCACTTATCCCATAGTCAGAATCCCTGAACTCGAAGTTTGGGTCTTCATCATCCTCATCACCACTGTCATCACCTTCTTCTTGTTCCTTGGCAATGCTCTTGTGGCTTCTAGTCATAGGAGCAGGATTGTTAACCCCATCATTCCAGTTCCTTTCTCTCATGGAATCTTCATGATCAAGATACAAGAAAAAGGATTGGTGACCAATTGAAACAAAGTATGACATTTGAATTGTATATTCGTCACTTCTTATCTCCCTCAAGCCATTCCTGCTGACCGAGAGATTTGGAATACAGTACAATACCTTGATCCTACCATACATCTCATATCCTATGTCCTCGACCAAATTCTCAAGCACTGTTGGTGACCATGTGGCTGTGTCCACATAGTCATACCATATGAACGAGCCACTCTCATATCTCTTGCCAGAACCAGATCCAACAAAAAAGCCACCATGGTTTATTTGTACTGAGAAATACTGGGTACCAACACCTACGGAAACAAATGAAATGACTGAACGATAACTCAACTAAAATTGAACTTACTGAAACTATAACTAAAACTAAAACAGTAAGTCGAACTGCATATCCGAATCTCTAACAGAGAAATACTAACTCAATTTCTCTATCTCTAACTGAAATCTAAGTGTCCTAGATGTTGCAGACGATGAACATTAGTAAATTCGTAGCACAAACACCAACCAAGCTCTCCCAGACCGTACGTAAAACATACCGAAACCACCTTACAAACCCCTGCATAAACTCTTTAGAACCAGAGCAAGTTAACGCCTAGTTTCACTACAAAACAACTCTAAACTATAAGGATTTGACCATCTAAAACCGCAAAATCAAGATAGGTCATGACTTTCGAGCATATATTTTGGATACGTACCATAGACGGGAGGATGATCACCGTTAGGACGCCGCGTCGGGGCCATTGTTGCCACCACCACCCGGTGGAGAAGCTCTGCACGCACGCAATCCCTCGCGCAGTCTCTGCAGACGCAATCCCTCGCCGCCAACCCTATCTCCACCAATCACGGCGTCGCTGCCTCCGTCTCCAACTTCCTGATATCAAACCACCTCAAAATGATTGGGGACAAAGAAAAGAAGAGGGAAACAGAGGTGGAGTCAGGGACCAGACAGCAGAGAGAAAAAGAAACAAGTCAGGGGGTTCTGTGCAAAAACATGTCTTCTCCAACTACCGATCACACTGACAGTGGGGCTAGCGTTACTGTTTTTTTTAGGGTGGCTGGAATTACTGCTGGGTATCTTGTACGCCACTCGCGGTGACCGTCATGGGCCGGCACGCCGTCTTCGGTGACCGTATCCTGGGTATTCCATAGTACAATGACCGAACCGGGCCAGGCTGCCAAGTTTAGTTACCCCGGATGCATTTTACTCTTCCTAGAATGAGACGGGGCTCTGTTTGACGATCGGTCCAACTAATTCAGATCCTATGGTTGAACAGTGGTCCGATGGGAAGCCCGTATCGGCATCCGACTCCTAGCAGCACCCAGCCCATTTATACCTTATTATCAACACTACCATATCTATCCTATTAGCCCATATCAATATGTCATACATCTTTATTTTTCAAAATTACAAACAACTATTTAAGTAAACAACAATAAATAAGTAATAATAATATTTTAATCTAATGAAAGTAAAAAACTAAATAAATAATATTTTATTCATTTTTCCCATTTATTCATTTAATATGGCATAAATAATATCTTTAAATCTGTAAATCGAAATTCGACAAATAATATATCCATTATTATCATAAAAATGTGAGGAATCCAAATATGGCATAAATTTTTTTGCTAAAAATTTGTTTTTTAAAATAACTTTTTTCCTTTTCGAATTTTAAAAATCTAAAAGAATCCCAAACGGCCTAAGGCTATTGAAATCGAACTCAAAAAAATTTTCTTCACATTTTTATAGGTTGTACTTTTTTTAACATTGTACGCAAAAGTTATAGCCATTTTAAGTTGCCTGTGTCCACACCCCTTTATTCCCGGGCCGTATCACGACTTGGACTAAAGGGTCTTGTCCGCGCCCGCACTCCTTTAATCCCAGGACGTATAACGACCTGGAACTAAAGGGTCGAAATGATCCGAGACTAGATTTTTCTTGGTCTCCTAGCCGCTGAAAACGGTACGAACCGGCACTAGTGTTCATACTAGGCCCGGTCTGCAACAAATCGGGACTAGTGTTAGACTCTGGACCGAACCGAAGCCTCCTTTTCTACTAGTGTATAGGCAATTCCATTTTCATTTGATGTAAGCTACATCAAGCTTGCAAGGATAATTGAGATGTTGACAATGTGTAGACCGGTGAACACACACGGGTTTGTAAAGCATAACTCAATGTACTCACGCTTAAGGATCGGGGTTCATGTGCGGTTGAACGCTCCCATAGCACGGTTGGATAGAGCTCGTCGCCCCTCCTAACCCACCAAAGTTGATGGGTCCTAGCTACCTAATATAAATCCCTCAACCATAACCCTTCAATCTTTTTGAAACCGTTCCTCACTTACCATTGAGACGTTTGCCTAGTACTCCCTCCTTTCCGTAATAATTGTGGTGGTCTTAGTTCACATTTGAAATGTAATCACAACAAAAAATTGTGGAATAAATACACTCTCGGTGCCCTTCTCTCTTATGTTCATATAGTATTTGAATTCCTAAATGTCGCTACCCTTTAAGTCTGTGGCCCTATTAGTTCAGATATGTCCAGAACACCTTCTTCTACAATGATGAAAATGGGGCTCTTTTTTTTTCTTTGAGATCAACCAGCCGTGGATTTTTATTCAACTCTGGCACAATCAGATGCCAACGAACTTACACACAGATCCGGCGGGGAACCCAGCCAAGTTTTACATAATTTATTTCCACAGCCTAACTTTGCTAACTTATGAGCTACCTCATTCCCAGTTCGACGCACATGCAGGATCAAGTGATCAGCAAAATCACCCAATCTTCTCTTGATATCTTCTATCAGATGCCCATGCGCAGACCTGTCCAAATCTTTTGCTTCCAATTTCACCTTGACTACTAGGCTATCCGTCTCCAGAATTACCTTGCTAATTTGCATCTCCTTCGCCAATTCCAACGCTCTCCGACAGGCCAGCAGCTCCGCACGCTCTGGTTCAGGCACCGAGGGGAAAAAACAGCATGCTCCAGCGATGAAGCATCCGTTGTGATCGCGCAAGACCACGCCACCTCCGCCTTGACTGCGAGCCTGCAAGAAAGCCCCATCCGCATTTGCCTTTACCCAACCCGGAACAGGAGGAAGCCAGTGCCCCTTCTCTCTGTCCGTAGGAGTAGCAATTGGAGTTTGCAGTGACGCCCATTCTTCCGTCAGGTAGTGAACTTTCTTGGCCAAGTGCCTGGGATCCTCAATCATCCCAACGTCTCTAGCATCGTTCCTAGCTAGCCACATATGATAGAGCCCCATCAGCCCAACCGCAAGCTCCTTGTTATTCATCTTTCCGATCCAATCCAACACCCACCATTCCAAGTCACGAGAGGAGAGGATGTCCACTGATGGAGCATCAAGAGTGAAGCCAGTTTCCTCTCTAAGGCAGTCCCAAGTTGACACAGCATGAGGGCATCTCCAGAATCGGTGCAGGAGTGTCTCTTCCCTATTACAAGCAATACACTCTCGGTGCCCTTCTCTCTTATGTTCGTATAGTATTTGAATTCCTAAATGTCGCTACCCTTTAAGTCTGTGGCCCTATTAGTTCAGATATGTCCAGAACACCTTCTTCTACAATGATGAAAATGGGGCTCTTGATTCCCGTGATTATCCCCACCCATAACATGAACATCTTTGTTGTGTCAACCTTCCGTATTACTCAGGTCGATAGGTGTCAGATTTCTTTCCGTTACATGTCGCATTACTTCTCGATACTTTACATAGCCTGATGTGCATCTATAATGTTATCCTTGTTACCCAAACATGTACTCCTTTACTCATTCCGTATCATTGATGTTTCTGTGATATAACAACTTTGTCATGTTTCTAGTCAGAAAATGATGAACATCATGATACTTGACTCGGCGCCCTAGAGTTTATTCCTCCATCGTAGGAGTAGCAATTTCTATAACTACAACATGTACAATATTGACATACTATAATGTATGAAAACAAAGAGCGACTTTTAGTTACCCAGTCATGAAGTAACATTTGAAGACCTCGCTAAATCTATATAATATCCAAGTTCACATAAGTCTTATGGTCTAGTGATCTTAGTAACGGTATTACTTTTCATTGAGAAACTACTGATAAAATTATTGACAATGTGTTTCATGGTTTATCAATTAGGATCTATCCAACGTCAGTCTTCCACTAACAATGTCGATCTGATATATCAAAGCAAACCTTGTAACTATTTACTTTTTGCTATAATCAGAAAATCGGGACTATCAATAATACATGAACTAGTCCTAGAGCTGAGAATAGTGATACCTATATGGTATTTATAATTCCACAGATTTATTAGGGTTTTTCTTCAAATACTCATTATCCGAAATCTATCTATTATATACTAAAAGCAATATAAGGTTGTTTTTTGAGGCGCTACCACTAGTGCAGAACGGCCCATGCGTCCCGGTTGGTAAGAGCCATTAGTCCCGGTTGCCCAACCGGGACGGGGCAATCGGGACTAAAGCTCTAACCATTAGTCCCGGTTGCCCCACCAACCGGGACAAATGGGTGCAGCAGCAAAAGCGAGGGTGGAGATTAGTCGGTTCGTAACACGAACCGGGACTAATAACTCTTTCTTGGCAGAGATTTAGCTCATTTCTCTGCGGCGAAGAATTCATTTTGCACATTTGGTTGTCGGCAGCATTTTCGCCACTTTTGTGCCGGCAGAGAATTCATTTAGTTTGTTTTATTGTTTATTTAGTGTTTTGCACTTATCAATGAAGGAACCTTATATTACACAAGATCATCATGACAATATTACATTCAATAGACGGATCGAGTTCATGCACTACATACAAAAGTATTCCCCTTGTCTATACACGGATCGAGTTGCTATTTTTACAATCCCTATTGTCTATACACAGCAGAATAGTACTCCCCTTTCGGGTCTAGGACTTCTGCATCCAAGAATCCCGCCAATTCCTCCTGAATTGCTCGTACGCGATCCTTTGGCAGAAGACCGTCCCGTAGACGTTCGATCTGATTTAAAAAAGGAGTCAGTCTATATGAATGAAACTAAACACAATTTGTTTGAAAATAAAACTATAGAAATTGTTTACATACGTGGAGTTGCTCTAAATTTCTGCCCTTCTCATCGCGTCGCGGATGAACTGCAAACATAGTATCCACAGAGATTGTTACCTGGTCCTGTCGGGCACTTCACAAGAACATAGTTCAATCAAAATAATAATCAAGCATGATAATAACTGTATCAAAACTAGAATCAAAGAGATGCGGATATAGCTAGTGGTGCTTACATCTAGTGGTTGAAATGTAAGCTCCTCTTTCCAAACACCCTAGCCTTCTTGGTGAACCGTTTCCAAGCGCTGCGGCGAAGAAAAGCGAATAAAAGAAGTTATTAAGTACTTGATATCATAAAATTCACGAACGTTGCCGATATAGTGTAGTAATGATTAGAATTACCGTTGGAGAAGTATCTGCATGTCCTTCCACGTCTCAAGGGGTTTATGTTTCGAGTCCATGACTAGTACACGCCCTTTGTCAAGTTGAATGATTAACAGAATATAGTGGAAGCTGCGAATGCATAACTAATCAATTATATACTTAACATCGAGTAAGCGAAATAGAAAGTGTATACAAGACAATAACACTCACTCGAAGTTGTAAGGAAAAAGTATTTGCCTTTTGGTTTCTTGAAACCTTAACGCGTGTACTATATTATCCTCCGTATCCTGGGGGCTTATTTTGAGATTAGCTTCATGAACCCAATATGGGTCAATGAAGCCAATATCATAGATTTGTCCTCTGCTGCATTCGAGAATCTTCATTCTGCATATTACAGTATGATTATATACATGCAATAAACAAAGTGAGATAGCTGGAGACTAAGTTAATTACAGAATTAGTACTTACAGACAATAGGCACTGATGAGCGATTTGTCCAAGTACTTACAGACAATAGACAATAGGCACTGATGAGCAATACTCATACCTTGAGCAGCGGCAGCTTCTCCGTATTGTGCAACTACCTCTGGATCATACTGCTCTTCGGCCCCATATTTGCTCGACCCCACATTGGTTTGAGAAATCACCTTGAGAGGGGCGCAAGTCTGTTTTGCTTGTTCTCCGAGCTGGGCAACAGATTTCCCGCTTGCATCGATTGCTCTTGAGGCTTTTTGTGCATGTGACTTGAGAATAGAACTCATAGTCGATGACAGCTTTGGCTCGGGTTGATGAAGAGTCTTTAGCATTTTCAACACTTTGGCTTTTTCTTCTTTGGTCTTTGGGGAACTCGGCTCTTTCGGCCGCCTCAGCTTAGCAAAATTTGTCGTTTCCGCATCAACCCGAGCCGGTCTCCTCTTGATCTGATCATAAGCTCTCTTGGGAGGAACCGTTGGTACTTTTGGAAGAGGCTCTTGTTTACGTTTGGCGATCGCCACGGCCTTGATGAGCGATGCGCTTCGCTTTTTATCCCGAGGCGCGCGATGGCTCCTTGGCGATGGCTGCACGGAGACGGGTGAGGCGACGAGCCGGTGAGGCGACGAAGGCGGCTGCAGCGGCGGCGGCGACCTCGGAGACGGGTGAGACGGCGGCGAAGATGGCCTTGGCGTGTGATTTGAAGCACGATACAATCCTTGCCATAGAATGGTGACGTTTTTGCGTCACCCGGCGATACCACATACCCTTCACCAAAGGGGTAATGAAGATCCAAAACCTCAAAGGTGGGCATGATTTCATCCACGCCGACAACAGCGTAGCCCTCCGAACGGGACGATCGAGGTAAGTTGGTGTGGGTCCAATTGGTAAGGCATAGCCGACCGCCACCTTCATTGATATGTTCACAACTTTGACATGTAGATCGCGTGTGTCATCTCGTGATATCATCCTTTGGGTAGCCAAGGAGCCATCGTCGGTGCATCATCGGCATCGCCATTGTCATCACCGGGACCTCGGTGGAAGCCACCTGCTTTTTCGATTATTCGATAGGCGGTAGCATCGAATGCGGTGTCTTTGAGATGGGCGCCGGTACTGCTCTTTAAGTGAGTTAATTTCATCTTGTTGTTGCTTTAATCGTTCTTCAATTAAACGCATTCGCTCTTTCGACTTTCGCTTAACGCCGCCTGTCCTTACTCCTCCGGCTTCTATCGGATATTTCTTCCTCTCTTGAAACCCAGTCCTCCATGATTGGGAGCCTATTGTGCCTCGTGTTCGTCCATCATGTTCCTTATTTCCAAGGGCGAGTGTGAGCTCATCATTCTCTCTATCGGGAATGAAGTCCCCATCTTTAACAGCCTTCTTCGCTTTTCTCATCCTCTCGATTGGCAAGGGTCTTCTTTATGTCGTATGGTATATATACACCTCCTTCCGAGTCCAACGTGCCCCATGCCCGTAAAACCAATTCCTTGCACGTTCTACCCAATAAATGCATCTCGGGTGATATTTTTATCACGCAGTTCCTGCTCAAGTTTCTCCCACTTAGGAATGCCACCACAGCCACCTTGCCCCATAGTATGGTGATACTTCTTGTTAGCAACATTCAGCTTATTCTTTTGACATTTCCTTAGCTTTTTCGATGTCTTGTATTCCACAAACTCAGCCTGTAATGGTTTTATCTTGGCAACCGAGTCTTCTTGAAATCGAGTCTTCTCTTTCACGACATAGTCAAGGTGCAATCTTTTCTTCCAGTTGGTGAAACACTGGGCCATCTTCTTCAAAGCCCACTCCGACCTTAGCCTCCATGGCTCTCCCATGTTGTAGGCGTCCTCAAGCTGGATCCTCCGCATTTGGATCCAGCTCTATCTTCGGTAGTTTGAAATTAACCATGAGCCTCTTCCACAAGAAATCTTTGGCGTGGTTAGGGACAAATAAACATGTTCCTCTTCATCCGCATTAGCAGGCCTATTCCAATTTCTAATGGTGATCGGGATTAAGTCCCTAACGATTACTCCGCATTGTGCCACAAATTTGGTTGCGACAACTTGGGAGCGGTGGTCTGCCGTCTGCGGCGACATCTTCGATCTGAACCTCTCATGGTCTTCCAACTTTTTGGTTGGGCCTCTCGCTCATTTCAAGAGATTCCTTCGATCCGGAGGGCTAAAAGAAGAAAGATCGTCGTTACTATTTCTATATAGATAGCAGATGATTAATTAATGAATTGATTTATATTACATGCACTGCCGGGCGGTCGTCTTCTCGGTTACACAAGGCATCGCCTTCTCCCTGGAAGGCAACACCTTCAACCTCAAACAAGTTGTCTACTCGGTAAAGAGGATCACCCTCACGGAGTTGTTCGAACGTTGATACGTCTAAATTATCTTCCCCACGGATCACACCTTGGATCAACTCTTCCTTTTCTCGTCTCGGCGTGTGGATCCATATTTTACGCATAGGTGGAAAACGAATAAGTCAAAGCGGCTAAAGGAGAAAGTTAAGGAGAAACCTGATATATACATACACAATAATAAAATGAAGAGAAACCCTAAACCTAGCTACAAAAGGAAACCGTGTAGTAGATAGGTAACTCTAGCTAAAATCAACGGTTATCAATATTAGGAGTTAGGGTGTAACCTAGTTCGAGAAACCTCCGATGCATATGAGAGGAACCCACATGCACCTAAGGGGTATTAATGATTCCTTATCTAACCACGTGGTGGCAATGTGAATCAGTGCAGGGCTACCCACATTGACCAAAGGTGGGGCGAAGACCAATAATACCAAACTAATTAATAAACCTAATAATACCTAACTAATAATAAACCTAATAATCGAAACACGAAAAGAAAGGGAAACCTAAAGCATCGATGCAAATTAAACGGGTTAGAGGCGCAAACCCTAACTCGGAAACTCGAATCACCGTGAGGGGTTACTATGTTCTTCTAATCATCTACATCATATACACCTAAATCATATTCTACACATACACTAAAATTCATCAAACTAAATACAACTAAATCATCTAACAACTAATACACCTAAAATAATCAAACCTAAATCTAACTAAAAACTAAAGAGCTAGCCAAGTCTACCCTTTTAATTCCTTGTAAGATTCCTCTTGTTCCACTGATTTCAGGACATCTTATTTCCAATTTTTGGAGTTGTAGAACTTTTTCTATGGATTTAATACTCTAAAAATAACATTAACTCATTTAATTAACCAAGACAAAACCTTGCTTCAAAAGCATAAAACAACTGTACAACAATATTCTACGTGAGACACTGATTCCATACATATTTTATTTGCAATTTTTGGACCAGTAGATTATTTTCTATGAATTTTACAAGTTCCATCTAAATCTGCAAAACAAATCGAATTAAATTAAATAGTCAAACTTAACGTTTTGACTTAGGCGACGTAGCGTCTAGGCTGACTACTAGTCAATGGTCCATCTGGACCATTGGATGTTCGGCGAGGGCCATAGTAGCCGGAAGCGGGCGGGCCGTCCTCGGCCGGAATCGGGTCGGAGCGAGGCTCGATGCAGCGATTCTTGCGGAACGCAACCTAAAACTAAGGAACAAGAAGGTTGATTCACGGAGTTTTATGGGGACGAGCGTCAAAGCCTCAAAAGGGGTCGAGTCAATGAGTTTGGCTGATTAGTCTTTGTTCGGGCCTACAAAGGCGATAGGAGTAATATTGGCGATTAAATTTGTTCCCCTCATCACGATTGCTCGACCCGCGCATGTCGTTCCGAGTCATCGTCCCGGATCATACGGATCGCGTCCCCTAACGCACCGATCATTACGGAGATGTATACTCCCTTGATCCTGTTCTTTTCATCCACCGTTTCTCGTTCCGTTCACCCGACCGAATCGGAAACATGGTAACTATGGCGAGCTCACCGGAGCAGCCGACGTGGCGGCGGCGGTCGGCGGCGGTGGCGGTCTCTCGGCGGAAGGTGAGACGGCGTCGGCGAGGTGGCGGCAGCGCTGACTTCAGGTGGCGGTCGCAACAGCGTCTGCAGTGGATGGCGGCGGAGGCGTCGGTGGCGGCAGCGGCGTCAGTGTCAGGAAAAAGCGAGACCGCGGCGGGCGGGCGGCAGCGGGGCGAGAGGTTCCTGGGAGGCGGGACACGGCGGTGCAGCGAGGCCGGCAGCAGCGGAGGCGAGCTCAGGGCGGGCGGGAAGCCTTGAGGGCAGTCTGGGGAGGCGGTGGGAGGCGGGGACTGGGCGGTCGGAGGCGGTGGGCCAGCGGGACTGGCCTTGGGAGGCGGTAGGTGCTTTGAGGCGTCGGCCATGAGGCCTGAGGAGGGGTTCGCCCGGCGAGTGGAGAGGCGGCCAGCGTCGAGGAGCACAGGCGCGTGGAGGCGGGGCGCTGGACGTCTTGAGGAGAGGAGGTGAGAGGTGGCGCTGGAGAGAGGAGGAGGCGTGGCGGTAGCGGTACTGCGGCGGTGGCGCGTGATGTGGAAGCGTGTGGTGTGGTTGCAGAGAATGGAGAAGAAGAAGAAGAAGAAGAAGAAGAGGCGCAGTATATGAAGGAAGGACCTTTATTCCGGTTGGTGGCTCCAACCGGGACTAAACATCGTCACGTCGGTTGGAGCCACCAACCGGACGACGTACTCCACTTTTTTTTCAATTTTCAGCAATGGAGGGGCGTAGGATTTAGTCGGTTGGTGGCTCCAGGACATATTCCCTGTTTTCAAAAAATTTCAGGTTTTCTCTGTTCCGCCTTATTTTTTATTTTGGGGTTTAAATTTGTATTGTTTTTAAATGATAACTAATTTGGAATTTAGAAAAACTTTAAACATAAAAAGTGTTTGGATTTGAATAAATAATTCAAAACCATTTTCATTTTAAAAATAATTAATGTAACCATTTAAAATATGAACCATTTACAATTAAAATGAATTAACTTTTATTTTTTAATATCAATTTGGAATTTAGAAAACTTTAAACATAAAAAGTGTTTGGATTTGAATAAATAATTCAAAACCATTTTCTGTTTTAAAAATAATTAATGTAACCATTTAAAATATGAACCATTTACAATTAAAATGAATTAACTTTTATTTTTTAATATCAATTTGGAATTTAGAAAAACTTTAAACATAAAAGTGTTTGGATTTGAATAAATAATTCAAAACCATTTTACATTTTAAAAACAATTAATTTAACCATTTAAAATATGAACCATTTACAATTAAAAATGAATTAACTTATATTTTTTAATATCAATTTGGAATTTAGAAAAACTTTAAACATAAGAAGTGTATGGATTTGAATAAATAATCCAAAACCATTTTCTATTTCTAGAAAATAATTAATGTAACCTTTTAAAATGAATTAACTTATATTTTTAATATTAATTTGGAATTTAGAAAAACTTTAAACATAAGAAGTGTATGGATTTGAATAAATAATCCAAAACCATTTTCTATTTCTAAAAATAATTAATGTAACCTTTTAAAGTTAATTAACTTATATTTTTGAATATTAAGTTGGAATTTAGAAAAATTTAAACATAAAAAGTGTTTGGATTTAAATAAATAATTTAAAAACATTTTACATTTTAAAAATAATTAATGTAACCATTTAAAATATGAACCATTTACAATTAAAAATGAATTAACTTATATTTTTTAATATCAATTTGGAATTTAGAAAACTATAAACATAAGAAGTGATAGGGGCGGCCATTGTTCGGATTTTCCTTTGAAACATGATCAATATACCAAGTCTGGTATTTTCCTTTCATATTGTTAGAACTTGCATTGGATCTCTGAAGAAACCACATATTGCGAGTCTAAAAATGATTTTTGAAAAATCACAGGCGGTAGATCATGTACAGGTACAAACCGGACCCTTCACCTAATTCGGCGGACATTTGTCCTTTACGGGGATGGGCGAAAAGGTTTGAGATGTACGGTTGGGATATAGTCCATGTAAGGTGGTCTAGTATTTTAGGAAAATAGGGCGGTAGCATTACGAAGCGGCATTTTGGTGGTTACTTCACAAAGCGACCCGTTTTTGCGCTCGGAAAATGGAAAAGGGCTTTTCCGTGCGACAAAGGAAAACTTCCTCCTGCAACATTGTTCTCCATACCAATGTCCACACACATGCATAATATGGGCACAACATCACAAACTATGCCATGATTGACACATAACATCGGTCATTTGGACCGAAAGCCATGAAACCTCGAACATGATAGGTCATTTTGTGAAGGTTTTTGAAACATGATCAATATACCAAGTCTGGTATTTTCCTTTCAACTATGTAACATAATATGACACCACGAAGGATTTTCATTGTTGGATTTTTTTGAATTTATTATGCCCGTTTTGAATTATTTGAATTTCTAACTATGGTCGAACGGTGTGCATGAAGATAGGGGCGAGCATCGTTAGAACTTACGTGGATCTCTGAAGAAACCACATATTGCGAGTCCAAAACGATTTTTCAAAAAATCACAGGCGATAGATCATGTACACGTAGTACAAACCGGACCCACTTCCTACCGATTCGAGACATTTGTCCTTTTACGGGATGGACGAAAAGGTTTGAGATGTACGGTTGGGATATAGTCCATGTAAGGTGGTCTAGTATTTTAGGAAAATAGGGCGGTAGCATTACGAAGCGGCATTTTGGTGGTTACTTCACAAAGCGACCCGTTTTTGCGCTCGGAAAATGGAAAAGGGTTTTCCGTGCGACAAAAGGAAAACTTCCTCTGCAACATTGTTCTCCATACCAATGTCCACACACATGCATAATATGGGCACAACATCACAAACTATGCCGTGATTCAGCACATAACATCGGTCATTTGGATGAAAGCCATGAAACCTCGAACATGATAGGTCATTTTGTGAAGGTTTTTGAAACATGATCAATATACCAAGTCTGGTATTTTCCTTTCAACTATGTAACATAATATGACACCACGAAGGATTTTCATTGTTCGGATTTTTTTGAATTTATTATGCCCGTTTTGAATTATTTGAATTTCTAACTATGGTCGAACGGTGTGCATGAAGATAGGGGCGGGCATCGTTAGAACTTGCATTGGATCTCTGAAGAAACCACATATTGCGAGTCTAAAACGATTTTTCAAAAAATCACAGGCGATAGATCATGTACCAGAGAACAAACCGGACCCACTTCCCACCGATCGGCAGACATTTGTCCTTTTACCGGGATGGGCGAAAAGGTTTGAGATGTACCGGTTGGGATATAGTCCATGTAAGGTGGTCTAGTATTTTAGGAAAATAGGGCGGTAGCATTACGAAGCGGCATTTTGGTGGTTACTTCACAAAGCGACCGTTTTTGCGCTCGGAAAATGGAAAAGGGCTTTTCGATGCGACAAAAGGAAAACTTCCTCCTGCAACATTGTTCTCCATACCAATGTCCACACACATGCATAATATGGGCACAACATCACAAACTATCGTGATTCACACATAACATCGGTCATTTGGACCGAAAGCCATGAAACCTCGAACATGATAGGTCATTTTGTGAAGGTTTTTGAAACATGATCAATATACCAAGTCTGGTATTTTTCCTTTCAACTATGTAACATAATATGACACCACGAAGGATTTTCATTGTTCGGATTTTTTGAATTTATTATGCCCGTTTTGAATTATTTGAATTTCTAACTATGGTCGAACGGTGTGCATGAAGATAGGGGACGGGCATCGTTAGAACTTGCATTGGATCTCTGAAGAAACCACATATTGCGAGTCTAAAACGATTTTTCAAAAAATCACGGGCGATAGATCATGTACTGTAGTACAAACGGACCCACTTCCTGCCGATTCGGACATTTATCCTTTTACGGGATGGGCGAAAAGGTTTGAGATGTACGGTTGGGATATAGTCCATGTAAGGTGGTCTAGTATTTTAGGAAAATAGGACGGTAGCATTACGAAGCGGCATTTTGGTGGTTACTTCACAAAACGACCCGTTTTTGCGCTCGGAGAAAATGGAAAAGGGTTTTTCCGTGCGACAAAAGGAAAAATTCCTCTGCAACATTGTTCTCCATACCAATGTCCACACACATGCATAATATGGGCACAACATCACAAACTATGCCGTGATTCAAGACATAACATCGGTCATTTGGACCGAAAGCCATGAAACCTCGAACATGATAGGTCATTTTGTGAAGGTTTTTGAAACATGATCATTGTTCACACATTTAGTCCGGATGTAGTCACAAACGGGACTAAAAATATTTTCCGCCATTTCCACCTCTTCCCGCCAAGTTTTCCGCCTTTCCTTTCTACTAGAGCTTTTAGTCCGGATGTAGTCACTAAGGGACTAAAGATATTTCCGCGCCATTTCCCAAAGCTTCATGCCAAGTTTTCCGCCCTTTCCTCTATATTTAGGGTGATCGTGTCATGGCTATCCACATCCACACCTTCCTCTCTTAGAACAATGGACAACGCCTCTGGGCCATTCGACCCTCGAGGAGACCGAGGCTGCGCCTCAACTACCCTTGTCCACGGGGTACCGGCCGCCCGTTTGGATCTTGTGTGGAGGGTTCTGTCCCTCTGTCCCTCAAGGTTCCATGCATGAGCGCCATCACAAACCACTTCTACCACGAGCTCACGCCGGAGGCGGATGGATCCCGGTGGGATCCCGACAACTATGACTGGAATGCCTTCTTCGCTAATAGGCGGGAAAGGAGCTCGCCAGTACGAGGTGATGGCCCGCCACCGGTGAACAACAACGAAGTCGGCCGTCGTGGTGGGAGAACCGTACTATCATCCAGTGATGCGCTACATCGCGGGGAGACCATCCTCGCCACGGTGCCCACGAGTCCACCCGCCACAGGCCCCACATCGTCCCGGTGGCGGCATCGTCTTCAGGAGACCCTCTCCCACCCTCCGTGAATCCAAGGCTGGAATGGCCTGGTATATGCCATGGATGTGAGGATCCCGAGTGGCGGTGTGATGGCGATGATGATGACGACGACGATGAAGACCACAGCTGCGTACTATAGGACTAGGCATGATTATGACTAAAGGGGCGGCTTTAGGCACGAGTGTTAGCTAGTCCCGATTTGTCGGTTTTAATATTAATAAATGTCTTAAGTGTTACCTAATAAATAGAGGGAAATGCCTATATAAAGAGAGGGTTCATATTTAGTCCCGATTTGTACGGTTGTGATATAGTCCATGTAAGGTGGTCTAGTATTTTAGGAAAATAGGGCGGTATCATTCTGAAGCGGCATTTTGGTGGTTACTTCACAAAACCCGTTTTTGCGCTCGGAAAATGGAAAAGGATTTTCCGTGCGACAAAAAGGAAAACTTCCTCTGCAACATTGTTCTACATACCAATGTCCACACACACATGATCATTGTTGCACATTTAGTCCCGGATGTAGTCACAAACCGGGACTAAAGGGATTGGCAGTGGGCAGACAACACTAATAATAGGGGTGAGTGTCGACATTATGTCGTGCGGCTTGTACCTTGTCCCGGATGGTGTCACCAACGGGACTAAAGATGAATTAGTCGGTTGGAGACACCAACCGGACTAAAGATGAGTCGACTAATAATAGGGGTGAGTGTCGACATTATGTCGTGAGTGTCGACATTATGCCGAGCTGCTTGTACTATAAATATGCATCCTTGTGAGTCCAGTCCTCCAGCAGTTTGAGGCATCTCCAAGATGGTTTCGAGCGAGGACACCACTGCGGCCAGTTTAGGGAGATGCCGTGAGCCCAGTCCTCCGGCATCTCCGAGAAACTGGTCATAGAGGCACTCCTAATATGTGAAATTAGTTAGCTCAGGCGTATTGATCTAGTTAGTGAAGTTACAAGCTGCAAGATGGTTTCGAGAGCGAGGACACCACTGCGGCCAGTTTGAGGAGATGTTGAGCCCAGTCCTCGGCATCTCAGAAATCTGTCATAGAGGCACTCCCTAATATGTGAAATTAGTTAGCTCCGAGGCGTATTGATCTAGTTAGTGAAGTTACAAGCTGCAAGATGGTTTTCGAGGCAGGGACACCATGCGGCCAGTTTGTGAGATCTTACGAGCCTGGCCCTCCTCGGCATCTCCGAAACTGGTCATAGAGGCACTCCCGGTCCAGCCACAAAATGGGACTAACACTCAAGACATTTATTAATATTAAAAACTGAGACTACAAAACCGGGACTAAAGGCCACAAACCGCGAAAGATATCCTTCGGTCAAGCCACAAACCGCGAAAGACATGAACTAGAGTTACATAATATGAGCATGAACTTCTTGGCATATGTCATTCCTTATGACCGCTTCAGACGTAACCATGGAGCATCTTCTTTACTTAACGGAATGCTTGGGTCAGTTTTCCTTTGTGAAGGCGAATTTCATCAAACTTATTATAATCTTCGACATGTACGTCTTGCCCTCGATTCCCACGATGTTTCTTTTCCTGAAAGAACTATGTGACGCTTTGGATCATCATATGATGTATTCGTTTGCATATTTTTCTTTTTTTGATGCGGAGGACATGTCCTTCACATAGAAAACACGAGACACATCATTGGCTAGGGCGAATGGTTCATCTCTATAACCAAGATTGTTGAGATCCTTTGTTGTCATTCCGTAACGGGTCTATCTTTACCCTTCCCCATTCAGGTTGACCCATTTGCATAAACAAAGGGACCTTAAAAGAGACTCCATAGTCTAGTTCCCATATCTCCTCTATGTAACCATAATATGTGTCCTTTTGTCCATTCTCGTCTATTGCATCAAAGCGGACACCACTATTTTGGTTGGTGCTCTTTTTATCTTGGGCGATCGTAGAATGTATTCCCATTTATTTCGTACCTTGGAAATTCAATACATAGAAGATGGTGACGCGCCAACAAGTATAGCTGATCTCCAACAGTGGTGTCATTCAAGAGATGTGTCCGCATCCAACCAAGCAGACTTCATGTGTTCATCTCAGAATCCATGATTCAGCTTCCCGGTTTTTGGAGCCTACAATATTCTTGTGTTCCTCCATATACGGAGCTGCCAAGGTGGAATTATGTAGAATCGTAGTGTGTGCTTTAGTGAAAGAATCCCGTCCCTACATATCATTGCTTTCTTTCCCAGGTGCCTTTTCCACTTAGTCTTCCTCATGCCGCGAGTCGAAACACCAATCGGCTTAAGGTCGAATAAAGTCAACACAAAACTCAATGACCTCCTCTGCTCCATATCCCTTGGAGATGCTTCCTACAGTCTAGCACGGTTATGAACATATTTCTTTAAGACTCCCATGAACCTCTCAAAGGGGAACATATTGTGCAGAAATACCGGACCGAGAATGGCAATCTCTTCCACTAGATGAACCAGGAGATGCGTCATAATATTGAAGAAGGATGGTGGGAACACCAATTCAAAACTAACAAGACATTGTACCACATCCTTCAGAACCTTGGCAGAATATCCGGATTGATTACCTTCGAGATATTGCATTGAGGAATGCACAGCTTCACAATGGGTACTCGAACATTTACGGTAGAAGCCCCTCAATGCAATCGGAAGCAATCTGCGTCATAATCACGTGATATCATGAGACTTCAGGTTTTGGAACTTTTCTCGCCATATTTATTATCCCTTTATATTAGATGAGAAGCCCGACGCACCTTGATACTGTAAAGGACTTCAAAAGATTTCCTTCTACGCTTTGGTAAGAGCATAGGGCACGACTTAAGTGACGCCTTTATCCGCCTTTGTTATCTGTATGCATGTTCTTTGGGTCTTTCATAATTTGTTGGTCCTCCGTGCTTGGTGTATCTTTTGTCTTCCCATACACGCCTAGGAATCCTAGCAGTTCACGCAGATTCTTCGTCACGTGCATCACGTCGATTGAAGAGCGGACACGCAGGACTTTCCAATATGGCAGCTCCCAAAATATAGATTTCTTCTTCCACATGGGTGCGTGTCCCGTAGCGACGCTGCTCGAACTGATTGACCGGGACCCTTTCCAAAGATTACTTCTATGTCCTTGACCATACCAAATACATCATCACCAGCAGGGAGTTCAGCTTCTTCGGTGATCCGCCTCACCTTTGAAATGCTTGCCTTTCTTTCACGGATGATTGGTCGGAAGAAATCGTCGATTCGCTAGGTACACAACCTTCTTGCATTTATGCAAATATGTACCTTCGGTCTTATCTAAACAGTGGGTACATGCCTTATATCCTTTGTTTGTCTGTCCTGAAAGGTTACTAAGAGCAGCCAATCATTGATGGTTACGAATAACAACCCTCAGAGATTAAATGGCTCTGTTTGTTCTCATCCCACGACGCACACCTGGTTTGCCCCACAACCGTAAGAGTTCTTCAACTAATGGCCTAAGGTACACATCAATGTCGTTGCCGGTTGCTGGCCTTGGATGAGCACCGCATCATAATGAACTTACGCTTCATGCACAACCAAGGAGGCAGGTTGTAGATACATAGAGTCACGGGCCAGTGATCGCAGCTCTGCTCCCCAAAAGGATTCATGCCATCCGTACTTAGACCAAACCATAAGTTCCTTGCGCCACCTGCAAAGTCGGGAAGTCTCTCGATTTTTCTCCACTGTGACCCATCGAGGTGTCTCAACTCCCGTCTTTCTTACGGTCTTCTTTGTGCCATCGCAACAACCGGCATGCTCTTTGTTTCGAACATGCGTTTCAACCTTGGTATTATAGGAGCATACCACATAACCTTAGCAGAACCCTCTTCGGAGGGGCTCTCCTCAACATCACCGTGGTCATCTCGTTCGATCTTATACCGCAACGCTGCATACCGGCATTTATCTAAATTCTCATATTCCTTATCATGTAGAGGATGCATCATTAATGCATGCATGTATCTTTTGCACATCTAATCCCAGGACAGAGAGTCTTCTTTGCTTCGTAGGTACTATCGGAAGTTCGTTATGTTTTGGAAACTTGGCTTCATTATTTTCAGCATCTTTTCAAATGAGGAGTCGTTAGACCACACGCCTTCCATCGCAACAATTCCAAAGGTCGCATCGAGCTTTGTGCTGCCATCTTCACAATTTGGGTACAACAATTTCTTGTGATCTTCTAACATGCCCTCTAACTTCAACTTCTCATTTTCATTTCACGCCTCGCTTTGCATCGAAATGACCCTACCAAGTTCATCACCGGCTCATCCGATGCCCGTTCTTCACCTTTTTCCTCTCCATTGTCTTCCATTGCAGATCACCGTATTCAGGAAACATATGATGATAGTTGTTACCATCATCTTCTTCTTCACCATCTTCCATCATAACCCCTCTTTCCCGTGCTTGGTCCAGCAATTATAGTTGGGCATGAAACCTTTCATAATCGGTGGCGCGAATGATTTTCGAGGAAGAGTACTCCTTGTTGTTCCGACATTGAACACATGGACAACGATAAATCTATTCTCTTTGTTTGCCGTAGCCACATCGATAAATTTATCCACGCCTTTGATATACCGGCTACCCGGCCACCGTACATCCATTCCCGACCGCTCATCTGCATCATATAAGTAAGTTTATCAAAAACAGGACATCATAAATAGTGAAATAACCAATTCACACCGACACATGAATTGTATCAATGACCTAGAAAAGATAAGATTGCTAACCTCGATCGAGGGAAATAAGCTCAAGCGTCTCGGACACCTTCTATATTTTTGTTCTATGAGAAATTCAAAGGATTTTCACTCAAACATTTCAACAAACACCTTCCATGCATGCATGAGAAAAACTAGCACACACCCTCACAGCTTACACCATTCAAAAACAGAGTGGAGGCGGAGGAGGGGCTGGGCACATTTATAGAGGGTCTTGGTCCCGGTTGGAGCCAAGAACAGGACTAAAGCGCTGCTGTGCCACGTGGTCGTGGACCAAACCTTTAGTCGGTTGGTGGCTCCAACCGGACGCATGCCCCTTACCAACCGGGACCCATGCCCTGGCCCCGCTCTCCAACCGGGACGCTGTTAAGATTAGTCCCGTTGGCGCAACCGGGACTAGTGCTCTGAGGGGGCGTGGACGGATGGCCTGTTTTCTACTAGTGTACGTTGATCCACATCATCTAAATTACCATGATGGTTCGATATGAAATTTACGGTTAGGATTTAACAGAAGATTAATGGTTACGTAGCCTGTTTGACACAATATTTGTTGACAACATGTACGTGTACCGGTCACATAAATAAAAGATTATTTCCCCACGTAACCTTACGTTTGCTTATGGGCCAAAATTTATGTACCTAAGTAGAGTCCATCTAAACAGGCCCGGCCCTGAGCCTGTGCAGGCTGTGCGGCCGCACGGGGCTTCCTTGATTATTAGGGCCCCATCAAGTTAGTACAAGCCCAGTATGCCAGCAGTTTAGCCAAATCACAACGCAACTAATTTTCGCTTAGTAGGCCGTGCGTCCCTTTTTTCAAGAGCAGGCCGACCCTCGGCAGCCAACGGCAAGGAAATTTTTTGTCCGGAAGTGGCCACCGGCATATTAAAGAAAACTCTATAGCTAATTGTGTATGGGGCCTATAATTTTGTCATGCACCGGGGTCCTAAATTGTCAGGGCCGGCCCTGCGTCTAAAGCACGGTGGTTAAAAGCAAACCCAAGTTGACCATTATGTAGTTGTACGGGACTGGTCTACCAACTAACATGTATTTTTCATTCCCGCAAAAAAAAAAACATGTACTTTTCATCTGCCGCTGCAATACTAATCCATGTACATGCAAAATCATATAAAACAATTCTATAATTATGCCCACGTGGAGATATTAAACATCCAAACTACCATCATAATTACATGAGGTTTAGAGTAGTTTCTTAGAACGGTTAGCAAGCACTGAAACTATTTTTTCCTGGCGGTTTAAGACATATTGTCCCAGATAAGTTTACACAGGGACAACAAAAAATATAGATAATGAGCTAAAAAAGTACCGATTTTGGAAATTTTCCTCGGTCTAGGAAATGTAGAAAACCGTCGACATGACACTAAGCTCCAAGTAAGAATTTTTCTTAAAAAAATGCATGTTTTTTCGTTAGGTCAGCAATGACCACAACACATATTTTTTAGATTTGTATGAACATTTATAGAATCAACCTCATAAGTTCATTTAACATTCTAGGACAAATATTACATGTTTTTTGCTAGGTTAGCAAATTACTACAACACATTATTTTTTAGATTTGCACGAAAATTTATCAAATAAACCCCATAAATTCATTTAACATTCTAGGACAAATATTACATGTTTTTCCCCAATGTTACCAATTAATACAACACAAAGAATTTTTCATATTTGTACGATAATACTTGCAAAACCGACTAATCATAAGTTGATTTTGAGTCAAAAGAAAATATTGTCTCCTCTAGATGAGTAATTAATAAACCAAAGTGGACTTGACACATAGGCTATGAACCATTAAGACATGTTAAACAAATTGTTTCCTAAAACATTCTGCAGGCCATTATTCTTTGGAACAACATACTTTTCTTATCATTCATTTACCTGTGTATAATAGATCGAGACATGATTAATTTTTAGAACAACTACATAATAGAATAAGAGAGTCATAGTTCATAACTATATGGACGATATATTTTCCAATGGTCATATGTCATTTATAATAAGAACTATCTATTGAATTGTCTAACTATAGTTCGGTAGTACTAGAATAGGGGAGTTAGATTATATAATTATCTACTATAAGTGATGGCACATATGTTATAGAGAATAAGAACAATTATTTAATTATCTACCTATTAGCTCCTGGCGACCCCGGCAGCTGCCCGGGCTGCTCCAGCCAGATTCCATTAAATAATACCGTGAGACGATGATTAAGCTTGATGTTTGCTGGGGCAAATCCTGGACAACGTTGCAACTAACGTGCTTTGCCCAGGCTCCTTGATTGTGATGGCTCCGCCACTGCCTATCAATTTGATATCCCATGTAAAAAATTATACACATATATACACCAAATGACTATAAGGCCATAGTAATCTTCTATCACATGATTCCAAAAAAATAAAGATGATTCCCTCGCAACTGCGAGGGCCACCATGCTAGTTAATACAATTGTAATATAGACCAATAAACTTAATCATGAAGCAAGAACAATGGAATAATATAATTTATTATTGTCTCTACGACATATTTCCAATAGTGTCTCGTCTGCACTAGAGTTAATAATCCAGTAAATAATAACAGACTTAAAATGTATGGCATTTTTTATTATTCATATGTGTGGCCTATGGTAAATTTATCATCAGATCTAACATGTTCACGTCCATCTGTATTTGCATATTTTTGATTCTACACGCATCAATCATGTATCTATTATATACTAAAAGTAATATAAGAGTGTTTTTCGAGGCACCAGGTTGATCCACATCATCTAAATTATTTAAACCGTTAGATCTATAATTATTGGATGAGATTAAAAGATCTAAAAGTTACGTACATACAAATACATAGTCCGGTTCACGTCACATACCCTACACCCAACCACATTACGTGTTACCAAACAAATTAGTTTGATCTCCAATTAATGGATGAGATTAAAAGTTCTAGAAGTTATATATATGCAAATATATAGTCCGGTTCTTGCCCTGCGCCTTACACCCGACCACATCACATATTACCGAATACTAGCTGAATGCCCGTGCGTTGCTACGGGACAATAATAAAAAACATAAAAATTGATTGAAAATTTTGTCCTCTTTTACGGCATGAGTATTTGAGGGTCTCCGGGCATCATGACAAACATCGGATATCTTATTTTGTTAAATTAAAAAGAACATCACTGTTGCTTTGGTATAAATGCAGAGTTTAGGTACGTTGATATATGATATCATAGTTGATTTTTTTTGTAAACGCTTGTGCCCACGTTAAATGCCTTCCCTTGTCTTGTTTTACTTAAAACCCAAAATAAATCCTCTTCTCCAAATGTTTTTAATGCTGTCAAGTTTGGCTTAAATTCTAACATGGGCTAGGAATTTCAAATATCCAATTAAAATGTCACATGAGTGATTTCTATTTCTCATGGGTTCATGTTGGCCAAATTAGATAGTACATAAGCATTATTGTGAAAAGAAAAGGATAACACCAAACGATAGATGCTTTGGAAAATTTCCATCGGTACTCCATATTTTTCATATTTGCCAAACATTAATAAGAAGTGTGTTATCTCACAAGGGTTAGTGTGTTTAAAGTTAACACATAATATGTTCGTTTACACACAGGACTGGGTACATATCAGCCTTACATATAATAGCAAACACTAACTTATTAAGAATGCAGTGTAGATTGTCCTGACCCGGTGAAACATGTAAGTTTCAATGTCCTTGTTGATGTCATGTATGAAACTTCGTTTGATTATATGTCAGCTGTGGCTGGGCTTCACCTGTGCGTGTTCTATCAGTTGGAAGTAAAAGGCCACCGTGAACCAGTCTATAAACTGAAACCAAAAAAACACTTTACTGATGCCAACCTCCCCCAACTCTCCTGATATGTCGTTGTCTCTTAATCTCTCCTCTCTGTCTCTCTCCTGTAAAGTAGCAGCTGTCGGACTCCATCTCCTCTACTCCTCCCGTCCTGCACCACTTCCCTCACTCCCTTGCCTCCCCTCCTCTCCATCTCGGCCTGCACGCCGGGTGCCGGCACCGGCCGGGATCCTGGTCTGCTACCAGTCGGTGGGCGTGGCTCAACATGAACTGTGGCTCCGCCGTTTGGCCATCGTAGACACCCGCGCGGCACACGCACTGCAGGACACGGACCACGGCCCGGCTTATCGGCACTGGCGTCACTCACCCGATCAAGGAGCAGGCATGATGGCCCAAGAAAGTCGGCTTCCCGCGTGGCACATACCACGACCTATGGCTCGTCGTTGACTTCTCAGGGCAGCGCCACCGTTATGGCAAGCACATAGAGCAGCGGGATCCAGGCCGGGGAGGAGGCCTTCGATGGGGGAGGTCGCTCGCCGGTGGAGTGGCCACCAGTACATCCTCCGCGGGTACCCGCTGCTATTCTTGCGCTGTCCGCCGTCCCCGAGAATGCTTCGGCCAGCGTCGCCGACAGCCTGAGGTCGCGCTAGCTATCTCAGGCATCCACGACGTCCCTAGGACCCTGACGCCACCCAGAGATCCTCGCCGGCGGGCAGCCCCGCTCGTCATTGCATCTCCACGACGAAAATCTCGCCGGGCAAAGACTTTGCAGCGGTACGGTAGCAGCGTACAACCGATCAGAGTTGGCAAGTCTAAAGCTTGCCATTGCTCCTGGATCTCTCCCTCTCTCGAGTTCGCCCATCAATAAACGCTGACACAGATCGACGCAAGAGGCGGCTAGCGTCCGCTCCGCCTCTTCTCACAGGAGGCGCCGCAGCTTAGGGTAAATTGCTCGTCAGGATCGCGAGAGCAGAAGGACCGGATAAATCATCACCCAAACCTTGGGCTCAATCTGTGGCTAAATGCTGATCCATGAGGCGGCCGATCTTTGCACGATGCCTGATGTGACCAAGGCAGACTCACGCATGAGCTGTTAATTGTTTTAGATCGGGGCGAACGGAAAAGTAGAAAACCGAAACGAACTCAACTTTCCTTTTTTTTTGCGTCCGAACTCAACTTGGCTTATCCATCGCGATGGTAGGCTTGGGGCGGACGACGTACGAAAATCTCTGGCATACGAAAACCACGGTAAGACAAATTATATAGTAGAGATAGAGATAGAGATAACTTGCCCAGATTTAATATTAACAGAAAAAAATATACGTGCGAGAAGAGATTGGATATGCACGGCAACGTGTTGCAGTCTTTCCTCCAAGAAGACCAGGTGCACGAAACGGGTGGGGTCAGCATCAATGACATTAGCAGTTTAATGCAATGGTATTCAGTTAAACTGTTTCCTATCGGTGACTTCTAAAATTATTCTTGTATTCAAAAAAACCACGTGTATATAAAGGATTTTACTAGGACCTCTAATCATTTTAAGAGCCTTTTGCTAACGTGTTTCTTCATAAAATTACAATCTATACCAAATATAATATGTCTAGCTAGCACGGGGTTCGACGTTGACAAATGATGATTTTGAGACGACCCAAAAGAAATGGTTGAGATCTAGAGATATAAAAGAATGGCTGAGATTTTAGTCATGGATGAATGAATAAAATACGGATAATCCACATATAAAGATAGCTCATGATTTTTAAAATCTTCACGTCGTACCTGTTCCTTTTACGTTACTTTTTATAAGATGTAACACATGGAAGCTACAACCATGCAAATTCTTTTAAGTTCAATTTAAACTCTAAATAGAAGGATAGAATAGCCATGAGGATGAGAAATGAAAAGGAACACTTTTAAGCAGTTTATAGAGATCTAATTTTTATGTACAAATAGAGTAATTGTTCATCTCACAATTATAAAAAATCAATTGGCTAGGTTAAGTTTAAAGGTTAATTATTGTCACTAGAAAAAAATTAAGCCAAGTTCACTTGATTAAGAATGTGAATGTACCAACCTGGTTCAAGTCCTCTTGGGTACGAATTGGTTTCTAATTATCTCTAAAAACAAAAAATAAACTGTAGGATCCTTCGGCACAGCGTCCCTTTAATAAAACTCTACTAGGACCTATTGCTATTAAGTACATGTTTAATATTGTACTAACATGTATACTTATGAGGTGGCCGCACGAATAGTACAAGTCTAAGACATGCTATTAGGCTTAGAAGTGGGACATGTTCATCTTCAAATTACCATAAGATTTTTTTTGTGAAAAACAAATGTAGAAAAACATGGTGGTGAGATATAAATCGAAAAATAGGTAATAAAGTATTGTTTAATGATTTTGAAAGATTTTATATAATGTGCTCTTCAAAAATATTTCACTCTATCGAATGTAATGTGTCTAACATGTGGCTTGACATTGAAAAATAATGATTTTAAAAATGCACCAAGAAATGGTTGAGATTTATATGTAAAAAAAGAATGGATGAGATTTCAGTAATGCATGAAGGAAAAACAACGGATATTCACATGGAAAGATATCTTTTGATTTTATTGAAGATTCATGTCGTGCCATAACACCTATATTTTTATGGAGGCATACACAATCATGAACAACTAATGACACATGGAAGCTGCAACCATGCAATTTCTTTAGAATCCAATTTGAAGTCCAATCAGAAGGATGGAAAGGCCACGAGGATGAGAAAAAACATTTTTACGTAGTTTATACAGATCTAATTTTTTATGTACATATAGAGCAATTTGTCACCTAGCAACTACAAAAATCATTTGGTTGGGTTAAGTGTAAAGGTTAACTCGGATCATTTTGCCATTTATGTCGGACTCAGCATACGAAATCAATATCTAATCTTTAGTGTGATGAATTTAACAATAGCAAAGAAGTAAGCCAAGTCAACTTAATTAAGAGAGTGGATATACCAACCAAGTTTAAATCCTCATAGATGCTATTTGATTTCTAATTCTCTTTATCAAAGCATTGTAGGATCCTCCCTTACTGCAGCCCTTTAACAAAATAACACTACTAGCAAATAATTGTTAATCACCTGAGATGTTTAAAAAACTCTTCGTGAAGTTTGCAAGCTTATGGTACAAAAGAACTATTAAGTGGATACGGCGATTTATATGTAATGAAATACCACATTTTAAGAAATGTACATTGTTTATTTTATTGCCTCATTAGATGTTAATGCTATTGAATAAAGCATGCCCCAGAACAACAATGAAGGTCGGAACTAGGGTTTTCATCCTAAAACTCAAGACTCGGTACTTAAACAACACCATTGCAATCAAATTAACTATGATATGGTATTTTGGGAATGACAAAATCACGATTCACTACTAATTTAAAGATGATTAAATATATTTTTCAGCAAAAGAAATAATATATTTATATTTATGTTCATGATAACAATACAATGTGTAATTTCCCCACACAAAAATGGGAATAACCATAAAATGACAAACTATTCCTGAAACACTTTCAACACAATACAACGATGCCCTCGCAATTGCGAGGGCCACCATGCTAGTTATATACTAAAAGCAATATAAGGGTGTTTTTCGAGGAACTAGGTTGATCCACTTCATCTAAATTATATTAACCATTAGATCTGATACTTACGGCTAGGATTTTATGAGATGAGTCGTATGCTGTTTTTTTAGTCTGTCACATAAAAGTCTAAGCATGTAATTAAAAAAACCCAATGCCACGTTCACATGTACTCCAATGAAACAGAAAAAACGATCTGGGTTCAATCACATACAAGTCGGGTCCATATTAGTTTTGACCAGTTTGTATCGATAGAGTCCATCTAACTCCAATCTGCATCGATAGATTCCACTTCTATTTTTCTGCAAACAATCATCCAAATATATTGTGCTATACTGTCCCAGTCTCTGGATTTGTAAAACTCCACAGCAATTAGTATGCGGTTGGTGTAGCGCACACATTTTCTCCCTACATGCATGGTGAACCTTTACAAAGTTTTTTGGATTAACCCATCACACAGGACAGTTTAAAACTATCAGGCAAATCAGTACTCTGCGTTGTGGTATCCAAAATCAAACTTTTTTCAAGACTGATCAAATATAATGAAAAAAATATAAATTCACTATACTAAAAAATCAATTAATATTGTTGCTATTCTTGTGAAATATATTATATGTATATTGTATTATAGATGTCGATTTTTTCTACATGCAGGGTGAACCTTATTTAACCCATAACATAAGGTAATTAAAAACGGATGCCACATGTAGGATGTTGTTGTCAAGATTCCTCGATGTTTTTAAAATTTCTTAGACGCCCTCGGATATTAAATTGAAGGAATTATTACCAAAATTGTTCCCTTAAGTTATTCTTATTTTTAGATATTGATTATGTATTAAATATAATATAATAGATTGAAACAAATTTGACAAAATATAAATCAGCTTGATAATGGCCTTTAAAACCAACGTCTCTATGTACAGCATTTGAATCTCCATGGTCATTCATGGACCTTTCACAAATAGCAGAAAACAGAAGATGACTAACCTAATAGAATCTAAAGAGAGTATGGGCCACCCATCAGAAAAAAGCGAGACGCTAAGATCGCTGAACATCCTGCTAGATACAAACAACTACCAAAGTTTGGTCCATTTCTTGACAATGAATGAAGAAAAGTAAGCATGGAAAGATGAGCTGATCTCCATGGTCATTCATGGCTCCGGTGACAATATAGCAGAAAACAGAAGCTGAATAACCTAATAGATTCCAAAGAGAGTATGGGCCGCCATCGGAAAAAATGAGACACTAAGGTCGCTAAACACCCTGCTAGATACAAACAACTACCAAACATTGGTCCATTTTCTCGACAATGTATGAAGAAAAGTAAACATGAAAATATGAGTCGTACGATCCACTAACTCCATAGTGTTGCAACGTCCATATGACGAAGGGGAGCCACGATCCTACTTACTTTTACGACATCATTAGCACAATTGGGATACCATCACAAGGACCACGTAACCTAATAATGGGGTATTGTAAATACAAAAGACGAGCACACATGCTCCATGAAGTATTTGACCGGTCTTGTGGAGGAGATATAAATTCATGAGACCTTATTACTTGTGACATCATCTTAAATGTTGGGTTGCATCACATAGGACTACAACCTAATAATAAAGGAACCTTAATGACACACCAAAGGTTGATATAGGGCTGCCTTGCACTCATCTGTCTGATCGGCATTGAAGATCAAGAGACCAGATCAGAAAAACATGTCCATGATCCTTATTTTATCATAGAAAATGATTTAAACTTACACATCTATCTATCTATTATATACTAATAGGAATACATCAGGCACAAAATAGAACTAAAACTTCCAAAAAATCAAAACACTAGTTGTCGATATGGTGGTCACCACTTTATTAGTATTATTACAATTCTTACATCTAGGTAACTGCCCTAAAGAGGTCATAACTCTGAGATCTACATAGGTGTACTTGAACATATCACATTCCTTATATCATCAAACTTATATATAGAATAAATGGCATCCATCAGAACTTCATAATTCGACCTAAGCGTGTAACTAACATTGTATCTACATAATTATAAATAAACACATCTCATTTGGTAGATCTTCAAAAGTTTAACTAAAAATGTTATAACCCGTTAGAACTATACAAACATAGCACTTTTTTTCTAAAATATCATATGTTAATTCTTTATAACTTCACATAAACAACTCATAAATGATAGATCTTTAACTAGAATTATCTAACCATATCATAGCTTGTAAGTTCTATATAACCATTCTTCAAAAACCCTCATATCTACGTGGCCATTTTTTCGAAAAAGAAATTTTGTAATAATTATTTTTATATCTTAGAAATACAATCATGTTTCGAAACGTCAAAGTTCACATTTATGAATAGGTCCATGCATGGCCAAGACGTTGTGTATTTTAAAAATAAGGAGCTAACCAAGATGAATTTTTTTATATAACATAAAATAATTTAGTTGCAAATAAGATACAAATAATTAAGGTGATGCCCTCGCATTTGCGAGGGCAGCCATGCTAGTTTTTCTAATGAGATGACATCATATAAGTTTTTTCTCCTCATGGGACCTTAGTTCCTTGGCTGTAACTATGTTGTCGCTATTGGCACATAATAAATCTGCATTGTACTAGATTGATTGGAACTGCACCAATATTGATAACACACACATCTTGAGTCAAAGACTCTCCTCTAGTCTTACTAGAGTAGTTATATATTTAACATTCATTGTTGTAGTTTTCTTGGAAATATTTAATTTTGGAACTCAACAAAATCTAATATGGAAATTTCTTTCAGCCCATTGAGCCCCCTATTATTTAACACATACCTAATTGAAAGATTTTTTATATATGTGACATAACTACTATCGATGTAACACCTTAGAATGATATTTTGTCACTTCCGTATACAAAACATATTCTCGATTCTTCTAAATTTCATAAGAATATTATCGCTCTAACATCTTTGTGTGTTACTCATAAGGTGTCAAAATACTTAATTCTTTCTCCAACACCTCTTGCATTTCCATATTAAAAAATTAATATTTCATCTATGCATTTTTCATAACCTTACTAGGCGCCTCAATCTAGATTCATAGATATTAACCAATATTCTTGTTTTACTTAAGTATTCAATCAAATAAATATTCCCGGTGAAGTTCCGACCATGTCAAAAAAACCATACAAAATTTACAATGAAACACATGGGATTTATGGAATTGCTATACCTAGTGCATTCTAACTCCACTTAAAATGTTATTTATGTCAGAAGAACAAATGATCACATTTTAATATGTCATTTCATCACACTTGTATGCGCATTGCATCGATTCCATGTGTTCAATGTTGTTTTCCTTTTCAGGTGGTTTGGTTCTTCTTGGTAGAATTCAAGATCGAGATCAAGATTAATACTATCAAAGATCAACACTTCTCCATCAAAGAAGAAGTTAACCTCGAGAATATTTATATTTAGTTATCAACGAATAATGCAAGCATAGCCCCACCATCTCTATACTAAAAAAAAGCCCGATCATCTCTAACCCTATTGTTTCAAAGAATTTCAGTTCTCTTTATTTATGCATACGATTCTAATGTATTTTATCGATAGATAGAGTTATCCTATATAAAATGCATGTTTCTTCTTGTTCAATCTTGGTGAACTTCATTCCACCGCAATGTCCTTTAGCAACTCGAAATTCTTTCTTGTCACAACACTAAGCACGAACACTCGTTTTCTCTTTGAGGAGTCCTAGATCTGCATAACGGTGAATTCACAGTTGTTCATGATTATAACTTCAGTTCTGTTTGAGGCTGTGAACACTCGTTTTCTCTTTGAGGCTGCGAGCTAGAATCTTACGCGTTATGATTTCTTTCCCAGTCCATCCTAAACCTAGAATGTCATAGCCCACTAACATCTTGAGTGTTGAAGTGTATAAGTGGATTGCACTAGCCCTTTCCATCAGTTTGGACTTTTGGTTGCGTTGGCTAGTGCATGAAGCTTGACATGGTATCAGAGCCTAAGGTCTCGAGTTCGGGTCCTGGCTTTCGCAATTTATCCTAAAATTGCTGTAGACCCCTCTATGTCCACGTATAGGCCTCTTGAGTCATACGTGAGTTTCGCGCGCCGTCGCTCTTTTTCGGTTGCACGTGCTGACTTCTCCCCGTAACACGTGAGAGGGGGTGTTAAAGTGTATAAGTGGATTGCACTAGCCCTTTCCATCAGTTCGGAATTTTGGTTGCGTTGACTAGTGCATGAAGCTTGACATTGAGCTCACTAGATTTCACCAGGATATGCAAGTAAATTGTTGAAGCTCATCGCTGAAATGATGCATTGTATACTTGGTACTTATGGGTGTCTCTCCTTTATATTGTTTTTCCTCTCAAGTCACAACGAAGCTCATTTATTTGAAATCTCTGAATGGCACTTGTGTGGTTCTACAATATTTAAAATTGGCACTCAAAATTTAAGTACCATTCACCAACAAAAATACACTGATATATTTATTTGGTTAGGAACAACTACATCAAACTTTCACATACTGACTCATTCAACTATTTCTACCTACCAAAACATGCAGATATGCTAAATGTCGTGATCAGAGGTTCTTGGTATTACTGACGAGTCAATTATGTAAAAATGGCCCTCTTCAGACATTCATTTTTCATATTCTTGAGATATTTTCGTCAAAAACTATTACTGAGATTTTTGCAATTTTGTCCCTCAAAACATGACAGTAAAACACCATCAATGTTCATCTTGAAATCGAGACAGTGCTCCAGTATTGAAAAAAAAAACACTTATAGTAAGATGATATCTCTGGTCCGTCTGAATATTTCAATGTTTTACAATAGCTTGTAATGTAAACTTGTTTTGCAACAGGGAATGAACGGAGCTCTGTGTCTTCTAGGTAAACTGGAAATAGGAAAGAACATGCCATGTAATCGATCTCCTCGTACTGCCTCTACCGCAACTCACGTAGGGACATCAGGAAACTGAAATCACCTGGAAAGTTGGAATAGCATATAGGCTTTGTTCATTGTCCGAAGCTTGTTCTGGGAGTGAGCCTAGCTCGACTGGTTGGGGGAGTGGATGTATAAACCCGACACCTGAGTTTAAATCCTCACGGAAGCGAATCAAGGTTTCTATTTATACTTGAGGACCAGGTTCTCCTGGTACTCATGCAATTTATCTTGAGGACTAGGCTTGGTGCTTAACCAAATTTGAAAATACTGGTACTCATGCTTAATGGCTGTGTGCATCCCTAGTTGGTGCAGAGGCCGGGGAAGTGAAATCCTCCCTCTATTTAAAGGAGCGCGATGTATTAGCCTCCCGACCGTCTTGGCGGCGCCCGCCGCCGGGTGTAGCCAGCCAGCACAGAGGCACTCGCCCCACCCCAGACGCCGCCACCGCCTGTGCAAATCCTCGGCGGCACGTCGGCGGTAGACGATCCTCGCGTCCGAGATCTGGACAGCGGCGGCGGCGCCCCCTCGCCCTCGTCAAGGACGGTGACGGCGGACGACAGCGGCCAGCGGCCTAGGCGGTCGGTGGTGGGAGGTTGTTGGCAGGGCCGGCGCTGTCCTCCCAGCCTCATAATCCGGATGGTGATGGCAGGAGCGAGTCGAGCCCGATCTCGACCGTTTCCGGTCGGATCTGTTGCTGCAGCAGGATGGCTTCTGGGTTTGTCCGGCTTCACGAGGTCACCTAGGGCTGCGAGCCCGGGCATGGTGGTGGTGGCCTTCTCCCCCGCCGGAGTTGGTCGACCGGTTGAATAAAGGTGGTTCAGCTTAGGGTCCCTCTTGTGTGGAGAGGGTCACCTTCCTGAGGATGGTTCTTGATCTGGCCGGAGTGGGGAGTTTCGAAAGGCTCCGCCGGCAAATGTACCAGCGCTACTATGCCTGCAGTTCGCTGGATCGGGTGGTATTCGGTCATGTGCACCCATGTTTTATTCCGACCGTTTGGTTCAGGAGGGAGAAGCGCGAAGCTCTGTCCTTTGTTGCCACTAGGCGACTTTCGATCCATGGTGAAGCCAGAGGTGGAGAATTCATGAAGCCCAGTTTTGGAGATCTATCTATGGAGGTTCGAGTCACCATATTGTTGAGGGACTTGCTTGGTGTTTTGGGCTAAACAACAGCCGTATGTAAGTGGGGGCGGCAACATATGTGAATTTCAGAATCTTACCTTTCAGGGTGAAAATCCAGGCCTTAGCTGGTTGTGCTGCAAAGGCCTTTGAAGTCATTGTTTTGAGATTGAGGATTATCTTCAGAGTGAAAATCCAGATCTTTGATCGAGCGACGACGACGCTTGTGCACTGTTCCCTTCTTGGAGGCGTTGCTTTTGAAGAGCCTGGAGTTCAGGTCACTAGTGGAAACAAGGTCTTTTGTTGATCCCGAAAAGGGGCTTTAACACCGGTTCTTCTATGAACCGGTGTTAAAGGGGCCGACCAGCGTGGCCCTGCATTAGGAGTTTCTTTAACACCGGTTCGTGGCACGAACCGGTGTTAAAGGTCCTCGACGGTGGCTCACAAGATTTCTCTTTAACACCGTGGCATGAACCGTGTTAAAGGGGGCTATAAGACACCACCCTAGCCCACACACACCCCACTCTTCCATTCTTTCACATTTTGGAGCCTAGCAAGAGGGTGTGAAGAGTGCTAGTTGTGTTTTTTCATATGCACTAGAGGTGTTCGGTGAAATGCCCGAGAGCTCAAAATAAGCTTTCTTGTTGCTCTTTCCGTCTCGCTGAGGTCGGCAACTATAGTTTCATGTGTCATTGATGTACTATATATATAAATGGTCATCTACCTATTATTTTTGATATATACTACATATTAATGCAGATGAATCGGCAATGGATGTACGTGACCGCACTTCCGAGTACATTACGCCTCCAAAATTTCATCGTTGTGGCTAATGCAAACCGTGGTCACAATGGTTTTATGTGCTGTCCGTGTGTTCACCGTCGTAACAAGAAAGACTACTCAAATACGAACCATTCACGCCCACCGCTTCGATCCGGTTTCATGCCCAGCTATAATTGTTGGACCAAGCACGGAGAAAAATGGGTTGTGATGGAAGACAACGAAGAAGAAGAGGATGATGAAAACTATCATAATATGTATCCGGAATATGATGATAATGCAACGGAGGTAGATAATGAAGATCAAGAGGGAGCGATGGGCCCCGATGACGATCTTGGTCGGGCCATTCTTGATGCAAAGGAAGAATGTGAAACTGAAAAGGAGAAGGAGAAGCTGGAGCAGATGTTAAAGGATCACAAAACATTATTGTATCCAACTTGAAGATGGCCACAAAAGCTAGGTGCCAATCGGATTTTCTCGCAATGGAAGGCAGAGAGAATGGTGGACTGAAGCATTTTCAAAGTTGTTGGTAAAATGAAGAATCTTCTTCCAAGAAATAATGAGTTGCTGACAAGACATACCAAGCAAAGAAGGTTGTTCGCCTCTAGGATTAGACGTGCGTAAGATACATGCACGATCGTGCATCCTCTACCGCGTGAGAAGTACGAGAATTTGGATGCATGCCCGTATGCACTGCATCTGTATAAGATCGACGAGACGGCGATCTGGCGATGTTGAGGGCGAGGCCCCTAGGAAGAAGGTTCCCGCCAAGGTTATGTGGTATGCTGTTGGATATATGCCCAAGAGGCAATAATAAAGTGGTTATTATCATATCTTCACACTTATGATAAATGTTTACATACCATGCTATAATTGTATTAACCGGAAAAATTAATACTTGTGTGATTTGTAAACTAAAATAAGAGTCCCTAGTAAAGCCTCTTGTTAAACTAGCTTGTTGGTTAATATATGATCATGGTTTCCTGATCATGAACATAGAGATGTTATTAACAACAGGATCATATCGTTAGGAGAATGATATGGTGGACATACTCCTATAGATAAGCGTAGCATAAAGATCAAGTCATTTTAATAGTTCAATTGCTATATGCTTCGATACATAGTAACCTAATTCCTTCGACCATGAGATCATGCATATCACCTTTACCGGATGGATGCTTTGATGGCATCAAACACCACACCGAATCGGGTGGCTATAAAGGTGGCATTGAGTGTTCGGAAAGTATTGGTTGAAACACATGGATCAAGAGTGGGATTTGTCCATCCATATGACGGATAGATATACTGGCTCTCGGTGAAATATCATCCAATTAGCTTGCAAGCATGTGACTGGCTCACAAGGGATCACATATCACGGAACGAGAAAAGAGTACTTATCGGTAACGAGGTTGAACTAGGTATGCAGATACCGACGATCATAACCTCGATAAGTAAACTATCGTGAGACAAAGGGAAATTGGTATCGTATGTAAGTGGTTCATTCGATCGCAAAGTAATGAGAAATATGTGGAGCCATATGAATTTCCAGATTCCTCTATTGGTTATTGTTCGGAGAAGTGTGTCGATCATGTCCGCATAATTCACGAACCGTAGGGAGACACACTTAAGGATTCGGCGTTGTTTGAGTAGTTATGGTATTATGAGAAAGAGACCGAATGTTGTTCGGAGTCTCGATGGGATCCAGGATATCATGAGGTGATCCGGAATGGTCCGAGAATAAGATTCATATAAGGAAAGTCCCGCTGAGTTCGGGAATGATTAGTGTTTTCATCGAATGTTCGAAGGTTCGGATTGTCCAAGACTCCGGGGAGGGTACATGAATGTGTCATTACATATTGAATGATTGCATCATGTACTAAGTGTTCTTGCTGTTCCAAAACTGAAAGTCAAACTGCCAGCTTGAAAGTCAAACGCTAAAACAGAAACTTTGGAAAACAGAAACTGTGGGAAACAGAAACTGTGGGAAACAAGCAAGAGGTGGTTGAACCGACTTGGGGAGGAGTCCTCCAAGCCGGCGCGGCCAATCAAGGCCGACTTGGGAGGGACTCCTCCCTTGGCCGCCTCCCACCTATAAAAGGAGGGCAGGCCTCCTCCTCTACACACAAGTTCCTATCCTCTAATCTAAATCCTAGCCCTAGACTCCGGTTTAGAGCCGCTTTGGTTTAGAGCTTTAATTGCTCTAGCCTGCGGTTTAGAGCCTTCTAATTGGTGTGTCTAATCCTAGACCACTAATAGATCTCTCTCATACTCCACCATACTCGCCCGCTTAAGGCCTCAGGATCTCCCTCTACTTCGGTACCACGTTGTGCTACGGAATCGCGAGGAGAGTGCTACAACCTCCACTGCTGGAACAAGGAGAGGAAGGTCTTCCGAAAATCAACGTGTGACCGATCGGAAGCGCTGCTGAACGCAGCCCGGAAGGATCGTCTACACGATCTTGAGATCGGAAAGAGTACGACTACATCACCCACGAATCCGCCTCGTTAAACACTTTGGAATCTTCGAGGTAAGTTATTCCATCGACTCGTTGCTACAATCTAGTAGATAGATCTTGGCTTGTTTGTTTGCATGCGATAGAATTTTTTGTTTTCCATGCTACGAACCCCTACAAAGGGTATCGAGCCGTGTCTATAAGTAGATCCACAGACGAGTAGAACACAATGGTCATTGTGGGCGTTGATGCTTTATTGTCGATTGCTTCTTGTGTACTTTGCATCTTGCGGTATGTTGGGATGAAGCGGCCCGGGCTAACCTTACATGACATCGTTCATGAGACTTGCTCCACGCTTGACATGCAACTTGTATTGCATAAGTGGCTTTGCGGGTGCATGTTTCTCCTAGCATAGTTAAGATCCAATTTACAACGGGTGATTAACAATACTAGTATCAATGTTGTGGTTCTTGTTCGTAAGTTAGAACGACACTTATTGAAAGCCCCAAACCACGTAAAATATGCAAAGAAAGTAGAGGCGTCTAACTTTGTTTTGCAGGGGTGTGCAGTGATGTGATATGGCCATGATTGTGATTATATATGATGTATGCAATGTTCCTTATTGTAAGTCGGCAACCGACAGGAGCCATATGGTTGTCTTTAATTTCTGTTAAGACCCGCGTGTCTATTCAAAGTAGTTGTAATAGTTGAAGCCGGTGGACGACAACCATGGAGAAGCATCATTGACCTTGATGCTATGTCGGTGATGATGGAGATCATGTCCGTGCTTGAAGATGGAGATCAGAAGCACAAAGAAGAAAGGCCATATCATATCACATATTATGAATTGCATGTGATGTTAATCCTTTATGCATCTTGTATTGCTTAGTAGACGATGGTAGCATTATAAGATGATCCCTCATGCACATGAATTTCAAGTCATAAAGTGTTCACCCTTAGTTAGCACCGTTGCTAAAGCTTGCTGTTTCGAAGCACCACGTGATGATCGGGTGTGTTAGATTCTACAAGTGTATACAACGTGAGCAAGCCAGATTTGCTCATGCGGAAACTAAGGTTTGATCTTGACAAGCCTAGCATGTACAGACATGGCCTCAGGAACACGGATTACCGAAAGGCAGAGCATGAGTCATATAGTAGATATGATGAACATGTTGATTGTTCGCCATTCAAGCTATATCAACTCTCGTGATGATCGGTTTTGATGTGGTGGATTTGGTTCGTGTGATCACTAAAACAATGTGAGGAATGTTGTTTTGAGTGGGAGTTCACCTAGATTAATTTAATTATTAATTAGAACTCAATTTATCATAAAATAAATCAAAGTGAATTTGCATAGTTGTTGTAGTCATTGGCATCCGCTTACCACCTTGCGCTTAGTTATAATTGAGATGATAGAACTATAGAATTCGTTAGTTACTTTACTTAACTGGTATCGTATTGTTTTGAAGTGTTAATCTAAAGTTTAAAAGTCCTATTGCAAACTTTCAAGAAGTTCCTTACTCCATGAAGTTTAATAATTAGTATTAAATCAAGAGTAACAATTCCAAGTGTTAGTATATAAGTATCATGTTTGTCTCCATGATTCTTGATATTCAAAGGATTCTCTTAATATCAAGGTTATCTAGGATCTGAAAGAGTTGTTTCAGAAACCATGATGTGTGGAAGATATTGTGATATCTAAACGAAGTATTGGTTACAACATGATAGAGTATAATATGGCAAAAGTCATGTTCTCATATTTGATGAGAATTTGCAAAAGGTTGGAGACACTAGTTGTCCTAATCCTCCAAAAGGTTTTGGAGAGCAACATTATACTTGCGATTCACCGTTACAAGCTAAAAGTAGCTTGATCATGGATAAATCCATGATGAGGGTGGATATTTGATGTAGGTAAGATGTTTACTACACCAAGAGATTACTAAAGAAAGGAATTTGAAAGAACACCAAACATTTGATGATAGGTGATCTAATTCAAAGTGCAAGTCCAAAGACATTGGTATTTAATTATACACGCTTTGGATTATGTGTCATATGTATGACTACACTATTGATATTGATAGATTCTTTTAAACAGAAAAGGAAATATTTAAAGAGAATCTCATAAATATATGGCAGAAAAGAAAAGACTAGAATTGTTCAGCTTGAGTATATAGATGATATACGTGTTATGGCTATATTCTTTGCTTATTAAACAATGTGGTTCCTAAGTATTTGATACTGAATTTGTTGGTATGAATCGTCATACGAAACAACATAATTCATGAACTACAATGGCCTAAATAACTAGCAAAAGAATATGTGATGATGTTCATTGAGAACAAATAAAGGGTTATTGTGTTGCTCGTTAAAACATCAAAGCTTGTCTTCAGTATTTGTTTTATCAGGTATTATGAGAACAAAAGGGTTGTTCAAATAATGTTCGTAATCCATAAAAGATGGATGATTCACAAATCTCGTTGGAGAAATCACATCCATAAAACTAGTGCTAAAAAAATCGAAAGACAAATTGATTGAAAGATCACTTAGGAAGTAACATCGCCGTTTAAATTATATTGGAAAGAAAACATGAAGAAACTCCATGTGGATGGAATTTTGGAGTCTTTTGATTTTGATCAAATGACGCCAGAAACTTTCCTAGAGATAATTAAAACTTCGTTCATAGGCCAAAAAGGGAACGAATGACTAGCTTATTGGAACTTGTACATATTGTTGTACGAAATCCATTATGTGTAGTCAAGAGCGATGGATTTCAACTTCATATGCTTTCTCCGAAAATTTGAGTGAATATATGAATATTTACTTAATAAGGATGAAGTGTGAAATATTTGAAAAGTTCAAAAGATTTTCAAGATGAAGTGCAAAATCATTGTAACAAGAATATAAATAGTTTATGATAAGATCATAAAGAAAGATATTTGAGTTACAAGTTTAGCATAATACCTAAGATTTAAGGAATCGTTCCGTGGATTTGCATTTTCCAAACACCATAAGAGTATGGAGCTCGAGATATGTAATTAAACCTTGTTTGACATGGTAAGATCAAAGGTATAATTCGTAAAACTGCCATTATATTTTAAAGATTAAAAGCTTTAGAGATTACCGTTTTTCCACTGAAAAGAGCTCCATCATAATCCGTTGAAATGACACCATATAAAGTTATGGTTTGGGATAAAACCCAAGTTGTCCTTTCTTAAACATTGGTATGCTATGCATAAGAAAGATGTTTGCAACCAAAGTCGGATGAACCTATCTTTGTATGTTATTTCGAATAACTGTTAAGTAATCCTCCATAACATCGGAGACAAAAGTGTTTGTCACTTAAAACGTCAAGTTTCTTTGAGAAGGAATTTTTCGTGAAAAGTTAAGTGAGAGGACAATAGAACTTTGATAAGGTTAAAAGAACCTTAGCTGTATGTGCAGAGTTGCGCAGTAAAAAAGTGTTCCGAGGCAACGAAGCTCATGGCTCACGTATCTCAAAGGTTGTGGTCACGGAGATCCAAGTTCCTATTGAAACAAGTAGGTCGGATGAACAATCGAATACCAAGATTTGAGAGTTAAATCATTATTTGACAATAATGATTCGACTACGTGCAAAGAAGCGATGATGAGCCGACTCGCCAAATGGCTTGAAGCCATAAAATCCGTGATAGTTCCATACACGAGAAATCAAGTTTTGAACTTGAAGGACCCTCGAGAAAGGTGTAAGACCTTACAGTTGTGTCTGGATCTATAAAGAAATAGACATGGATATTTTACATCTATGAAATAGTCGACATGTTGGGAAAGAGTTCACAAAATGTTCAAAGGTTGACTATGACAAGATTTGATCTTTCATAGTGATATTTAGTCTAGACGGATTAATGTAGCAACCACTACATATAATTTGTTATATGGTAGTTGAATAAACAAAACAAGTTCTTCTAATAGAAGGGTTACCTAGGACGTGTGCATGACACGGTCCATAGGGTTTTGTTAATTCAAAGGATGCTAAAAGCATATGCAAACTTCAATGGTTGAAGTGAGCATCGCGGAGTTGGAATCTTCACAATGATGAAATTGTTAAAAGAGTTTAAATTCATCAGAGACGATGAAGATGCTTGCATTTGCAAGAAATTAAGTGGGAGCGCTAAGACATGTTTCTAATACATTATGTGGAAGACATATTGTTGATTGGAAATAATGTATCTTTTATTAACACATATTAAGAATTTCATCCCGATGAAAGACTTAGGCAAAACCCAAATATTTGGCATCAATAGACGCTAATATGGTTGTGCTGTATACATAGACAAGATATTGAATGAGTTCAATATAGAAACTACAAGAGAGGTTCTTGTCGCACAGAAAGGATTGAATGAGTTCAATGTTGATGATATATTCAAGTGTATTGAAATTTGGTAAAGTGAAACAAATAATCAAGTATAGATTGATACTTGATGTATGAAATCACAAAGAGTATTTATATCAATCATACTGTGATATGTACAAATCCAGATATGTCCTATGCTCTAAATGTTGTGAGCATATACCAGAATGATTCGTAAGATGATCATTGGACAATAGTAAGGATATTCTTATGATCTTTTGGAAGAACTAAGAGTATAATATTTGTAGAAGTGACAAATAGATAGTTAGTTCATTGTAAAAGTACTACATTGATACTAGTTTTGTCACAAAGTACAAATTAAGTTTATCTCAATCTAAACTAAGGGTGGCACAATATAATGGAAAGTGAAGTTCCATAATGGATTTGGATGAGTTCCAAAGTTAAGACATTGTGACAGATACTACAACAAAAGGCTAAGTATATGACTGCTATTTTAGCAGCAAAAGAGGGCATTTGTGTCAAGTAGTTTGTTATCAAACTAAGTGTAGTTCACAGTGGGATAATACTACACTGGTGGAAACAACCCCATGTGTCCCGGTTGGTAAGCGGCATTAGTCCCGGTTGCCCAACCGGGACGGGGCAATCGGGACTAAAGCCCGAACCTTTAGTCCCGGTTGCCCCACCAACCGGGACAAAAGATCATACACGTGGTACGCACTGCGAGGAGGGGGCTTTAGTCGGTTCGTATCTAACCGGGACTAATAACCTTCGCATGGCAGATTTGGCCCATTTCTCCGCCGCGTAGAATTCATTTTGCACATTTTGTTGCCATGCAGCATTTTCGCACTTTTGTGCCATGAAGAATTCATTTAGGTTGTTTTATTGTTTATTTAGTGTTTTGCACTTATCAATGAAGGAACCTTATATTACAAGATCATCATGACAATATTACATTCAATACACGGATCGAGTTCATGCACTACATACAAAAGTATTCCCTTGTCTATACACGGACCGAGTTGCTATTTTTACAATCCCTATTGTCTATATACAGCAGAATAGTACTCCTTCGGGTCTAGGACTTACGCATCCAAGAATCCCGCCAATTCCTCCCGAATTGCTGACGCGATCCTTTGGCGTAAGACCGTCCCGTAGACGCTCGATCTAATTTAAAAAGGAGTCACTATATGAATGAAACTAAACACAATTTGTTTGAAAATAAAACTATAGAAATTGTTTACATACGGAGTTGCTCTAAATTTCTGCTTCTCTCATCGCACGTCACGGATGAACTCAAACATAGTATCCACAGAGATTGTTACCGTCCTCGTGTCGGGCACTTCACAAGAACATAGTTCAATCAAAATAATAATCAAGCATGATAATAACTGTATCAAAACTAGAATCAAAGATATGCGCGGATATAGCTAGTGGTGCTTACATTTAGTGGTTGAAATGTAAGCTCCTCTTTCCAAACACCCCTAGCCTTGTTGGTGAACCGTTTCCAAGCGCTGCCCGGCGTAGAAAACGAATAAAATAAGTTCTTAAGTACTTGATATCATAAAATTCACGAACATTGCCGATATAGTGTCGTAATGATTAGAATTACCGCTGGAGAAGTATCTGCATGTCCTTCCACGTCTCAAGGGGTTTATGTTTTGAGTCCATGACTAGTACACGCCCTTTGTCAAGTTGAATGATTAATATTTCATCTATGCATTTTTCATAACCTTACTAGGCGCCTCAATCTAGATTCATAGATATTAACCAATATTCTTGTTTTACTTAAGTATTCAATCAAATAAATATTCCCGGTGAAGTTCCGACCATGTCAAAAAAACCATACAAAATTTACAATGAAACACATGGGATTTATGGAATTGCTATACCTAGTGCATTCTAACTCCACTTAAAATGTTATTTATGTCAGAAGAACAAATGATCACATTTTAATATGTCATTTCATCACACTTGTATGCGCATTGCATCGATTCCATGTGTTCAATGTTGTTTTCCTTTTCAGGTGGTTTGGTTCTTCTTGGTAGAATTCAAGATCGAGATCAAGATTAATACTATCAAAGATCAACACTTCTCCATCAAAGAAGAAGTTAACCTCGAGAATATTTATATTTAGTTATCAACGAATAATGCAAGCATAGCCCCATCATCTCTATACTAAAAAAAAGCCCGATCATCTCTAACCCTATTGTTTCAAAGAATTTCAGTTCTCTTTATTTATGCATACGATTCTAATGTATTTTATCGATAGATAGAGTTATCCTATATAAAATGCATGTTTCTTCTTGTTCAATCTTGGTGAACTTCATTCCACCGCAATGTCCTTTAGCAACTCGAAATTCTTTCTTGTCACAACACTAAGCACGAACACTCGTTTTCTCTTTGAGGAGTCCTAGATCTGCATAACGGTGAATTCAGCTTGTTCATGATTATAACTTCAGCTGCTTGAGGCTGTGAACACTCGTTTTCTCTTTGAGGCTGCGAGCTAGAATCTTACGCGTTATGATTTCTTTCCCAGTCCATCCTAAACCTAGAATGTCATAGCCCACTAACATCTTGAGTGTTGAAGTGTATAAGTGGATTGCACTAGCCCTTTCCATCAGTTTGGACTTTTGGTTGCGTTGGCTAGTGCATGAAGCTTGACATGGTATCAGAGCCTAAGGTCTCGAGTTCGAGTCCTGGCTTTCGCAATTTATCCTAAAATTGCTGTAGACCCCTCTATGTCCACGTATAGGCCTCTTGAGTCATACGTGAGTTTCGCGCGCCGTCGCTCTTTTTCGGTTGCACGTGCTGACTTCTCCCCGTAACACGTGAGAGGGGGTGTTAAAGTGTATAAGTGGATTGCACTAGCCCTTTCCATCAGTTCGGAATTTTGGTTGCGTTGACTAGTGCATGAAGCTTGACATTGAGCTCACTAGATTTCACCAGGATATGCAAGTAAATTGTTGAAGCTCATCGCTGAAATGATGCATTGTATACTTGGTACTTATGGGTGTCTCCTTTATATTGTTTTTCCTCTCAAGTCACAACGAAGCTCATTTATTTGAAATCTCTGAATGGCACTTGTGTGGTTCTACAATATTTAAAATTGGCACTCAAAATTTAAGTACCATTCACCAACAAAATACACCGATATATTTATTTGGTTAGGAACAACTACATCAAACTTTCACATACTGACTCATTCAACTATTTCTACCTACCAAAACATGCAGATATGCTAAATGTCGTGATCAGAGGTTCTTGGTATTCTTGACGAGTCAATTATGTAAAATGGCCCTCTTCGATTCATTTTTCATATTCTTGAGATATTTTCGTCAAAAAACTATTACTGAGATTTTTGCAATTTTGTCCTCAAAACATGACAGTAAAACACCATCAATGTTCATCTTGAAATCGAGACAGTGCTCGGTATTGAAAAAAAAACACTTATAGTAAGATGATATCTCCGTCTGAATATTTCAATGTTTTACAATAGCTTGTAATGTAAACTTGTTTTGCAACAGTGGAATGAACGGAGCTCTGTCTTCTAGGTAAATGGAAATAGGAAAGAACATGCCATGTAATCGATCTCCTCATCGCCTCTACCGCAACTCACGAGGGACATCAGAAACTGAAATCACCGAAAGTTGGAATAGCATATAGGCTTTGTTCATTGTCAAAGCTTGTTCCGGAGTGAGCCTAGCTCGACTGGTTGGGGGAGTGGATGTATAAACCCGACACCTGAGTTTAAATCCTCACGGAAGCGAATCAAGGTTTCTATTTATACTTGAGGACCAGGTTCTCCTGGTACTCATGCAATTTATCTTGAGGACTAGGCTTGGTGCTTAACCAAATTTGAAAATACTGGTACTCATGCTTAATGGCTGTGTGCATCCCTAGTTGGTGCAGAGGCCGGGGAAGTGAAATCCTCCCTCTATTTAAAGGAGCGCGATGTATTAGCCTCCCGACCCCGTCTTGGCGGCGCCCGCCAAGACCGGGTGTAGCCAGGCCAAGACTGTGGCACTCCGCCCCACCTCAAAGACGCCGCCACCGGCCGCCGAGCAAATCCTCGGCACGTCGGCGGTAGACGATCCTCGCGTCCGAGATCTGGACAGCGGCGGCGGCGCCCCCTCGCCCTCGTCAAGGACGGTGACGGCGGACGACAGCGGCCAGCGGCCTAGGCGGTCGGTGGTGGGAGGTTGTTGGCAGGGCCGGCGCTGTCCTCCCAGCCTCATAATCCGGATGGTGATGGCAGGAGCGAGTCGAGCCCGATCTCGACCGTTTCCGGTCGGATCTGTTGCAGCCGGCAACAGGATGGCTTCTGGGTTTGTCCGGCTTCACGAGGTCACCTAGGGCTGCGAGCCCGGGCATGGTGGTGGTGGCCTTCTCCCCCGCCGGAGTTGGTCGACCGGTTGAATAAAGGTGGTTCAGCTTAGGGTCCCTCTTGTGTGGAGAGGGTCACCTTCCTGAGGATGGTTCTTGATCCGCCGAGTGGGAGTTTGAAAGGCTCCGGCAAGGCAAATGTACCAGCGCTACTATGCCCGCAGTCATTTGGATCGGGTGGTATTCGTCATGTGCACCCATGTTTTATTCCGACCGCTTGGTTCGGAGGAGAAGCCAAGCTCTGTCCTTTGTTGCCACTAGGCGACTTTCGATCCATGGTGAAGCCAGAGGTGGAGAATTCATGAAGCCCAGTTTTGGAGATCTATCTATGGAGGTTCGAGTCACCATATTGTTGAGGGACTTGCTTGGTGTTTTGGGCTAAACAACAGCCGTATGTAAGTGGGGGCGGCAACATATGTGAATTTCAGAATCTTACCTTTCAGGGTGAAAATCCAGGCCTTAGCTGGTTGTGCCTGGCAAAGGCCTTGTTGAAGTCATTGTTTTGAGATTGAGGATTATCTTCAGAGTGAAAATCCAGATCTTTGATCGAGCGACGACGACGCTTGTGCACTGTTCCCTTCTTGGAGGCGTTGCTTTTGAAGAGCCTGGAGTTCAGGTCACTAGTGGAAACAAGGTCTTTTGTTGATCCCGAAAAGGGGCTTTAACACCGGTTCTTCTATGAACCGGTGTTAAAGGGGGGGCCGTACCAGCGTGGCCCTCGCATTAAAGGAGTTTCTTTAACACCGTTCGTGGCACGAACCGTGTTAAAGGTCCTCGCATTGGTGGCTCACAAGACCTCTTTAACACCGTTCGTGGCATGAACCGTGTTAAAGGGCGGCTATATAAGACACCACCTAGCCCACACACACACCCCACTCTTCCATTCTTTCACATTTTGGAGCCTAGCAAGAGGGTGTGAAGAGTGCTAGTTTGTTTTTTCATATGCACTAGAGGTGTTCGTGAAATGCCCGAGAGCTCAAAATAAGCTTTCTTGTTGCTCTTCCGTCTCGGTTGAGGTCGGCAACTATAGTTTCATGTGTCATTGATGTACTATATATATAAATGGTCATCTACCTATTATTTTTGATATATACTACATATTAATGCAGATGAATCGGCAATGGATGTACGGGTGACCGCACTTCCGAGTACATTACGGGCCTCCAAAATTTCATCGTTAGGCTAATGCAAACCGTGGTCACAATGGTTTTATGTGTCCGTGTGTTCACCGTCGTAACAAGAAAGACTACTCAAATACCGAACCATTCACGCCCACCGCTCGATCCGGTTTCATGCCCAGCTATAATTGTTGGACCAAGCACGGAGAAAAGGTTGTGATGGAAGACAACGAAGAAGAAGAGGATGATGAAAACTATCATAATATGTATCCTGAATATGATGATAATGCAACGGAGGTAGATAATGAAGATCAAGAGGGAGCGATGGGCCCTGATGACGATCTTGGTCGGGCCATTCGATGCAAAGGAAGAATGTGAAACTGAAAAGGAGAAGGAGAAGCTGGAGCAGATGTTAAAGGATCACAAAACATTGTTGTATCCAACTTGCGAAGATGGCCACAAAAGCTAGGTGCCATCGGATTTTCTGCAATGGAAGGCGTAGAATGGTGTGACTGACAGCATTTTCAAAGTTGTTGGTAAAATGAAGAATCTTCTTCCAAGAAATAATGAGTTGCCCGACAAGACATACCAAGCAAAGAAGGTTGTCTGCCCTCTAGGATTAGACGTGCAGAAGATACATGCCTGCATTAATGACTGCATCCTCTACCGCGGTGAGAAGTACGAGAATTTGGATGCATGCCCGGTATGCACTGCACTGCGGTATAAGATCAGACGAGACGATTGTAACTACCTCGGTGAACTACGCTCCTAGATACAAGCCTGGATGAGTGATAGTGGTTGAAATAGTACGGTGGGGCCCCAAAAGCCACTCACTGGTAGTCCTTTCAGACGTCCCAACCACTACCTCTCAACGGGACTCAGACGCGGGAGTCGGCGAAGGGATCAACTACGACACAAGTGGGTATGTACGCAAGCCACCATACAAGAGTACATCGAGCCACACCATCTAGAAAGAAAGGAATATACCAACGCCATACGGCAAGATTCAAATGACCTAGATACATCTATAATTTAGGATAACTCCTCATACAACACACATCGAGTATCATGCGAAGGCAAACAAGATCCGAGTACGGATAAGAAGCAAATAGGCATAAGATGCCGAGAAAAAATAAGCACATCCCAACTACAGTCTCATGGATCCCGTTCGGAATCTCTACACCCAACGATCGTTGCCCACATCATCGGCTTCTTCCACCCAAAGATCCGTCCCGAGAAGGTACCTGCTCATCCGAATCAAGAATTTATCGGTGAGACCCTAAGGGTACTCAAAGAAGTCTTAATGCCTCTAAAGGGGACACAACTGGGTGACGAATTGCAGCAAAAGATAAACCCTAGCAATTCTACAGATAGACGCTAACCATCCGCCTAACCAATGATAGACGGATGTCCGTGAATTTAAGTACAAGCTTATAATGGTAATCTCATCCGATCCATCCTCCTCCTCGCTACCAACAAGGAAGCGGACGAACAACCCCATCCGTTGGCAATTTTATTAACCATTCCATGAGTATTGCACTATTTACTAGTCAAGTTACTTTAGTCAGATTAAAGGCGGTACTTTAGTTATGCTTGTCTATGATCAAGAAACTGTGCTCCAAGTCGTCCATATCTGCGGACACGGCTTTCAGAAAGTTTTACCCGGGGTGCACCAATAGCAACACACACTCGATCAACCTCGGAAAAACCAAATCAAAACCCAACGAGGCTTTCACGACTGAACAATCACAGGATTCAGAATTATTTCAGGGGGCCACCCCTTAAGTAGAATCCGCAACGGAGTAGGCAAGCTCCGAGACGGCCTCAAGGTTTGGGTATACGGCCAGAACGATCGGGAACCCGAAAGTGTGGCTGGGCTTGTCGACACCGCGGAATCGTGTCCCGATCCTAAACAAGACGTGCTCCTCGCACAATCGTAAATAAAGCAGTAAACATGGCATAAGTACAGGATCGTAAATAAAACCTCAAACTAGTTTGTGGCCCCAAGAAATAAGACGGAATCAAGCTCTGGCCCAGGGGGGTCCCATATACCTCCCGGATGTGGATAGCGCGATAAATCAAGGAACAGGAATCAAGTACTCGGGGTCTTACGGGACACAAGTGAGCAGGAAAAACCAAATAGCAGATGTTGCTCACCGGTGCCACTTTCTTTAGTTATCCCAGAACTACTCAGGTTAAGTTGTTTAGGTACCTCATTAACCAACAGACTCTCACATACCCTACACATGCTGTTCTACGACTCGCATGGCTCAAACAACTCCTATAGTAGTGGCTCATGGGATGGAGGAACAAGCTTGGTGGGGTTTAAAAGTAAAGGCTATGCATACTTGGGATTCAGTTTAATGCATTCGCGACTCAATGATGCAAGAATAAGATAGAGGCAATAGGTACTGTATGTATGCAAGCATGTGGTAGTGCTTGCCTGGTATCTCTGTTGAAGCAAGGGACGGTTCTGGGTAGTGCTCCTGGTTCTCTTGATATGACCCCGCCAAAGGTCTATCAAGAAAAACCAAACAAACAAGGCCAACATGAATATAGAGCACAAGCATATGAATAAGATGCGTCAAGCAAACAATCATGCCATGATGAATGATGCACAAATTTCATGGCAAGTAAAGTAGCATGGTATGGGTGAGGTGTGGAGGACAAGAAAATAACATTTAGGTGGGTTTTAGAATCACATTTGTTGCCATAACATTTGTTGTTCAACATATATTTATATGATGCATGCTGCAATTGAAGTAATAGATAGCATAAACAGAAAGGTCTCGTCGAGCTGATCAATTTGGACTACTCATTTGCTTAATTTGGATTTACCAAACAAAAGTTATGAATTAATGAAAATCCAGTGGCATTTGATGTAATTAACATAAGCTTGGAGTTTTACTTGTGTAAAATACAAAATAGATGGCATATTTGAATTCCTCTCTTCTTGCTGATATCCAAACATATATTATTTGTCTATTTTGGATTTACCATTGCAAAGTTATTCAAATCTGAAATTTATTTGAATTTTAAATATTCAGAAAAGATTTAAATAAGCTAAACAGACGCAGTCAAACGTTTTACACCGGGTCAGGGCTAGTTCTGGCCACTGACAGGTGGGGACAGACACACCTGGGGCCACATGTCAGCGGATAGGAGGGGGGCAGGACCGCGGGTTGAGCTCCAGGAAGCCCAGGGGCCTATTTGCAAGAATGCACAGAGACTGACAACAGGGCCAGGCCGGACTGCGGGTTGAGGCGTTGGGAAGAGGAGGGCTTAAGTAGAAAAGCGTCCAGGGGGGGTTCGATTGTCTGACGAAACTGAATCTCGCCCGCGAAACTGGCTAGCTGACACGATCTTGCGATGTAGATGCCGACTAATCTGCTAGGAGAAACGGGATGCCGCAAACACGAAAATTGTAAAGGGATGTACTGGCTACACTTTTCGTTAAGGGTTCGTCGACGGATCTAGGCTACAGCGAGCAGGGCACGTCGGCGAACAGAGGCGAAAAACTGCTACCACTGTGCGATGCCGCTCGCGTTCCCGGGCTGGCGGTGAGCGCGGCGCGGCGAGCGTGAGCGCCAGAGCGGCCGAGGCGGCACAGCGGCCTGGGAAGGTGCTTACCGGGGGAGGGTGTTGGAGACGGTGGTGCGGTGCCGGGGCGTGCCTAGACGACGGCGAAGGGAGGTTGATCAGCGGCGAGCGTGAGCGACGCCGCGGCACTCTCGGACGCGAACGGGCTCGCGACGCAGGCAGATCGTGGCGTCCCCGGGCTTCCCCTGCTGCAGGTCCGACGAGGCGACCACGGCTCCTCTCCTCCTCCCTGGAGCTTCCTTCGCTGGCTTCGATGGCTGGGGACAGGCGAGGGAAGGAAAGGGGCGGCTCGGGCAGAGGAGGCTAGGGTTGAGGAGGGGCTGCGATTGGGATAAGAAGGGCAGGAGCTCACGTGCCGTGCGTCGCGCGACGGCGGACGGCCACCTGCTCCGCCGTTTGCTTTCCGTCGCGCGCAGGGAGAGAAGGGGTGGCGACGGGGAAGAGAAACAGGACAACGGCGCCGTGAGGGGGTTAACGGGCCAGGAGGCCGAGTTGGGGAACTGCCATGGGGTTGCTCACAGCTGCCGCGGGTGGGCTGCAGTTCTCTCTCCTTTTATTTCTCTTTCTCTTTATTCTGTTTGATCTGTTTGTGTCAAACTCATTTCAAAAACAAACCATTGCTGATTCAAAACCTTTGAACCTGGTCACTGTGAAGTTTGAGAGGGGAGGCCTGTCTAAAGGAGAAAGAGGGGCCACTTGGGTTGAGAAAAGAATGGGTGGGGTGTAGATGAGCAAGCAAGGTAGAGGGAAGAGGAGGGTAGGTTTAGGGTTTTAGTTAGGATATATGTAAAATTATGGTTTTGGTTTAGGATAGAAAAGAAAGAAGCATGGGGTGGTTTGTAGAGGTTGCTAAGAGGGTTAAGAAAAGGGGTGGTACTACTTGGTCATGCAAGCTTCATATTAACCCTAGCAAGATCAAACAAGAAAAGAGGAAGAGGGATCCATTTAGAAAACAAGCAAAAACTAAATACTAGGAAAAAGGGTGGCACTTGCATGGCCCATGCAAGATGATTAATGCCAAGTTATCCTTGTGAAAACAATGTTATAATCATGGCATTATCCATCTGCATTCCAAAGTGTGGACAAGGCCAAGCAAAGATTAGGGTGGATCCAACCAACAACATGGGCTAGGGATAACTCAATAAAATGCCAAGCCCATATTATTGGATGGTGGAATTATAGGTGGTGAAAGAAAAGGTGGTGGAGTCAAAAAGAGAGATGCCCCCAACTCAACTTGGGCATTTAACATTTTATTAAGAACCAAATACAATATCAAGAGTCAACTACAATTAATCATGCACATGAGATAAGAACCAAACAAGAAAAAGGTTTTATATGATGCTCAGATGCAAGGTGATATGATGACATGAGCATGATATGATGATGATGCAACAATTATATGTTGGAAGTGGCCCTTTTTATTATTAAGACATGTAGCATTACAGGGGTTAGACAACTGGGATGCTACAACGATCCTGGCGATGTTGAGGGCGAGGCCCCTAGGAAGAAGGTTCCCGCCAAGGTTATGTGGTATGCTGTTGGATATATGCCCAAGAGGCAATAATAAAGTGGTTATTATCATATCTTCACACTTATGATAAATGTTTACATACCATGCTATAATTGTATTAACCGGAAAAATTAATACTTGTGTGATTTGTAAACTAAAATAAGAGTCCCTAGTAAAGCCTCTTGTTAAACTAGCTTGTTGGTTAATATATGATCATGGTTTCCTGATCATGAACATAGAGATGTTATTAACAACAGGATCATATCGTTAGGAGAATGATATGGTGGACATACTCCTATAGATAAGCGTAGCATAAAGATCAAGTCATTTTAATAGTTCAATTGCTATATGCTTTCTGATACATAGTAACCTAATTCCTTCGACCATGAGATCATGCATATCACCTTTACCGGATGGATGCTTTGATGACATCAAACACCACACCGTAACAGGGTGGCTATAAAGGTGGCATTGAGTGTTCGGAAAGTATTGGTTGAAACACATGGATCAAGAGTGGGATTTGTCCATCCATATGACGGATAGATATACTCTGGGCCCTCTCGGTGAAATATCATCCAATTAGCTTGCAAGCATGTGACTGGCTCACAAGGGATCACATATCACGGGAACGAGAAAAGAGTACTTATCGGTAACGAGGTTGAACTAGGTATGCAGAGATACCGACGATCATAACCTCGGATAAGTAAACTATCGTGAGACAAAGGGAAATTGGTATCGTATGTAAGTGGTTCATTCGATCGCAAAGTAATCGTAGAAATATGTGGGAGCCATATGAATTTCCAGATTCCTCTATTGGTTATTGTTTGGAGAAGTGTCGCGATCATGTCCGCATAATTCACGAACCGTAGGGAGACACACTTAAGGATTCGACGTTGTTTGAGTAGTTATGGTATTATGAGAAAGAGACCGAATGTTGTTCGGAGTCTCGGATGGGATCCAGGATATCATGAGGTGATCCGGAATGGTCCAGAGAATAAGATTCATATAAGGAAAGTCCCGTTTCGGAGTTCGGGAATGATTCCGGTGTTTTCATCGGGAATGTTCTGGAAGGTTCCGGATTGTCCGGCACTCCGGGGGGGGGAGGGTACATGAATGTGTCATTACATATTGAATGATTGCATCATGTACTAAGTGTTCTTGCTGTTCCAAAACTGAAAAGTCAAACTGCCAGTTTGAAAGTCAAACGGCTAAACAGAAACTTTGGAAAACAGAAACTGTGGGAAACAGGAAGCTGGGAAACAAGCAAGAGGTGGTTGGAACCGACTTGGGAGGAGTCCTCCAAGCCGTGCGCCAATCAAGGCCGACTTGGGAGGGACTCCTCCCTGGCCCCTCCCACCTATAAAAGGAGGGGCTCCTCCTCTACACACACTAGTTCCTATCCTCTAATCTAAATCCTAGCCCTAGACTCCGGTTTAGAGCCGTTTTGGTTTAGAGCTTCTAATTGCTCTAGCCTGCGGTTTAGAGCCTTCTAATTGGTGTCTAATCCTAGACCACTAATAGATCTCTCTCTCATACTCCACCATACTCGCTCGGCAAGCGAAGCCTGCGGATCTCCTCTACTTCGGTACACGCCGTTGTGCTACCGGAATCGCGAGAGAGTGCTACAACCTCCGCTGCCTGCTGGAACAAGGAGAGGAAGGTCTTCGTCGAAACCGAACGTGTGACCATTGAAGCGCTCTTTGGAGCATGGCCGGAAGGATCGTCTACGATCTTGAGATCGGAAGAGTACGACTACATCACCCACGAATCCGCTCGTTAAACACTTTGGAATCTTCGAGGGTAAGTTATTCCATCGACTCGTTGCTACAATCTAGTAGATAGATCTTGGCTTGTTTGTTTGCATGCGATAGAATTTTTTTTTTCCATGCTACGAACCCCTACAGTGGTATCAGAGCCGTGTATATAAGTAGATCTGTTGCGAGTAGAACACAATGGTCATTGTGGGCGTTGATGCTTTTATTGTCGATTGCTTCTTGTGTACTTTGCATCTTGCGGTATGTTGGGATGAAGGCCGGGCTAACCTTACATGACATCGTTCATGAGACTTGCTCCACGCTTGACATGCAACTTGTATTGCATAAGTGGCTTTATGGGTGCTTTCTCCTAGCATAGTTAAGATCCAATTTACAACGGGTGATTAACAATACTAGTATCAATGTTGTGGTTCTTGTTCGTAAGTTAGAACGACACTTATTGAAAGCCCCAAACCACGTAAAATATGCAAAAAAAGTAGAGGCGTCTAACTTTGTTTTGCATGGGTGCATGATGTGATATGGCCATGATTGTGATTATATATGATGTATGCAATGTTCCTTATTGTAAGTCGGCAACCGCAGTGAGCCATATGGTTGTCTTTAATTTCTGTTAAGACCCGGCGTGTCTATTCAAAGTAGTTGTAATAGTTGAAGCGGTGGGCGACAACCATGGAGAAGCATCATTGACCTTGATGCTATGGGTGATGATGGAGATCATGTCCGTGCTTGAAGATGGAGATCGAAGCACAAAGAAGAAAGGCCATATCATATCACATATTATGAATTGCATGTGATGTTAATCCTTTATGCATCTTGTATTGCTTAGTGAGCGATGGTAGCATTATAAGATGATCCCTCATGCACATGAATTTCAAGTCATAAAGTGTTCACCCTTAGTTAGCACCGTTGCTAAAGCTTTTGTTTGAAGCACCACGTGATGATCGGGTGTGTTAGATTCTACAAGTGTATACAACGTGAGCAAGCCAGATTTGCTCATGCGGAAACTAAGGTTTGATCTTGACAAGCCTAGCATGTACAGACATGGCCTCAGGAACACGGATTACCGAAAGGCAGAGCATGAGTCATATAGTAGATATGATGAACATGTTGATTGTTCGCCATTCAAGCTATATCAACTCTCGTGATGATCGGTTTTGATGTGGTGGATTTGGTTCGTGTGATCACTAAAACAATGTGAGGAATGTTGTTTTGAGTGGGAGTTCACCTAGATTAATTTAATTATTAATTAGAACTCAATTTATCATAAAATAAATCAAAGTGAATTTGCATAGTTGTTGTAGTCATTGGCATCCGTTTACCACCTTGCGCTTAGTTATAATTGAGATGATAGAACTATAGAATTCTGGTTAGTTACTTTACGAACTGGTATCGTATTGTTTTGAAGTGTTAATCTAAAGTTTAAAAGTCCTATTGCAAACTTTCAGTAAGTTCCGGTTACTCCATGAAGTTTAATAATTAGTATTAAATCAAGAGTAACAATTCCAAGTGTTAGTATATAAGTATCATGTTTGTCTCCATGATTCTTGATATTCAAAGGATTCTCTTAATATCAAGGTTATCTAGGATCTGAAAGAGTTGTTTCAGAAACCATGATGTGTGGAAGATATTGTGATATACGAAACAGTATTGGTTACAACATGATAGAGTATAATATGGCAAAAGTCATGTTCTCATATTTGATGAGAATTTGCAAAAGGTTGGAGACACTAGTTGTCCTAATCCTCCAAAAGGTTTTGGAGAGCAACATTATACTTGCGATTCACCGTTACAAGCTAAAAGTAGCTTGATCATGGATAAATCCATGATGAGGGTGAATATTTGATGTAGGTAAGATGTTTACTACACCAAGAGATTACTAAAGAAAGGAATTTGAAAGAACACCAAACATTTGATGATAGGTGATCTAATTCAAAGTGCAAGTCCAAAGACATTGGTATTTAATTATACACGCTTTGGATTATGTGTCATATGTATGACTACACTATTGATATTGATAGATTCTTTTAAACAGAAAAGGAAATATTTAAAGAGAATCTCATAAATATATGGCAGAAAAGAAAAGACTAGAATTGTTCAGCTTGAGTATATAGATGATATACGTGTTATGGCTATATTCTTTGCTTATTAAACAATGTGGTTCCTAAGTATTTGATACTGAATTTGTTGGTATGAATCGTCATACGAAACAACATAATTCATGAACTACAATGGCCTAAATAACTAGCAAAAGAATATGTGATGATGTTCATTGAGAACAAATAAAGGGTTATTGTGTTGCTCGTTAAAACATCAAAGCTTGTCTTCAGTATTTGTTTTATCAGGTATTATGAGAACAAAAGGGTTGTTCAAATAATGTTCGTAATCCATAAAAGATGGATGATTCACAAATCTCGTTGGAGAAATCACATCCATAAAACTAGTGCTAAAAAAATCGAAAGACAAATTGATTGAAAGATCACTTAGGAAGTAACATCGCCGTTTAAATTATATTGGAAAGAAAACATGAAGAAACTCCATGTGGATGGAATTTTGGAGTCTTTTGATTTTGATCAAATGACGCTTGTGAAACTTTCCTAGAGATAATTAAAACTTCGTTCATAGGCCAAAAAGGGAACGAATGACTAGCTTATTGGAACTTGTACATATTGTTGTACGAAATCCATTATGTGTAGTCAAGAGCGATGGATTTCAACTTCATATGCTTTCTCCGAAAATTTGAGTGAATATATGAATATTTACTTAATAAGGATGAAGTGTGAAATATTTGAAAAGTTCAAAAGATTTTCAAGATGAAGTGCAAAATCATTGTAACAAGAATATAAATAGTTTATGATAAGATCATAAAGAAAGATATTTGAGTTACAAGTTTAGCATAATACCTAAGATTTAAGGAATCGTTCCGTGGATTTGCATTTTCCCGAAACACCATAAGAGTATGGAGCGTTCGAGATATGTAATTAAACCTTGTTTGACATGGTAAGATCAAAGGTATAATTCGTAAAACTGCCATTATATTTTAAAGATTAAAAGCTTTAGAGATTACCGTTTTTCCACTGAAAAGAGCTCCATCATAATCCGTTGAAATGACACCATATAAAGTTATGGTTTGGGATAAAACCCAAGTTGTCCTTTCTTAAACATTGGTATGCTATGCATAAGAAAGATGTTTGCAACCAAAGTCGGATGAACCTATCTTTGTATGTTATTTCGAATAACTGTTAAGTAATCCTCCATAACATCGGAGACAAAAGTGTTTGTCACTTAAAACGTCAAGTTTCTTTGAGAAGGAATTTTTCGTGAAAAGTTAAGTGAGAGGACAATAGAACTTTGATAAGGTTAAAGAACCTTAGCTGTATGTGCAAGAGTTGCAGCGCCGAAAAGTGTTAGGAGGTATGGCAAGCTCATGGCTCACGTATCTCAAAGGTTGTGGTCACGGAGATCCAAGTTCCTATTGAAACAAGTAGGTCGGATGAACAATCGAATACCAAGATTTGAGAGTTAAATCATTATTTGACAATAATGATTCGACTACGTGCAAAGAAGCGATGATGAGCCCTGACTCCGTCAAATGGCTTGAAGCCATAAAATCCGTGATAGTTCCATACACGAGAAATCAAGTTTTGAACTTGAAGGACCCTCGAGAAAGGTGTAAGACCTTACAGTTGTGTCTGGATCTATAAAGAAATAGACATGGATATTTTACATCTATGAAATAGTCGACATGTTGGGAAAGAGTTCACAAAATGTTCAAAGGTTGACTATGACAAGATTTGATCTTTCATAGTGATATTTAGTCTAGACGGATTAATGTAGCAACCACTACATATAATTTGTTATATGGTAGTTGAATAAACAAAACAAGTTCTTCTAATAGAAGGGTTACCTAGGACGTGTGCATGACACGGTCCATAGGGTTTTGTTAATTCAAAGGATGCTAAAAGCATATGCAAACTTCAATGGTTGAAGTGAGCATCGGAGTTGGAATCTTCACAATGATGAAATTGTTAAAGAGTTTAAATTCATCGAGACGATGAAGATGCTTGCATTTGCAAGAAATTAAGTGGGGCGCTAAGACATGTTTCTAATACATTATGTGGAAGACATATTGTTGATTGGAAATAATGTATCTTTTATTAACACATATTAAGAATTTCATCCCGATGAAAGACTTAGGCAAAACCCAAATATTTGGCATCAATAGACGCTAATATGGTTGTGCTAGAAGTACATAGACAAGATATTGAATGAGTTCAATATAGAAACTACAAGAGAGGTTCTTGTCGCACAGAAAGGATTGAATGAGTTCAATGTTGATGATATATTAAAGTGTATTGAAATTTGGTAAAGTGAAACAAATAATCAAGTATAGATTGATACTTGATGTATGAAATCACAAAGAGTATTTATATCAATCATACTGTGATATGTACAAATCCAGATATGTCCTATGCTCTAAATGTTGTGAGCATATACCGAGAATGATTAAATAAGATGATCATTGGACAATAGTAAAGATATTCTAATGATCTTTTGGAAGAACTAAGAGTATAATATTTGTAGAAGTGACAAATAGATGGTTAGTTCATTGTAAAAGTACTACATTGATACTAGTTTTGTCACAAAGTACAAATTAAGTTTATCTCAATCTAAACTAAGGGTGGCACAATATAATGGAAAGTGAAGTTCCATAATGGATTTGGATGAGTTCCAAAGTTAAGACATTGTGACAGATACTACAACAAAAGGCTAAGTATATGACTGCTATTTTAGCGACAAGAGGGCATTTGTGTCAAGTAGTTTGTTATCAAACTAAGTGTAGTTCACAGTGGGATAATACTACACTGGTGGAAACAACCCCATGTGTCCCGGTTGGTAAGCGGCATTAGTCCCGGTTGCCCAACCGACGGGCAATCGACTAAAGCGAACCTTTAGTCAGTTGCCCCACCAACCGAGACAAAAGATCATACCGCGTGCAGCTGCAAGTGCGGGCAGGCTTTAGTCGGTTAATGTAACCGGGACTAATAACCTTCGCCAGCGAGATTTGTCATTCTCTGCCATGTGAGAATTCATTGCACATTTTGTTGCCATGGCAACATTTTCGCCACTTTTGTGCCGCGAAGAATTCATTTAGGTTGTTTTATTGTTTATTTAGTGTTTTGCACTTATCAATGAAGGAACCTTATATTACACAAGATCATCATGACAATATTACATTCAATACGGATCGAGTTCATGCACTACATACAAAAGTATTCCCCTTGTCTATACGGACCGAGGTTGCTATTTTTACAATCCCTATTGTCTATATACAGAATAGTACTCCCCTTTCGGGTCTAGGACTTCGCATCCAAGAATCCCGCCAATTCCTCTGAATTGCTCGTGACGATCCTTTGGCGTAAGACCGTCCCGTGAGCGTTCGATCTAATTTAAAAAGGAGTCTATATGAATGAAACTAAACACAATTTGTTTGAAAATAAAACTATAGAAATTGTTTACATACGTGGAGTTGCTCTAAATTTCTGCCCTTCTCATCATCGTCTGCGGATGAACTCGCAAACATAGTATCCACAGAGATTGTTACCGGTCCTGTCGGGCACTTCACAAGAACATAGTTCAATCAAAATAATAATCAAGCATGATAATAACTGTATCAAAACTAGAATCAAAGATATGCGCGGATATAGCTAGTGGTGCTTACATTTAGTGGTTGAAATGTAAGCTCCTCTTTCCAAACACCCCTAGCCTTGTTGGTGAACCGTTTCCAAGCGCTGCCCGGCGTAGAAAACGAATAAAATAAGTTCTTAAGTACTTGATATCATAAAATTCACGAACATTGCCGATATAGTGTCGTAATGATTAGAATTATTGACTCTAGTGCATAAAATAAGTTCTTAAGTACTTGATATCATAAAATTCACGGAAAGCCATAGGTGTTGAATACACAAAGGTTTGAAACTAGATTATTGACTCTAGTGCAAGTGGGAGACTGTTGGAGATATGCCCAAGAGGCAATAATAAAGTGGTTATTATCATATCTTCACACTTATGATAAATGTTTACATACCATGCTATAATTGTATTAACCGGAAACATTAATACTTGTGTGATTTGTAAACTAAATTAAGAGTCCCTAGTAAAGCCTCTTGTTAAACTAGCTTGTTGGTTAATATATGATCATGGTTTCGATCATGAACATAGAGATGTTATTAACAAGGATCATATCGTTAGGAGAATGATATGGTGGACATACTCCTATAGATAAGCGTAGCATAAAGATCAAGTCATTTTAATAGTTCAATTGCTATATGCTTTACGATACATAGTAACCTAATTCCTTGACCATGAGATCATGCATATCACCTTTACGGATCGATGCTTTGATGACATCAAACACCACACCGTGCTGGGTGGCTATAAAGGTGGCATTGAGTGTTCGGAAAGTATTGGTTGAAACACATGGATCAAGAGTGGGATTTGTCCATCCATATGACGGATAGATATACTGGGCCCTCTCGGTGAAATGTCATCCAATTAGCTTGCAAGCATGTGACTGGCTCACAAGGGATCACATATCATGGGAGCGAGAAAAGAGTACTTATCGGTAACGAGGTTGAACTAGGTATGCAGAGATAAGCGATCATAACCTCGGATAAGTAAACTATCGTGAGACAAAGGAAAATTGGTATCGTATGTAAGTGGTTCATTCGATCGCAAAGTAATCGTAGAAATATGTAGAGCCATATGAATTTCCAGATTCCTCTATTGGTTATTGTTCGGAGAAGTGTCTCGATCATGTCCGCATAATTCACGAACCGTAGGGAGACACATAAGGATTCGACGTTGTTTGAGTAGTTATGGTATTATGAGAAAGAGACCGAATGGTGTTCGAGTCTCGGATGGGATCCAGGATATCACGAGGTGATCCGAATGGTCCGGAGAATAAGATTTATATAAGGAAAGTCCGTTTGAGTTCGGGAATGATTAGTGTTTTCATCGGGAATGTTGAAGGTTCGGATTGTCCGGCACTCGGGGAGGGTACATGAATGTGTCATTACATATTGAATGATTGCATCATGTACTAAGTGTTCTTGCTGTTCCAAAATGAAAAGTCAAACTGCCGGTTTGAAAGTCAAACGGCTAAACAGAAACTGTGGAAAAGCGAAGCTGTGGGAAACAAGCAAGAGGTGGTTGGAACCGACTTGGGGGAGGAGTCCCTCCAAGCCGGCGCGCCAACCAAGGCCGACTTGGGGAGGGACTCCCCTCCCCTTGGCCGCCCCTCCCACCTATAAAAGGAGGGGCAGGGCCTCCTCCTCTAGACACACAAGTTCCTATCCTCTAATCTAAATCCTAGCCCTAGACTCCGGTTTAGAGCCGTTTTGGTTTAGAGCTTCTAATTGCTCTAGCCTGCGGTTTAGAGCCTTCTAATTGGTGTGTCTAATCCCTAGACCACTAATAGCTCTCTCTCATACTCCACCATACTCGCTCCGGCTTAAGGCGAAGCCCTGCGGGATCTCCCTCTACTTAGGTACCACGCCGTTGTCTTGCGGAATCGCGAGAGTGCTACAACCTCCGCCTGCTGGAACAAGGGAGAGGAAGGTCTTACGAAATCCGAACGTGTGACCGATTGCGGAAGCGCTTGGAGCATGGCCTGGGAAGGATCGTCTACACGATCTTGAGATCGGAAAGAGTACGACTACATCACCCACGAGAATCCGCTCTCGTTAAACACTTTGGAATCTTCGAGGGTAAGTTATTCCATCGACTCGTTGCTACAATCTAGTAGATAGATCTTGGCTTGTTTGTTTGTATGCGATAGAAAATTTTTGTTTTCCATGCTACGAACCCCTACATATGCTCCTATAATACCACGGTTAAAACGTCTCTTCAGAAGTAAAGAGCATGCCAAGTTATTGCGATGGCACATGGAAGACCGTAAGAAAGACGCGATGTTGAGACACCCCGCTGATGGGTCACAGTGGAGAAAAGTCGAGCGAGAGTACCCGGACTTCGCACGTGACGCAAGGAACTTAAGGTTTGGTCTAAGTACAGACGGCATGAATCCTTTTGGTGAGCGGAGCTGCAGTCACAGCACCTGGCCTGTGACCCTATGTATCTATAACCTTCCTCCTTGGTTGTGTATGAAGAGGAAGTTCATTATGATGCCAGTGCTCATCCAAGGCCCGAGGCAACCCGGCAACGACATTGATGTGTACCTAAGGCCATTAGTTGAAGAACTTTTACAGTGTGGGCCAAACCAGGTGTACGTATGTGGGATGAGCACAAAGGGGAGCCATTTGACCTCTGAGCATTGCTTTGTTAACCATCAATGATTGGCTGCTCTTAGTAACATTTCAGGCGGACAAACAAGGGATACAATGCATGCACACCTTTGTTTAGATGAATCTTGAAAGTGTATATTTGGATAAATGTAAGAAGGTTGTGTACCTAGGGTATCGATTTCTTAGAACACGCATCGATGAAAGAAAGGCAAGCATTTCAAGCGTCTGGAAGAACCCGGAGGAAGCTTGTCCTCCGTGCGGTGAGGAGGTATTTGGTATGGTCAAGGACCTAGAAGTAATCTTTGGAAAAGGTCTGGCGTCTATCTGTTCGAATGACGATGCGGACACGCGCCCATGTGGAAGAAGCAATCTATATTTTGGGACCTACCCTATTGGAAAGTCTTAGAGGTCCGCTCTTCAATCGACGTGATGCACGTGACGAAGAATGTTTGCGTGAACCTGCTAGGCTTTCTAGGAGTGTATGGGAAGACAAAAGATACAGGAAGCACGCAGCGGGACCAGCAACGTCGAAGGCCCTGAAGAGCCTATGCATCCCGAGAACGAGAAGGGTAGCGATGCCACTTAACTCCTGCCAGCTACGCTCTTACCAAAGCAGAAGGAAATCTTTTTGAATGTCCGAAGCGTATCAAGGTCCCGTCGGCTTCTCGTCGAATATAAAGGGAATAATAAATATGGCAGAGAAAAATTCCAAAACACGAAGTCTCATGACGCCACGTGATTATGACACAATTGCTTCCGATTGCATTGGGGGCTTCTACACGAAAATGTTCAGTACCCATTGTGAAGCTATGTGCATTCCTCAATGCAATATCTCGAAGGTAATCGATCCGAAAGCCTACCAGGGTTACAAATAGATGTGGCCCAATGTCTTGTCGACTTTGAGTTGGTGTTCCCACCATCCTTCTTCAATATTATGACGCATCTCTGGTTCACCTAGTAGAAGAGATTGCCATTCTCGGTCTGTATTTCTACACAATATGTTCCCCTTTGAGAGGTACATGGAGTCTTAAAGAAATATGTTCATAACCGTGCTAGGCGGAAGGAAGCATCTCCAAGGGCTATGTGAGAGGAGGTCATTGAGTTACGTGTTGATTTTATTCACGACCTTAAGGCGATTGGTGTTCGAGAATCACGACATGAGGGGGCTGCGTGGAAAAAGGCACCCTAGGATGTAAAGCAATGATATGTAGGGACGGGCATTCTCTCAATCAAGCACACTACACGGTTTTACAAAGATCTATCTTGGTTGCCCGTATATCAATGAACACAAGAATTTAATACGCCTTAAACACAAAGGCGGTCGATGAATGGATTATAAGTAAACACATGGCGAGTTTGGTAATGGCTGCAAAGACTTCTCACGAATAACACCACGGTTGGGGATCAGCTGTACTTGTTGGCGGGACACCGTCTTCAAGCGTATGTACTTTCCAAGGGTACGAGATAAATGGGAATACATTTTACACGATAGGCCAAGATAAAAGAGCACCAACCAAAGCAGTGGTGTCCGCTTCGATGCTGCGAAGACAATGGGCAAAAGACCACGTATTATGGGTTCATAGAGGAGATATGGGAACTTGACTATGGACCTAATTTTAAGGTCCCCTTGTTTCGATGCAAATGGGTCAAGCTAACAGGAGGAGGGGTTGAGGTAGACAAGAAGTACGGAATGACAACGGTGGATCTCAACAATCTTATGAAGAACTTAGACGAACCATTCGTCCTAGCCAATGATGTGGCTCAGGTTTTCTATGTGAAGGACATGTCCTCTAGACCAAAAAAAAGAAAAAATATGCAAATGAATACATCATATGATGAGCCAAAGCGTCACATAGTTCTTTCAGGGAAAAGAAACATCGTGGGAATCGAGAAAAAGACAGACATGTCAGAATATAATAATAAGTTTGATGAAATTCCTCCCTTCACAGTGAAAACTGACCCAAGCATTCCGTTAAGTAAAGAAGATGCTCCATGGTTACGTCTGAAGCGATCATAAGGAAGGGCATATGCCAAGAAGTTCATGCTCATATTATGTAACTCTAGTTCATGTTTTTAATATTAATACATGTCTTGAGTGTTAGTCATGTTTTGTGGATGGACCGGGACTATGAGAAGAAGTTGTCCTAATTCGTACTTACCATTAAGATCTGATCCCCAAACGCAGTCACATATTAGGAGTGCATCTATGACCAGTTTCTTGGAGATGTCGGAGGACTAGGCTCGTCGGCATCTCCACAAACTGGCCGTAGTGGTGTCCCTGCTCTCGAAACCATCTTGCAGCTTTGTAACTTCTCTAACTAGATCAATACACCAGAGCTAACTAATTTCACATATTAGGGTGCCTCTATGACGTTTCTCGGAGATCTTGGGAGGGGCCCAGGCTCGTCGGCATCTCCTGGCCCAGCCGTAGTGGTGTCCACGCCTCAAAGCGGGTGGAGGATCGGACTCAAAAGGATGCCTATTTATAGTACAAGCATCTCGACATAGTGTTGACACTTACAAAATAATGTCGACACTCACCCCTATTATTAGTGCTGACTCGTGTATTGTGCCGGATGGTGTCTACAACCGGGACTAAAGGTACATCTTTAGTCCCGGTTGGTGTCTCAACGGGACTAAAGGTTCATCTTTAGTCGGTTGGTGACCATCGGGACAAGGTACACGCCATACGACATAATGTTGACATGCACTCACCCCTATTATTAGTCTTTCGTGTTTTGTCGGTTGGTGTCTCCAACGGGACTAAGTTCATCTTTAGTCGGTTGGTGTCTCCAACCGACTAAAGGTTCATCCGCCATTTTTTCCCGCCATTTTCTTCCATGATTCTTCCCTCAGTTCTTCCCGCTAGTTCACTATATATATATGTAGGGGTTGGCCTCCATTGTCATTGCACATCTCTAGACTCATATCGCAACCTCATCACTCTTTCCATGGCTTCCACCGTAGCACTAACCCCAGGAGGCGAGGCGCTGCTTTCGAACTACCTGCCCGAAGACTCTTGTGTCCCGTCGGTGGATCTTGGCGTCGGGCGTGCGGTTCCTCTGTCCCTCTAGGTGTGGCGCGAGATGGCCATCACGAACCACTACTACTTGAGCTCACCGAGGGCGGAGGAATCCCGGATGACATCCCAACTATTTCCCTACTGGAAGCCTTCTTCGTGGATCGGCATGAGAGGCGCCGCCAAACGGAGGACGGCCCACCTCCTCCTAACTTCAACGAGGCCGTCGGCTATGGTGGCGGTCGGACTCTCCAGGCGTCATGGCCTATGACCTTGCCGCCGACTCTAACCTCGTGCACTACCCTCAAGTCCAGCCCACGCTACCCTCAAGTCCAGCCGCATTACTCTCTAGAGGTTCAATTACGGCGACCCGGCGGCAGCGATGATGGTGGCGGCGAACGACGACTACTGATGGCGAGTATTACAGGTGTGGCGGAGCATGGTGAATCACTCCAACATTCGAAACAAGTTGGCCGATTGTTACTTAATCGGCCATATCTTAATTTTCAGTTCTTTTATGTATCTTAATTTTCAGTTCGATTGACTTTATGTAACTGTCTCAAATGACCTATCTCATTCGAGGTTTCTTGGCTTCGGGTCAAATGACCAATGTTATGGCTAGAATCAAGGCATAGTTTGCAAGAGGACTTTTCCTTTTTCGCACCAAAAGGCATTTTCCATTTTCCAGCATAAAAAGCGGACGGTTTTGTGAAGCAACCACCAAATGGCTAATTCAAAAACCACCAACACATTTTAGGTTCACAATATGCTATTTTATCAAAAACAATGCAAGTTGAGCGAGGCTTGGTGAGATACAAAAGATGCGACATTTAAATATCCAATCAATTCAAAAATGTTAATACAAAGATGCGGCATTAAAATATGATTTGATCTAATAAAAATCATTTTTAGATGCTTAATATTTCTTATGTTCAAAGTTTTAGGATTTAACAATTTATTTTTGTTTGAATTGAATAATCAAAATTTATATGTAAGTGTTTTAATTATTTTAAAATTTCATGTAAAGTAAATATAAAATGATTTACATGAAAGGATAGATATTATTTTCTGAAAATTATGATATATTATTCATATTTTTCGAGTTGAAATGAAAAAGATATGAATTTTCTAAATTCATATCATATTTTTGAATTAAAAAGCCCTTTAATGCATGAAATAAATGCCCCCCTTTAACACGGTTCGACAGAACCGGTGTTAAAAGAAATTATTCGTTCAACGCCACCCCTTTAACACCGGTTTGTGGCTGGAACCGGTGTTAAAGAAGTCTGTAATCCCCCTTAACATCGGTTCGTGGCACGAACGGTGTTAAAGGGGGTATAATCACCTTCCCTTCCTTTCTTCCCCGAGTAGCCAGATCGCCACCGCCACAGACGTCATTACCACCGCACGCCATCGAGCAGAGAGAAGTGCCGCGCCACCTCTGTCCGCCGCCGTTGGAACCGCCTCATCGCGAAGATCATCTCCACCGAAGGAATCGACCCCGCGTGCTTCGAATCCTCGCCATCGACCTCTTCTCTTCCGACGCCGTCCGCCACTCTTCGACGAATCCGACGCTTCTCGATCGCACCTCGCCTCGCCGACCCCTCTGTTGCATCCGTGGTGAGCCTGCGGTCCTCACGAACTCCTCTCGCCTCCTCTCGCTCTCATCATTGGCGCCACGAGCATCTGCAAGCCCATTGCAGGCCTGTGTGTCGTGCTCACGACCATTCCAGGAGGCACCGCCAATATCCCCTGGCGCCATCTCCATCTCTATCTCGCCCCTCCGCGCATCCAGGCGAGCACGGGATCATTGGATCCTTGCTCAATCCGAGGGTGAGCTCCATTGCTGATGTCATGCTAACATCAGCATGAGGCAACAACTCATTTTCTGTAAATAATTTCAGTAAATATTAAATATGACAGGTGGGCCATGCATGTCAGGGTTTTAATCAATTCTGTAAATATTTTCTGAAAATAATAAAAGTCTGACATGTGGGCCCAAGTTTGGAAATTAATTTAAATATTCCAAAAATGTTTAAAATGAATTAAAATTTGGGAAATTCATAACTAATTCATTTGAAATCAGAAAAATACAAATAATATACCAAAATGTTCAGAAAAATGAAATCTATCTAACTAAGCTATAATTATACATTGTTAATCAACTTTGATATCAAGTTTAATTAGAAGAAGCAATTGAACCCCATAGGTGATTCTGATGATTCCCTGCTTTAGGGTTTGGATCATCTAACCCCTCTAAAGTGATCAAGCATGTTTTAGGATTCAATTCAACACCGTTTAACTTGTCATATCATCCATATTGTATGAGCATTGCACATGCCATGTGTTGAGAGTTGTTTTCTCTTTTAGGTGATTGGTTCATGAATAGGAACCAACCGAAGTCAGTGAAGTCAAGAGCAGAACCAGTTAGTATGGATCCACTTAGTAGAAACCTTGAAGAAGAAGAAATAATGGAGAACATTATTGATGAGGACACCTCACAATATCTGAACTTGGAGGGACATGATGACGACAACTCAAGTACTAGTCATGGAGAAGATGAAGACTCCGGTGAACGCAATTTAATGGTTACAAAGTCCGGCGAGGTATATGCATTGATTAAGCCTCTGTTGACTTCCACCAACAATCTTCTTCTACATGTATTAATTAACGCTACTTTCTTCTTTTAGCCCTCTGGATCGACCAGCGCACAACCATCTTCTTCTACGAAAAAGAGCAAGCGAGGCGCGAGCCAGCGGTTGAAAGATCGTGCAAAGTTAACGATCCATGATGGCAGGCCGATGGATCCCAAGAAGGCCGCAGACAAATTTGTACGTCAGGCTGGAGTTCTTGTTAGGGACCAAATCCCAATCACAATTGAAAATTGGAATAATCCAAAGAAGGGCGACGGTACCTTTGTCGATGACAGATCCAAAGAAACGCTTTGGAATTTGTTGTTGGTAAATTTCACCCTTCCGCCAGAGGAGGATGAAAACAACCCGGTTATAAAGGAAAAGGTCAAAGAGTGGACTCTAAAGAAGATGGCTGAGGCTTTCCGCAACTGGAAGACAAAATTGAACAAATTTATCAAATCTGGCGAGACTCCAAATTTCGAAGACGCATATAATGCGAAGATAAGACCTCACTGGCCCAAATTTAAGACATATAAAAAAAGTGCTATAGCTAAAAAGAGGTCAGAAACCAATACGCTTAATGCCCTGAAGAAGGAATATCACCAGAGGACGGGGTTGGGAGGAAGCTGAGAAGGCCCTGTGCGAGAGAGGGATCACACCCCAGACAGATGGGTGGGACCTACGTGCAAAGACTTGGTTCTACGGAATCGGGGCAAGGTTGGACCCAGAAACAGGATTGTGTATCTTCCCAACCATCCTTGCCAAACCATCCTTTGAGCTCATCACGGCATACGAGGAAACATCCGCGGGACCTTCCATCCCGCAGAGAATGACCAGCTCACACGCCATCGGTAAAAAGAACACCACCGGACATGCACGAGGCATAGGGGTATGACATGGAAGGATGGGTTTGCCCTGGGCGACTCTTACAGATGGCGCAGAAAGAAAAAAAAAGCGTCAGAGCGGATGACACAGATAGAACATGCACTTGCGGCTGCAGAGCAAGTGAATGCTATGAAACCATCAAGCTACCGGCCCATCTCAGCGGCACGAAGAGCCTGCATTGGAAGCTGCCGGCGGCCCAGACTCTGCGCGGAAAAGCAGTGTGGCTTCCACGGAGAACGTGCAGCCCACGCTTGAAATGGCGGGTCCTCGATACCCCGTGGATGAGATCACGGAGAGCGAACACGCTGAGCTGCATGTGAGATTAATGGGCTTATCCATTAAGGTGGCTGTCGGCTATGCCTTACCTCCTGTAGCTGGTGGAACTTACCACTGCCGACCGATTCCAGATGGCTATGCTATTGTCGGGGTGGATGAGGTTGTGAAGGAATATGAGGAAGCACAGCTTGACCATGCTACAGGTGAAGGGGAAACTCAACTAAAATTTGCAGTAAAAACAACCATTCTTTGGAAGAAGGAACACATTGTGCTTCCAAATTGGAGGTCGCTGGCACCCATTTGTCTCATGGCGTCGGTGATCTGAGCCGCTTTAGCTATCTCCTGCGCGGCAGCCATCTCCGGTGCGACAGCCATCTCCGGCCCGTCAGCCATCTCCTGCGCGGCAGCCATCTCCGGCCCTTCAGCCATCTCCTGCGCGGCAGCCATCTCCGGCCCGTCAGCCATCTCCTGCGCGGCAGCCATCTCCGACCCGTCAGCCATCTCCGGTGCTTCATCCATCTCCTCAGCGTAAGCGGAAGAGCACTGCCATGAGGAGCATCACTAGCACTGCCACAAAGAAATCCGCAGGAAACTGTACGCCAAAGAGTTCAAAAAACTACGCCCCGCAGCCTTCCGCCAAGCCATTGCCGGTTTTACCGTGGAATCGCAGCGACGAGGAGACCAATAGGATCTCGGAAGAAGAGGTCAAGAAATTCTTTGCACCTAGACGTGCCGAGCCAAAGGAGAAAATAGATCCGGCGGTGGTGGAGAAGTTTTACAATAATCTTTTGAAACCTGAAACCCCACTTGTGCCGCACTACGAGCGCCAGATTTTGAAGGGGTGCAAGGCGTAGGAGACTGAAAGTAGCGATCGTGCGGCACCCGTAAAACAGTTCCCATGCTCGGAGAGCAGGAAAACCAATCATGCGCCCCGCTCCAAGTGTTCGACACACGGGACGCTCCTCCCGTAAATGATTACGAGGTAGAGCTACAAAGAAAGGCCAATGAGATGGGGATGACTTACATTGCATACTTGAACGTCATGGGAGACAACTTTCCCTAATGCGATGCCAATCCCATACAGCCATGGAAGTATGGGAAGAATCTCGTCAAGAAAGAGGAGCTCAAGAATCTACCAACAAAGATGCGAAGATTGCACAAGTGGTACCTTGATTTCTGCAAGACGAGAAAGGAAGAATGGATCACGGCGCATATAAGAGATCAGATTTTCTTGTGCGGAGACGACGCGATCGACTTCAACATTCAAGACTTGCATTTTCTATTCAATCAGAAGGAACTCGACAAAGCTGCCATCAGCCTTTATTGTGTGTAAGTACTATTTCTGTAATTTATATCTCATCTCATTCACTTCATTAATTGCATGTATATATATATATGCTCACCATATATGTATATACTATTATGCAGGAAAAAGGTTATGGAATGCATGAAAGGAGGCCCTTTTGACATTGGGTTCGTTGACCCAAATAGAGTTCATGAAGAAGTGGTAAGAACCAAACCCGTCCAAACAGAAGATTACTTGCTAAGGTCTTTACTGATACAACAAACCAAAAGGGAAATACTATTGCCTTACAACTTCTCGTGAGTACTGTTACCCTCTCTCTTGTACACATTCTGTTTCGGCTTACTCGATGTTAAGTGTAACTGATTATGAGTTATGCGTGCGTAGGTTCCACTTTATTCTGCTAGTCATTCAACCCGACTTAGGAAAAGTCCTTGTCATGGACTCGTTACGAAAAGAAAAAGAGCTATGGGCAGACTTTAGAGAGATGCTCCAGAGGTAATTTCAATCATATTATCGCACTAGATCGGCAACTTTCGTGACAACAAGTAATTAATTAGTCCTTTATCCATTTTCTTTGCCGGACAGGGTTTGGAAAAGGTTCACGGGCTGGGCCGTGGGTGAATGGTCAGAAGAACTAAAATTTGTAGACCAAAATGTAAGTAATACTAGCTAGCTTCCAATTCCATTATATCATGCTTTATTGATTATTATTTTGATTGAACTCTATTCTCGTAAAGTGCGGCGCAGGACACGGCAATAACTTATGTGGGTACTATGTTTGAATTCATTCGAACACGATATGTCTTGACGGGCCAAGACGCACTAGAACAACTTAGAGTAAGTAAACAAAGTCCACAACATTATTTTATTACCATCAATTGTGTTGAGTTTTATTCTTATATATATATTGGCCCCATTCTTCATATATATTCAGATCGAGCGGATGCAGGACCAACTCCTACCATTTGAACGCACGAGCCATTCAAGAGGAATTGGCGGGTTCATACTTGATGAGGTCGTCACGCTGGCGGAGAACTCTTTAGATATCCACCAAAATGAGCGATGACGATGTATGTGCCGATGATGTATGTGCCGATGGCGATGTTTGTGTATAATAATAGTTGCTTAATTATTCATGTACTCGTATGTACCGATGACGATTTATAAGTATACCGCTCGATCGATTCCCCTGCTCCCCCTCCCGTAAATACGCCCGAACGGGCAGAGGCAGAAATCGCGATGAGATTTAGGCCGTTTTCCTGCGGCAGAACTCGCTGCGCAGAAAACGGTTTCAAATCTCTGCAGAAGAATTTTAACACCGGTTCCAGATCTGAACCGGTGTTAAAGGGAAACTGAGCCTGCGGCAGCCCCATCGGCGCCACTTTAACACCGGTTCGTATAAGAACCGGTGTTAAAGGGGCCCCCCTCTAACACCGAACCCTCAACAGCGGTTGGGGAACCGCTGTTAGAGGGCCCTCCCAACCGGAGTTAAAGGGGGGGCTCTGCACTAGTGGGTGTTGTATTGGTGGTGGTTGTACTGTTGCTGCTAGGACCGGAACACTCTAGCGGGTATTTTATTTTTTAGTTTTTCTTTATCTTTTGTTGGCTGTGTGCATCCGTAATGCCAATAGGGTATTGTGTTGTTGCAGAGGCCGGGTGTAATTGGTATCTCTTGATATTAATATATGCTCATTTTAAAAAAAAATATGCCAAGAGAGAGGTTGCAGTAAAATGCCAAATCACCAGGCTGCCTAGATGTTACTGAAGAATCTATACTATTTGGAGGTTATGTTGGTATTGTGGAGGTTTATATGCTATCCTGGCTCTTTGCAAGCTGCATCGAGGTAAATCTTACAACTCGTCAAAATGGTACCCCATGGTAATCCGTGACCTTAGGGGAGACCGTCTGCTTACATGGCCGCTACGATTAGCTTGCACTGGTTGGTTCCCTGTTCTAGACGTCTGCTCGGTTACGATGGTACCAGCAGTAGTGGACGACCATCATCAGTCCGGAGCAACTACACAGCCGCAAATGCTTCCATCGATTAGGCAAGCCGCAAGTGCACCCAGCAAAATCAAAGGAAAATAACCGCTTCAAGTACACGTTTTACTCAGTGGCAGTGCCAGAATGATGTTAGTATCAAGAAAGTGATGCCAATGACGCACTAACGTATTCCCATATGCCTCCTAGTCCTAGTTTCTGTGTGTGTCTTGGACTTTATGCCTTGCCTTCCTTCAGGCTATTAGGTTAACATAGTGCAGTATCCGCGCCTACATTTTCCAAAGTGTAAATATCGAAGTTACTTATATATTGGTATATATGTACTTGTAGAAACATTCATATTTATTATTAGGGTACTTTATGATTATATCCTTAGTTCCCGCATAAATTGGGACTGCACCACTACAACTTGCCGAATGGTGGATTTACTCTTCCTGACCATTAAAATTAGGTCATTTTGTTAGCTCCGACACAGCTGTCTCGTTGTCGTCCATGTGATAATAAACCATTTTGCCTAAACTTTCTTTGTCTGTTTGTAATACATCAAAAAGAAAAGTCAACTTTCTTTGTCTCTTTATCGAGACCTACATGGACGAGCAGAATCTCCTCTCCCGCTGACCCCTACGCCACCCGCCGCTGGTGCTCCAGAGACGAGCATTCGTAAGAGCACGAGCTCTACCTTTGGCCCAGTGCAAGCTTTGGCGATGAGTCAATTTACATGGCCGTCAGAGTTGTTCTGCCTCCTTGAGGCCTTGTTTTGTACCGGATGTTTTGAGGGGATATTGGTGGGGTTAATCCCAATAGGGATTGGCTGATCACCCAACCCCCTTCAAAAACTCTTCCATCCTATCTCAATGGACACGCTTAAGAGAAAACAAATAGCGAGGTGACGGTCGTGGGTTAGATATACACTAGGACCGCAGGGTTTTCCAAGGTAAATGGGGTTCATCCCTGTTAATGTCGGACAACAAAATGGCCATATCGGATTTCCTCGGTGTTTTAGACTAAGCCGGTTAACCCCCTCAGATCTCTGCTAACCCCTCTCTACAAACCGAGGCCTGATTGATTTCCTCGTCCCCATCAATTAATCGAAGAACATTCAGAATCCATCTGGTACTCTTGTACTCCCTCACGTGAAAGCAGCTTGAAGCCAATTGGATCGGTTCCTGAGTAAACGATTGGTTTGAGCGGTTACACCGTCGGCCCCCATCTCCACCCCTCCCGGCGCCCCAATGACAGATATATTTTCCTGGAAAATAATTAATGTCTTAATCGATCATTAGTTGGTTAATCTAAATCTAATTTCTATGTTAGCTGTCCAATAAAAGTGTGTAAACAGGTTAAAACAGATGAAAATGGGACGCAACTTCATGCCATCAACTTTCTTACGGTGCGCAGGGGCATAGAAGTAACTTTGTTTTGTCCAATTCAGCGAGTCGTAGTGGTATAGTCTAGGAACTATGGACACTATCATAACAAATCTTATTTATTGCTCCCTCGTTATTCTTCCTCTCAAATGGTTTTCATAAGTTCATCAAGTCTGATACCATATTCGGTTTTAGGCAGGAACAACGCATTGGCCTCTGTGTTGATTTCGTGTTAATATATTCGGGTAAAAACCAACGATCAAGTTTACATCCGAGGCGTACAAGGAAAGCATGCAAGGGGAGGAGACCGGGTGAAATACTACTTCACGTTCGTGTACAAATACATGAAAATCTAATCAAAGTGTCTAATATTGTTAACATTGTGTTCTTTGTTTTGCTGCATGGCCGGCTAGCTATAAGAATACATCGGCTATACAAGCAATTCCATTTTCATTTGGTGTAAGCTACATCAAGCTTGCAAGAATAATTGAAGAGTGGGTATACCAGAGAGAGAGAGAGTAAAAAAATAGTTAAACAAAATACTGCATCCATTGAAAAATTGATGTAACTGATGAACTTTAATAATTTTGGTTATTTATATGTAAATATATTACTCTAACATGACAAAATAAAGTAAAAAAATCAGTAAATGTGATACACAATTAGTACTTTACTTTATAAGTTTCATATTCATTTACTAAAATAATTGTCAATATTATATATTGTAAACTATTCATGTCTAAGATGTCACATATTTGTAACAACAATGAGAATTCCATGTTGTTATAAAATGAATGAAGATTCCAAGAATTATAATGTTAAAAAAAAGTAAAGCACATTTTTAACATTTTAATGAGCTATATTGTAATGAGGATTTTCTGTACATTATTAATAAAAGCTATTTTGTTCTGTCATAATGGTCTAAACATCGTATCATCATTGCTCAAGTAAATCTCAATTATTTAACAATTGGATGTTATATACAAATAATACATATGGTCATTAATTATTGTACAAACAACAAATGTTGTCATTAATTAATGTAAAAACAACAAATATTGTCATTAATTACTAGCTAGGTCACGTTCTAAACTTTAGTTGTAGAAACCAATTGACTATCATTTCAAAACAATACATATGGTCACTAGTGCAGTACTTTTGGAGATAGTGTAATAATCATTCACTTGGAACTTAAACATGTTTTGACACCAATGATATGATTTAGCATGAATAGTGCTGCCAAGATATATTAATTTATGTCACATAGTGGCAATGTCCATAAATTTAAAAATATATATGTTTCTTGTTCAGTCTGGACAAAGTAAGGACAATGCTTCTCTCTAATAAAATAAATATGATGGACTCGCATTTTTGAGGTCCACCATGCTAGTTGAGCAAAAAATGCATGAACTATGCGACAAGGTAGACCTGCCGCCGACAACTTCTGCTCTGGGACTTATGGTCTTTTTCTACAAGAAAAAGATGACAATCAGACTATTTGTCGGTTGATGTATACTCGTTGTTTGTCGGTTGATGCACACTCACAATGTTTTGGTTATAGCTAGATCCAATCCAAATTAGGAAACATCATCTTGGTATTTCCTGCTGCCAAAATGGATTTTTACCTAGAAGCAAGAGACAAGCGATCTTTCAGCAAGACTTCTCCATATCAATGGGCAAGCAAGTGTGTCCTCTCTTTAACATATTCCACGCCCCAAATAAGCAAAAAATATTTTCTATCCAAGCGTTAACCGGTTGATACATTTGAAGATGTGCTGAGTTTTCATAATCCTAATTCCATTGGTGCATTTTACTCTAACAACTCATTAGTGGCGGCATATGAGAACTCTTGCGTAAGGTACACAATGTGTTGCGAAAAGGCCACGGTGTGCATGCTGATGTCCGCATGTTGCCTCACCGTCTTGGCCTACGTAGGTCATCACCACCGTGCATGTCACCTGATCTTGTGGAGCTTGAATCTTTGATATTTCTTCTTTTTTCCATTGAGCATGGTGTCACACATTCACACCTGACGCCCAACATGGAATGGAAGACGGATGCATCCTAATTATACATCTACATTTTTCTTCGCTGACATTGCAAAAGAAATACACGGCAAGTGCTAGGACAATATCATCGTACATAGCTAAGCATGCTCTAAAATTAGAACAGGGGTGTGTGTGCTTGTAGATTGCATATGCTTCCTTGAGCCCTCGTAAAAGAATACTAATGTTCTCATTTCAGTGTCGTGCGAAACTTAAATTAGAAGACGGGCTTGTTGATGCAAGTGTGGTCATACCATTTTATAACCATGTTCACCAATGTGATGTTTCCTCTAGCATATGGAAAATTGACTATAGAAGTAGCAGGGATAGCAACACAAACAAAGTATTACTGTGTGAACTATAATATGACTGCAGCTTAAGACAAATAGCATAGCATATCCAACGTTGATTTTCATTGAATAAACTTTATATAGTGGATAATTGTTCCAAATGATTTCTACATAAATTAATGCAATTTTTTCTAAAAACAAAACAATTGGAATCAATTTATCTATCTATTCTATTATCCATCATGCACAAAAAACTATTACTACATGAACTATAATATGGACATGAACTTCATAAGTAATGTTGCACTAGGACGACATAAAACATTGGGATTGCCACGTCCAAGGATCCCTTTATGGCAGTGCTCCCAAATTTTGCACTATTTTATAAAAACTTGATTTTCCATTTTTCTAATGCCAAGAAATGTTTCTTGTGAAGTAGCTCCTACAAATAGTAGGAAACTAGGTACAATGTACTTTTCACATAAAGCGGACCATGTTACATAGCCACTTGATGGTTATGACGAAATTTTTCGCTTTCTAACTAGTTTTGCCAATTTAAGTGAGTTTAGGGTGAATTTCCAAAATAAATTCAAATTTGAAGTACATGTGTGCCCTAGTTTGGAGGGAAAATTTCGAAAAAAAAATTTATGGTACCATTTGATGAGGATATGTAGTATTCACAAAGACAGTTGGAAGTTTCGACCAATTGATGTAGATTGACATGTCGCAAAATTTTCTTGTTTTTAAAGAAATAGAATAAAATATGGAATAAACAAAAAATTAAAATTAATGCAAATAATAGTTTTTCGTGTTGCACAATCTAAGAAAAATGCCAAACCTGATTTACGATAATTGTTTTGAAAAGGCTTCTCCAAAATCGGCATCATGTATGTCTTATATTGGCTTTCAGGCCAAATAACCATGGGATTGCCACATTCATGGATCCCTTCATGATAATGCATTCAAATTTTGCACACATGTGCCTCTTGTCATGCAAAAAAAGACATTTTCAACTAGAGTTTTCAACATTGTTTTACAAAAATATGATTTTCCAATTTTCTTGTGCCAAAATTGGGTTCTCAACACTATTTTTGTGAAGCAACTACCACAAATAAGATGTTGAATGATACCATTAGAATTCTCCCTCAAACTAGAGCACGTGGGGTGGTAAAATGTCTGAGATGAAGATTTATTTTGGATTTCTAACTATTTTCTGTACATCTAAATGAGTTTCGGGAAATGTTTTGAAACTATTTGAAATTTGAACCACATATGTGCCCTAGTTTCGTCCATAAGCTAGGGAAATTAATTTTTAGGTACCCAACTAGGTCTCTACTAAGTATACCGAAATAAATTTGAAATATTCTACCATTTTTTATGAATTCTCATGTCGCCAATTTTGACCCCATTTTGGAACAAAAATCAAAGAAAATGTCGAATCAACAAAATATTGCCAATTCAACGCAGAATCGCAGATAGTCCTTTTACATCACCTATATGCATGGAAAATTAAAAAATCTAAGTTTTGGTACGTAAAACAGTTATCCCTCGAAGGTATGACTTATGTTGACTTTGGAAGGTTGATTGAAAATATCCCTACAAATATTAACCGAACTCTTCTCTCCTCCATCTGGTGCCCTCACTGCCTCCCTCCCTCCCTTGCTGCCACCCTCCCTCCCTTCCACCCCGCTGCTCCCTCGATGCATCGCATGGATCCAATACGACTCGGTCTAGCTAGACGCCTCTAGGTCCACGGTGATGCACACGCATTCACGGTGGTTGTGCGGACGCCACTAGGTACATCTTGCTTGTCGGATGAAACACACAAGTTTTGATTGGACGACGCCTATCAAGTGTGTCCTCGTGGCCATCAAAGCAACGTTGCACCAGCTCCATTGACAGGCGGCATGGTCTAGGTCAAGGTCTACAGCGAACCACTCGCACTTGTCCGATCAAGCAAACTGGCATGGCTACAGAGCCCCAGTTATGATGGGCATAAACTTCCCTGTTGAAAGAAGAAGAGAGCATCGTCGGACGACGTGGTGTGGCTATAGTTCGACAACGGCGAAACAGCAGCCCCTCCAAAAGACGTGGTGTTGCTGCAGTTCGACCGCGGCGAGCCTGCAAATGTGCGTGACGATGTGGTTTGGCGCCAGATCGAACGCGCTGAATGCGTGCGTCGAACCACTGCCGTTGGATGGCGCCTCTCGGGCCCTATCGGTTTCTCCCCCTTAGGGGCATCTCCCTAGTTCGATATTAGTTTAGTGTACTAGTATGAGTTTATTTTAAGGTCTTCAAGCATCATTCTTGTACTCCCTCCGTTTTTATTTACTTCATGTTCTGGGATTGGTCAAAGTCAAACTATGTAAAGTTTGGATAAATATGTAGGAAAAATTATCAACATTTACCATATAAATTATATTGTATGTGAATAATTATGATGTATATTTTCATATTATATAATATATACATTTCGTAGTTTAGATGTTGATATTTTGTCTTATATTTTTGGTCAACATTAAATTTTTTGACCTTGAATAAACATAGAACACGAACTAAATAAAAACCGAGGGAGTAGTCACGAAAATTATAGCCAAGTTTGCTTGATAAGTCTAGTCTGAGCGTCTTTCCTTAAACTTGCATCTACTCCCAAGAGTTGATGTAATTGAGTTTAATTAAGAGGAAATAGAGTTTAATTAAGCGTAATGGAGCTTGAACCGCTTAAACCGTAGAAAAAAAGGAATAGAGCAACAAAATAGAAAGAATATTTTGTTCTATAATTAAGTTAGTTAATTCGTAATTAAGATGAAATCACGTTTAATTAAGTGGAGTTTAGAAGGAGTTGATTAGACCATACATGCAAAATGAAAATTACACCAGCCTTGCATGAGTGCTAGGGACACGTCACTAGTAGAAAAAGGGGCTTCGGTTAGATCAAGATTCTGACATTAGTCCCGATTTATTACGGGCCGGGACTAGTACGAGCACTAGTTCCGGTTCGTACCATTTTCAGCGGCTAGGAGACCCAGAAAACTCTAATCCCAGGTCATTCCGGATCTTTAGTCCCGGATCATGATACGGTACCACAATTCAGTTTATAAGCCGGTAAAAACCACTCTAAACTAGTCATGTGATAGTAAATGTGCTAGTTTATTATAATATATTCAGTTTAACCCGTGTGCATCCCAGCGTAGGGTTGGGCCATCCCATCAATGGTTTTATTCACTGGGTCTCACATATCAGCGCAGTAACCGTAAAAGGGTTTTGACTCAACGATCACAATTACTCTCTATATCCCACATGTCAGCGCAGTAACACTCGTCCGGCCCCGTATGTCAGTGCAGTAATGGTCAATGCCCTTGAATCAACAAAAATGCTCCGTGTGGGTATTCGCGAGCCTCTACTAGAGCGACGTGGGCAAAAGATAGGAGTGCTTCGAGCACTAGGCAGAATTGAGTAGTATATGCCTTCGTGGAAAGTGGAACCATAGTTTTAAAAACCGGACAGCTTCGGTGGTTTAACCGGAAAAAACTTGAACCGATGGCCTCACCATTTTTTAGGAGGCACTGGTCCAAACAACAAAAAATCGGGAAAAAAAGATGTTGTGAGAGAAATCAAACTCACTATCCTATGCTAGGCAGAAATAGCACCACATAAAGCCCAATACCACTTGAATACGCCATGTTTTGTGATTTGTTATTGCAATATACACTTATATATACCTTTTATGTTTATTTTATTCCATAATTTGCTTAAATTTTCATTAAAAAGAACGTTTTTTTATCGCAATCAAACCAAATGAACGAGTGGTCCGACCAATGAATCAGTGAACCAGTAGACTCACCGGTCTAGTTTTTAAAACTATGCATGGAACCAGGTATCCCTTTTTTGAATTATGTGCTGATTGTTGATGCTAATGGTTCAATTGCAAATTATTTTATATGGTTGACTGTTAATGTTGAAATAGTTTCTCCGTTAATATTGTTGCAGTTAAATTTGAAATAGTTGGTTTGTTAACTAACAAGTTAGGAAGCTTTTACAATATTGTTGCTAATTAAATATTGTTGTAAAAAATAAGGATTTTTTATTGGAATTCTTGTTGATATTATTCTACACAGACATTATATTTTATTTTATTTAATTTAATATTTTGCCATTTTGAAACAATTAGTAATTTTGATGGAAATTATTCCGCAGGAATGAAAGATCCTTAACAACATTTTTGTTGCCGCAAACATATGTTTTTTTTGTACTCCTTTGTGGTTTTTGTTGAAACTACGGTGTGAATTTTTAGTACCATTATTTAAAAAAATGTTATGATGATTTTGCTGTAGTAGTACATTTTTGTGCAGGGGAGAATATTTTGCTATACCATTATTTAAAAAAATGTTATGACTAAGTCTGTCGTGATAGCACATGTGTTATTAATATCTGGAAGAATAAGACCAAAGGGATATACCCCTTCGTTTTTTGTGGAGAAAGTCTGAACTGTGTGTTTATTTCCCAAAAGCTAAGGGTGGAAGTGCAAAATAGCATTGGAGCAAAATGCATCTGATTTTCAGACCAGATCTGCCGACGACTAATGTTGATATACATTTTTTTTGCATCCCCCTTTAGATTCACGACACAATAACTGACATCCTCAAGGGTTGGAGGAATATGCCCGTGCAGTCGGTGCTAATTGTGGAAGACTAGTGTTGAACTAGAATAGCTCCATGGGCCTTGTCAGCACCAGATAGCTTTCATATCTGGGTTCCCTAAGATCTTCATTCCAATGCTAGGGAAACAATTTGCAATGCTCCCATTAAAAGCAAGGGAAGAAAACCACGTAAATTTTGTGTTTTACTATGGGGCATCTTGATTGTGTTGTTATTGTCTAGGGACAGAAGGCACGTACGCACTAATGTATTCCCGAATGCCTAGTACTTCCTCCGTCTCGGTTTATAAGACTTACGCGTATTTCTAGGTTGACAAATTAATCAACTTAGCACGAGATACATAAGATAAAAACTATATTATTAGAAACTTCAAATGTTATATTTTCTAATGATGTAATTTTTATATTATATAATTCATTTTATATAGCTCATGCGGACGACCTATGTATATGCGTAAGTCTTATTAACTGGGATAGAGGGAGTAGTCCTAGACATTTATTCTTGTCTTCACGGTGCACTCCCAATGGAATCTCAATACTTCGCGAGCTGCGGTTGCCGTCCCCATGTGTAAAGATTGTGTGACTTTATATACTGGGTGTACTCCCTCTCTTAGAGATTATAAGGCATATGAACCACTTTGATAGGATTAAGAAAATCAACAACTCATCCTCTTGATTACTACATGCACCAATGGTTATACATGCATGAGAGAAGAGAAAGAAAAATAAGACCATGCATTGGATGAAAGATGGTAATAAACCTAACATTTTAAAAAGACTCTGAGGCCTTATAATCCCTAACGGAGGAAGTACTTATAGAGAACCAATCCCCCCCCCCCTCCCCCCCTCCTAACTCTTGATATAACTATTGTGAAATGGAAAATAAAGATACAACGACACTGCAACACAAAAAGTGTGCGGGGTGGAGGTTTTCAATGCGTAATTATCTATGGCGGCCTTGCGTAAGTGAACCGACCTTGATTACCCCCTTGTTAGTAAGTGGAAAAACATTTATGGTAAGGCAAAGTCGGCATAGTAGAGCTTAATTAATTGAATTTTATTCAGTTGGCACCAAGATTTTATGGAGGAGCTTACTATAATTTCATTTGAATCTATAGAACTAAGTTTTTTAGTATTACCAATATTTTATTAATAGCTTGGTCCTACTTGAGCTTTATTTAAAGGAAAGTTGAGAATGCAAGGAAGAACAACAGAAAATACAACACTCAAATTCAATATCCTCGAGCTCACCTCTATCTCCTAGTAAGCACAATCATAGTGTATACACTCAGTTGATTTGAGCTCATAGACCCAATTCTTGACATTCATCTATGTCAATGTATATGTTATTGAGAGAAATATCTTAGTTTAGTGCAAATTTAAGCATATGTTTGCAAGAGGAGCACATAATCTGTGAGGTACCGATTGTTCAAAGTTGCAAGCTTAACCACAAGCATTCATCATTAGAAGACTAGTTGTCTCAAAATTGCCTGCTCCAGCCCTGTCGATGGTGTAACTATATGTGGACTCGTTGGGGACCTTGGCGATGATTTCCACCCCACCTACTATGAAGCCTAGCCAAATCTTTACTTTGCTGATCGTGGTAGGATGTTATCCCTCGATCCATGGAGATGGAAATTAGGGACAATAGAAAGGTGGAAGGTAGCCATCACCCTGAATACAAATAATTACAGAAAGATTAGTGGAGCGATTGATGGAAATAGTGTTGATGATTGTGGTGATGGAGATGTAGCAGTTGCTGCTAATTAAGATCGTTGCCCAAGCCTCCAAGATCTGAGCAGTGGTGGAGCCTTGAGATCCCTTCTAGAGTTGAGGTTTCAATGTTCTGTAGTTTTTTCTATAGGTTTTTTCTTTGATATTATCGCAGTGGATGAAAGTATTTGACGAGCCGGTTCTGCAAAAAAAAACGTAACAATATTCCCAATCATACCAATGTTGGATGTCTCGTTTTTCTTCTTTTCTCCTTTGTTTTTTCTCCAGGTGTTTGGATATTTGTATGGAAGACATATATGGCTTCCAATATGCATATTTGTTCCCAAAATGATATCTTTAATTGATTTCCCATCAACCTCTTTAAATCTAGGATCCTAGTCACATAAAAGGTGTCCTCGATTACGACAAAAATACTAAAATCCTATCACTATTAATGTTATAACATAAGGTAAAACATGATAATAATGCAAATATCAACATGCACTAGTGCTTTCCACTAGGTATTATAAGATCATAGCAAGCTACATATTTTAATCATGGGACTAGACCGGAAAAAAATATGTAAAAACGCATATTCGGGAGCTTCATACTTAGTGCACACACTAGAAAACGCATATTAAGGGAGGATCCTGCAAGACCAAGGGGCATGCACTAGAAAATGTGCTTGTGCACGCCACGAGGTATTACAGGATCCTTCGTGAAACACATGGTGCTACATATTCTAATCAATGACCGAGATAGTGGTATTGAACCAAGAATGATTCAAAACATTTGTGTTCGTATGGACCACTTGGTTCGAGACCACGATCCCTCTAACAAAGTGATGCATATTTTAATCATCAGCCATATAGAAAAAAGGGTTCCTCATATTTGGCAAGATGTGCCCCAGATCAATCATAATAAGCTTGCCAAAGACCTTGGACACATTGAATGTGAACTAATCACAATCATAGAACCCTAAACAGTGATTGAGGCACAAATCTAACAAAGTAAAGACAATCTGGTAAATCGGGCGTTAAATCTAACTATAAATCGAACATACAAATGCAAAATTAATATGTAAACCTACAATGCATATGGAATAACAAATTAAACTAACCATAGCATCACATATCTAACGTGCATGTCATTACTAAGCACGGAAAATGTGGTCCTACATAGGAATCACTGATATTATGACGATGTACGAGTGGATTGAGGGCTTCTCGCCTTTAGCAGGAGATTGAGTCAACTTCCGATTATGTTGATGCACGTCGCTTGTTGTGCTGCTTCCGTACCTTGTGTGTGAGCATATTTTATTGTCCTTCCTTCCTTCATCACTGCACAAGGTGGCGCTCCTGGATTTCTGCATGTTCCAGCATGATAGGGGAGAGTGAGAGGTGAGGGGATTTATGGCGTATGTTTCCGAAACGACGGGTCGTCTCCTTCGGGTCCCCCAGCGTACAGCCGCATGAGGCCTTTACGTTCACCCTGGCATATCCCCACTGACAGGCCAAATCAGGGTTTCCTCAAATGGCTTTGATCTACTTTAAGAATCATGCGATGTACACCCAACATGCCTGGCAAGCAACGAAACCACGTGTTTTTTGGCCCACTATAGCCGAGAACAGGCTTCATGGGAAACCAAACACCCCCTAGGTTCCAACTTAGGAGTAGATAAAATCTCAAAGAATCATTCTCCATTATGTCTAACCCTACATATCTATGCCACCTAGGAGCTATTTATAGCGCCAAGGTGTGAGGGGTAAGTTGTGGACAAGATTACATCGCCGACGGGACATTTGTGCACATAGGCGCGTGCTTCTGTGGTAGTATCAACGGCTGGAAGTAGTACTTGCAGAGGCTCTCCAGCTACTCATGGACGTCATTATTGTAGTACCTTCCCTAAACGGCCAAGTTCTGCCAAATGTGCATGTGTATTTTCCAAGCAAACAGATCCTTGTTGGTTGTACTAGGGCTAGTACCAGTATCCTTTTAGGCGTGACAGTAGTACCACTGGTTGCTTGGAGTAATATCGGTCCTGGAGATGATGGCTTGTGGGGTGTCGTGGAAAAGTAGGGTCGGTATTATCGATCATGTAGATTTCCTCTCTTCTTCTTCTTCTTCTTCTTCTTCTTATTATTATTATTATTATTATTATTATTATTATTATTATTAATTTTCTTGCTCGCTCTCAAGGTGTCGGTCCAAGGAAGGTGCTTCCTGGGGATTATAGCTGATATGCATAGCATATCTGAATGAAGTAGTAACCCATCAAAAGGGGTGTCAAAATCCCATGAATCTAAGAGCGAGTTTACCTTATCATGTATAGCTTCGTATCGAGTTGAAGTCATTGGTCCATTTGGGGACTTAGTAGTGTTGATCTAGAGTCGTATGTAGGGAGAACTGCACCAAAAGTCAAGGCCTCACTACAGCTTGCTCCCAGCACGCACAAAACTCCTCCTGAAAGCCACCATCGGTTGGAGATGACCCTAGCAGCATATCCACCATAAATGGCTTTGATTCTGATTCCGTGTGTGGCTAGAGAAGGAACGGTGTCGCGGGGCTCTAGGATAGGTTCTATTGCGGCCTCGGAGTGGTCATTTGCGTCAGGGACGAGGAAAGGCTCACCGACATGAGAGCTGTGACTGACAGATCTTGTTGGCAGGCTGGAATTTGCTACTCATGATTGGCTTCTTGGATCATGGTCCCATAGGGTGGAGAGGAAGATAGTAGGGGTCCAAGAGATTAGAACAAACAGATGTTTTGCTTACGTGGCACCGGTCAACACGCCAGGTAGGCCCGTAAGCCAAGGTAAGAACTGTTATGAACCTCTTATACAATTTTAAGAGCGAGATACACATTTTCATACAATTAGGAGTAACTTGACACCTCCAATACTTTTTAGGAACTCGAATACATTTTATCTCTCGAAACAGGCATATGCCCCGCTATATTAATAGCAACCAAGTGAGACCGCTACAGGCCAGACAGCACAACGTCCAAAATAAAATACACAACAAGAAACAAAAAGTTGGAGCAGCAGCACACACACGCCCAAACAAAAACAAACAAAAACAAAAAAAGAATGGAGACAAAGGAGGATCAACTAAACGCCGATAACCCGCAACCGCTGCGCCCTCCAGAGAATTACCACCATGCTCCTTGCTCCAACTTGTCGAGCACCAAGCAACACCCTCAAGAGGGAAAACAATCGCTGCTGCCCGGACCAGAATGGTCCTAGGGTTTCCCCCTAGGGTTTCGTTTCCTAGAAATTTCGTTTCCTGGAATACATTTTACTCCTTCTGAATTTCGCTGCTCCCACTCTCTCGAATACATTTTACTCCTTCTGAATTTGGTTTCCTGGAACCACCCAAATGAAACCTGCACTAGCTAGTTCATTTTGTTACAATGGGCTTTGCATGCAGTACCCGTAGAACATCCATGCAAACCAGTGACGATAGATGCACGTTGGGCGTAAAATTGCACATTGGCTTGACCCATGCAAATCAGTGATAGATGCGGCAGCAATCCTCTGGTTCACTGCATTCGACCACATCGTGGATATTTATCTGTATGTGTCTTTTAGCTTGATGTCGCCAAGCAGCGTACTCACTGGAGGACCGAATACCTATTTCCGTATGGTACGGGGCCGATTCCCGACGTTTCCTAATCCCATAATAATATATTGGAGAACATAGAACATAATAATCCCATAATAATTCTATGTTCTTTTCCTCTATCTTATCTACTTCCCCATTCCCCTAGTGAATGTCTCATCCTGGAGTTAACTAAGACATTGGTGTGTTTGGTTCCATATGTTTCTTTGGGTTCTTAGGAGAACATAGAAATATGCAGTGTTGTGTTCTTAAATAAGAGGACTAATGTGTTGCATGTGATCGACGTGGTGCAACACCCTTGCCAGTACTGCAACCATGTGATGATGTGAACCAACTTAACTACACGCCTGGTCTCAATACAATTTTCGAGGTTATATGTGCTGACCGGTGTGTCAACAATTTTTCTTGTATGTTTTGACGATACAGCATTCCACGATAGCTAGGTAGTATATATAATGTCAATGAAATTGTACATATATTTTTCCTATGTAGCATTATAACTTTTTTGTTCGCATGATTATGTGCTGAAGAACATTATTAACAGCTCTTATATATATCATTGACACTAACACATATATACCTCTATCTACATCTCTTAGAAAATAACTAAATTAAGATTCTTTTGTGATTGTCTATCTCTACATGGAAGGAACCCGCATCATCAATTCATTTGGTGGTCCAGTTTTCTATATATCCATTTTTTGCCATGACATTAATTGGACCACACAATTCAACTATGCAAAATAAATAAAACTAAAGCATGTGCAACTAGAGCACCATAATTACATCTTACCCGTGACCTTAAATATTCTTGCCTGCAATCATGTAATTCTTGAAATCTCGAAGATCCCTAATTGGTAAAAAGGAGGGACCATTCCACGACGATTAAATTTAATTTACCCTCTCAATTGTTTTGGTGAGTTGAATTTTTCATATTCTAGTTATACAGAAGTTCATGCATAATCTATGTTTATTACATGCCTCCATTTAGACGATAGTGCATTTTAATTTTCCCTTTTTATTTTTTGTGAAAAAAAAATGAATCTCTCCTGAGTCCAGCCCACTGTTATAGACATGTGGCTTAATCCCTATCACTTCATGCTGCAATAGAAGTGCGAATAATTCAGAGAATACTCAACCACGGGCAGAAAAAGAACACTCACCAAATCCTCACTCAACTTATCCATCTGGTTCTATGTTCACTTAAGCCACTGACAATCAGGAGGCAGAGGCCATCACCAGTCTGGTGCACCTGCAGATAGTGCACTATTGTGCTCCAAAAACAGCATGCTCAACCAATAAAGGATGACTATGCATCACGAGTGATCATCCAAGGGACCTTTATACTTTCACTTTGATTGTTAATTCGGATCATACCAATAGTGGGACTCGGATTTGAGGTGCCGTCAATTACCTATTTTTCATGCATGGTCATCATGTCGGAACTTCGTCGGATAAGGAATGACACGCCCGACATATAGCACATGACAATATGTAAATTTCAGCTGAAAATAGTTTTTTTTGTTAATAACAACAACATGCAATGCTCTGCTCTTCTAATAAACACAAAAGGGAAGACAATTGAACTTTGCGGTTTATTCAATCACATATCTTTAGAGGTCCCTCTTGCTATTCTTAGCACAAAGGAACTTGGCAGTGCTTCTTTTCTGGAACAACAAATCAACACAGCCGGATTTTCCAAAGGAAGGTCGCGGTCTTGATAGAGTCTATCATTGCGCATGCTAATACTTCCACAAAAATTTGTATATTTTATGATTCTATATATGCTGGATTTCTCTTATGGTCCCTATGAACTTATATTGACCCCGTAGGAATTTTTGATATAACTCGGAGGATCTGTCACTGGATTACTGGAAGCACTCACCGAACAGGCATGACTCGACGTAGCACTTGTTGGTCAAACATGAATTAAAATCGCCGCTCAAGCTCTATGCAAGACAAAGACGCTCCATCTCCTGCCTGTGTCATCCAGTGCTACTCTAGAAACGATGGTACAAAGAAAAAGGTGACACCTCAGCGCCGCCACCACATGATCTGAAAGCCCGATCCTAGTGTTTCCTCCTAGAGCAGCACTAGTGGGATGACATATTTGCACGATGATTCGTTCAACGAGGTCATGGCGTAGAATGCCGCAATCGCCCCCTGAGACCAAAGTCGGCATGGTTTTCATCGGGAACTGGGTATCTCCAACTTGTAACCCGTACAAGATGATGGACAGAGGATATGACCACCAACGCAAATCCTAGGGCCTCCGCCCCAAGTGTCCTCATGATGCGGAGCAGGACACAGAGGGCCTCCATGCGATATCACCGGCTGGCGACAAGATGGCAGAGGGGATGGGCTCGAAGGCCACTGATTATAGGACCCAAGGCCCTAGATCAAGCTCCCCTTAGCCGCCGTCTCCATCTAGCCCCGCCACCCGTGGATCCGCCACTGAAGCACATCGGCTGCCACTTGCTGCTACCCCCGCCGGATAACAGAGAGAGGGCCATCGCCGGTTGAGGTCTTGGGACGCCCGAGGATGGAGGTCCGCGGTCGCTGTGCCACAGGGATTTTTCGTAGTGACGGTGCCGGCGGTGGATGGAAGGGGCACGAGGGTTGTCCGGTTGGTGTCCGACTGGTGCGACTGAACGGCGGCTGCACGGGGTCGGGAGGGGAGGGTTGCCTTTTAGCACGTGGACCAGATGTGTAAGCACGATTTTTCTTCACAAACCTAAAACATCTTATATTTTGAAATGGAGGGAGTACACAAAAACAGAATTGAATTCACGTTGTAACATTGGCACAAAGGCTGACGTTAATAAATCCTTTCTTTTTGCAAAAGATTATATTAGTGCTCGAGTAGTGTGTTGGCTGTTGAAAAAAAAATCTTCTTCTGTAATTGTACTTTTTCCAACGCTCTAGATATTTAGCGCCTGAAATGTACATTTAGTATTTGTGGAAAAAAAACAATGCTACTATTGTGATAGTTAGCCATTGGACGCTAACTAATGGGACAACATTTACGCTGTGATCCAGCTACTGACTGCACAACATGCGACCTCAACCTCGGCAAGGCCAGAAACACCAACGGTAGATTCTCCATCACTGGGGTGTGGTTCGTTCCATCACAAAATCATGGCCTAGCACGCTCTCCCCCACAAAAGGTGTCGTTAACCTATCCTTCTCCAGATCACATGCTAGGGCGTGTCGCTCACAGCACCATACATGAACGTCGGTGAGCAAGTCTGGGGAATGAGGACATGGTATGTGGTCATGTTATACCGTGAGCAAGTCTGTGGAAGAATGACATGGTATGTGGTCTTGTTGTACTTCTGTGTTTCCGGATGACTCCTAATCATACATGAAGTGGCTGACGGATTTCTATGGACCGAATCTAAACCTTTCAACGGATATATAAATTGTTCCCCTTGCTCCTTTTTCCACTATAACTTCCAATATATAATATAGAGCTTAGCCATGTGATATTTGAAGCATGGCTCTCTCGTAGAAGATCACAAGAGACAACTCATACCAGAGCGTTCACCAACCAACTCTACCATTGGGGCAGGTGGCTTGGTAGCGCTATATATGGGGAAAGCTCCAGGGCGTTGCTGCAGACTTAAAAAGATGGAGTTTCGATACGTTCGGATCAGTGAATGCCGAGATAAAAAAGCTAAAGGCTCAATTAGAGGTCGCCAAATTTGAATCAAGAAATGAGTGTGGCTCTAATAGAATGGCAGAGTAGGAGAAAAAACTACATGAGGTGTATGAAAAGAAGAGATTATGTACCGACAGCGGTCACATAATAAATGGTTAAAAGCTGGTGATCAAAACACGAAATTCTTTCAGAATAGGTTCTCTCACAGGAAGCGTAAAAACACTGTCAAGGGCTTGAGGAGGCCAGATGGTTCTATGTGCAAAACTAATGATGAAATGGGGGCGCTGGCCCTTAATTTCTTCGAAAACCTGTATGCTTCAGAGGGTTCAGTGGAGAGCGAGCAGGTTCTCAGCCTCATCGAGCGGCTCATGACGGATGAGATGAACCAGAAATTGGCAAAAGAGTTCACGGATGAAGAAATCTCGGCGGCGCTTTTACAAATGGGCCCAACTAAGGCACTGTGCTATTTTGAAACCGCATGTGTGTCGGGCTATGAGCGGATTTTTGGCAGGAACGACGTGTCCGGAAGATTTTAATGATACAATTATTGTCCTCATCCCTAAGATTAGCTCACCGGAGCTGCTTAGTCAATTCAGGGCAATTAGCCTATGTAACGTCCTTTACAAGATTGCTTCAAAGGTGGCCACGGATAGGATGAAGGGTATGTTGGAATTATGCCCTAGAGGCAATAATAAAGATGTTATTATTATAATTCTTGTTCATGGTAAAGTTTATATTTCATGCTAGAATTGTATTAAGCGGAATCTTTAATACTTGTGTGGTTTGTGAATAACACCGTGTTCCTAGTACGCCTATATGGACTAGCTCATTGATTAATGATGGTTAAGGTTTCCTAACCATAGACATGGGTTGTCGATTAATAATAAGATTATATCATTGGAAGAATGATATGATGGACAGACCCAAACTAAGCGGAGCAATTAGATCGTGTCATCGTGTTCATCTTTGCGAAGCTTTTCTTATGTCAAATATTGTATTCCTTAGACCATGAGATAATACAATTCTCTGGTATCGGAAGAAAGCTTTGAGGTCATCAAACGTCATCCTATGAGAGGGTGATCATAAAGGTGTCTCTCAGGTGATTGGAAAGTACCTGTTGGGTTGTATGTATCGATATGGGATTTGTCCCTCCCAAGTCGGAGAAGATATACTTCGGGCCCACTCGGTAACTGATATCAACACCGCTTGCAATCATGTGGTTAAGGAGTTACTCACAAAGTGATATCGGATTACGTAACGAGTAAAGTACTTGCTGTGAACGAGATTGAACTAGGTATGACAGTACCGACGATCGAATCTCGGGCCAGTAAAATATCGCGAGACGAAGGGAATATATATATATGGGATTGATTGAATCCTGGCATCGTGGTTCATCCGATATGATCATCGATGAATGTGTGGGATTCAATATGGGTTTCCACACCCCGCTGTTGATTATTGATATAAGATCATGTCTGCATATTCTCGAACCCGAAGGGTCACACACTTAGCGTGTCTCGACGCTAGGATAGATTGGATAATTGGTTTATGAGTTTTTGTTCGGAGTCTCGGATGGGATCCGGGACATCACGAGAGGTTCCGGAATGGTCCGGAGAATAAGATTCATATAAGGCAATGCAGTTTTTGGAGTACGGAATTGTTTCGGGTTAATCGATATTATACCGAAAGCTTCTAGAACCTTCCGGAGGGGGACCAACGTGGCCCCACCTGCCGGGAGGGGGCATGGGCCTATGAGGGAGTGCCCTGGCCGCATTGGGCCAGGGGCACAAGGCCCCATAGGGCCCAGCCAGCCAATCCCTAGGGAAACCCTAGGAGCTTCTAGAAGGGGGGGAACTTGCCCCCCACTCCTCCCTCCTTGGCCGCCGGCCCTAGGGCTTGGGGGAGGGACAAGGGCCAGCCGCCCACCCCTGTATATAAAGAGGGCTGGGGGTGCACCCCTCCCACACCTCCTCCTCAAACCTAGCCGCCCTGCTGCCCCTCCTATCTCTCTCCCTCCCGACAACGCGTAGGCGAAGCCCTGCCGCATAAACTCTCCACCACTTGCACCGCCCGTCGCGTTGTAGATCCAATCCATCTCTCCACCATACTTGCTGGACCGAGGAAGGAGGAGACGTCGAGGTGCCGCACGTGTGCATCTCTCGGAGGCATCGCCACTTGCGGTGTTAGATCGGATCGGATCGCGAGGAGGAGAAGCGAGTACGACTACATCACCCACATTCCGTCGAACGCGTTCATTGCGAATCTTCAAGGGTATGAAGATCTCATCTATCCCCCCTTGTTGTTTGCATCTCCTAGATTAGATCTTGGCTTTCCCGTTCGCATCCGTAGAAATTTTTTGATTTACTATGCTACGAAACCCTTCAGGGTACTCTTCCGATACTTATTTCTGAGGAGCAAAGCGCATTTGTCCGCGGAAGGTTGATCACGGATAATGTCTTTGTGGCGTATGAGTGTGTGCATGCTATCCGCACAAGGAAGAGGAAGAATCCGTTATGTGCAGTCAAGTTGGATATAATTAAGGTGTATGATCGGGTCCAATAGGAGTTCCTAGAAGCTATGATGCTCAAAATGGGTTTTTCTAACCACTGTGTTAGTTTAATCATGCGATGTGTGCGGACGGTGAGATTCACTATTAAACTAAATGGTTGCAAAATAGAGTCGTTCAAGCCCTCGAGGGACCTTCAGCAAGGGGATCCTTTGTCCCCCTACCAGTCCCTATTTTGTGTCGAGAGCTTCTCTGCGCTTCTCAAGAAGGCGCATCAAGATAAAGACGTTGTTGGGGTGGTGTTTGGGCCAGTGGACCGATGATAACTCACCTCCTGTTCGCTGATGACAGTATAGTTTTTCTGGAGGCAAGCCCTAGCAATCTAACGGACTTGAAGGGGATACTTCGGAAGTATGAGGTGTGCTCGGGCCAGAGGGTTAATTTGCAGAAGTCCTCAATATTTTTTGCCAAGGGATGCAACACCCAGACCAAGGAAAATATAAAGCAGGTGGTGGGGATTCAATGCGAAGCTCTGTCTGAAAAATACTTGGCTCCGCCAACGGTGGTGGGACGGGACAAGAATGGTGCTTTTAAATACCTAACCGATAAGGCAAGAAGGAAGGTTTCTGGATGGAAGGGCCAGGGACTATCAAAATCTGGCAAAGAAACTCTGGTAAAACCCAGTGCTGCAAGCGGTCTCCACCTATGCTATGGGCTGTTTTCAGTTGTCGAAAGGCCAATGTGAGCAGCTGACCTCCATTGGGTCGGATTTCTGGTGGGGTGATACCCTAGAGAAGAGGAAATCACTGTAGTTCAGGGACTACAGTGATTTCAACCAAGCGCTACTTGCCAAACAAGCATGGAGGTTGGCCACAAATCCAAATTCTTTCTGTGCCAAGGTCTTACGAGCACGCTACCACAGGGATAGCGTGTTCCTTGATGCTGATTGCCCGAAGAGGGCGTCTTTCACTTGGAAGACTATCCTGCACGGGCGGGAGCTGCTTCGGGAAGGCTTAATGTGGCATATTGGAAATGGTGAGAACGTGAAAGTTTGGACGGACAACTGGATCCCTCGATCATCGCTTAAGAGGCCACTAGGGGCAAAACTAGATATTCAGGTTCAGAAAGTAAAAGAGTTGATCTTGCCCGATGGTGCTGGTTAGAATGTTGGAAAGCTCGTAGTTATTTCTTTGACTCGGATATGGCTTATAGTGAAGGTCCCCGTTGGTAGAGCCAGAACAGATGATTATCTAGGTTGGAATTGCACCAAAAATGGGGTCTTCCATGTACGGTCTGTGTATCATCTTAAACAACAGCTGAAGCACGAGGGGGCGGGTCAAGCGAGCTCTTCTTTAAATATAACGGAGCATAAGGGCTGACTGTCGCTGTGGGCGGCTGCGGTCCCAAACAAGGTGAAGGTCCATTGCTAGAGGCTTGCTAAGAATGGACTTTGTCCTAGGTGACGGTCTCCAACGAAGACACATCAAGGAAGGAGTTAAATGCATTGCTTGCAACTGTGATGAAATGCTGGTTCATCAGTTCTGGTCGTGCCAACACTCCCAACATCTTTGGGAAGGGCTCAGGAAATATGACGAGCAGGAAGTTGAAGAGGCCACCAGACGATATAAGGACGCCACTGGGCCTCCAAGTCTGGCTACTAAACTGGTTTGTTGCACTCAATGAGAACAAGATGGTGGTGGCCCTTATGGCGCTCTATCAACTATGGTTATCTCGGAACAATGCCCGCGAGTTGCCGATGATCGAAGACCCGAGGTGTATGGCCAGGCGTGTGCTGGATCTCGTGGCTGAATGGAAGGAGGCGCACTCATCTATCCCGAAACAGAAAACATCTACGACGGTGCACTGGTGGCCTCCGGCCAGTGGATGGCTAGGGCAACGCTGATGGGGCTTTCAACCAGCAGGAAGGACATGGAGGAGGCGACATGATCATTCGCGATCAACATGGCACCTTTGTAGCCGGGGCGTGCCATTTTTTCTCCCAAGTGTCCGATCCGGCCAGGGTAGAGCTTCTGGCTTGCAGGCGTACCGTTCAACTGGCGAAAGAAATGGGTGTACAAATGCTGGAGCTGGAGACAGATTGCGCGACAATGGCTGCGAAGCTTAGGGGTATGGAGCTGGACAGATCAAGCCATGGTCATCTCGTGGAGGAAGTGAAGCATCTCCACGAAGGGTTCTAAGACTGGTCAGTACGACCTGTTAGACGATCGAGTAATACCGATGCTCATAATCTAGCTCAGGAAGGCTGTAAGAATAAGTTACGTAAGGCTTGGCTGGGTATCCCAGCATCTTTTGTAAACACGGTTGTGGAGACTGTTGATGGTCCTTAAATAAATGCAGCCATTCATTCTAAAAAAAACAACTCTACCCCTGGTTCATTATCCTGGCAAAATACAAGGTCAACTAATGTTCACATGCTAAATCAATCAATGTTTATGAACTCTTTCGAACAGGCAAATCTGAATGGTCAATATTTATTCACATCTCCGTGCCAACTATGCCAACATTTTAATAAGTGCTGGCAGCAATAAAAGTTTATGTTTAATTGTTTCTTTTTTTCTCGAATATAACCTCTTCAAAGAAGCACATGCGTCCATTCCATACTCGACTCTTGAACCTTCAAGCAGAACCTAGATGTGCATATGAGTTACTTGGAACCTTGTCATCGACTTAAACCAATCATGGCAGTCAGTTATAAAAGTTATGGGTATGAAGTGTTTGCAACCTCCTCGTCGACTTAAAAAGGAAGGATGTGTTATGACATCACCCAATAAGGTACAGGTATACCTGGACACGAGCCGGACCGAGCCAGCTCGCCGGCGAGCCGCAAAAAGTTCGAGCTTTTTCCGGCGAGCCCGAGCCAGCTCGAAGCTGCCAGCGAACCTCCAAATGGAGCTCGGCCCGAGCTTCCCCCAAACTCGGTCCAGTTCGGTCCGGCTCGCGAGACCGGCGGCGCACTACAAGGAATATGGGATTCTATGACCCTCCATTTTCGTCACAGAATCGTCATAGTAGTTTGTTTATGACGATTCTATGACGATTTTCAGATCACTAGTGCACACGTACCCCTCTAACACCGGTTTGGAGGACCCTCTAACAGCGGTTCCCCAACCGCTGTTGAGGGTTCGGTGTTAGAGGGGGGGCCCCTTTAACACCGGTTCCTATACGAACCGGTGTTAAAGGGTGGCGACGTAAGCTGCCAGCTCAGGTTCTCTTAACACCGGTTCGTATCCGAACCGGTGCAGGTTCTACTGGCAGAGATTTAGCCGTTTTACGCGCGGCAGTTCTGCCGCAGGAAAACGGCCTAAATCTTCGCATGCCCGCCTGCTCTGCGATATTTAGAGGGGGAGAGCGAGGGGAAATCGATCGGGAGCGGTATACTTATAGAATCGTCATCGGTACATACGAGTACATGAATAATTAAGCAACTATTATTATACACAAACATCGTCATCGGCACATACATCGTCATCGGCACATACATCATCATCGTTCATTTTGGTGGATATCTAAAGAGTTCTCCGCCAGGCGTGACGACCTCATCAAGTATGAACCCCGCCAATTCCTCTTGAATGGCTCGTATGCGTCAAATGGTAGGAGTTGGTCCCGCATCCGTTCGATCTGAATATATATGAAGAATGAGCCGTCAATATATATATAAGAATAAAACTCAACACAATTGATGGTAATAAAATAATGTTGTGGACTTTGTTTACTTACTCTAAGTTGTTCTAGTGCGGCTTGGCCTGTCGACATATCGTTGTTGAATGAATTCGCAAACATAGTACCCACATAAGTTATTGCCGTGTCCTTGATGCGCACTTTACGAGAATAGAGAGTTCAATCAAAATAATAATCAATAAAGCATGATATAATGGAATTGGAAGCTAGCTAGTATTACTTACATTTTGGTCTACAAATTTTAGTTCTTCCGACCATTCACCCACGGCCCTGCCCGTGAACATTTTCCAAACCCCGTCCGACAAAGAAAATGGATAAAGGAGTAATTAATTACTTATTGTCACGAAAGTTGCCGATCTAGTGCGATAATATGATTGAAATTACCTCGAGCATCTCTAAAGTTTGCCCATAGCTCTTTTTCTTTTCGTAACGAGTCCATGACAAGGACTTTTCCGAGTCGGGTTGAATGACTAGCGAATAAAGTGGAACCTGCGACGCATAACTCATCATCGATTACACTTAACATCGAGTAAGTCAAAAGAATGTGTACAAGAGAGAGGGTAACGATACTCACGAAGTTGTAAGGCAATAGTATTTCCCTTTTGGTTTGTTGTCTCAAGAAAGACTTTAGCAAGTAATCTTCTGTTTGCGGGTTTTCTCTTACCACTTCTTCATGAACTCTATTTGGGTCAACGAACCCAATGTCAAAAGGGCCTCCTTTCGCATTCCATAACCTTTTTCTGCATAATAGTATATACATATATGGTGAGCATATATATATACATGCAATTAATGAAGTGAATGAGTTGAGATAAAATTACGAAATAGTACTTACACACAATAAAGGCTGATGATGGCAGCTTTGTCGAGTTCCTTCCGATTGAATAGAAAATGCAAGTCTTGAATGTTGAAGTCGATCGCTGTCTCCGCACAAGAAAATCTCATCTCTTATATGCGCGTGATCCATTCTTCTTTTCGCCTTGCAGAAATGAAGGTACCACTTGTGCAATTTCGCATCTTTGTTGGTAGATTTTGAGCTCCTCTTTCTTGACTAGATTCTTCCCATACTTCCATGGCTGTATGGGGTTGACATCGCATTTGGGCAAGTTGTCTCCCATGACGTTCAAGTATGCAATGTAAGTCATCCCCATCTCATTGGCCTTTCTTTGTAGCTCGCCTCGTAATCATCTACGGAGGAGCGTCCGTTGTCAAACATTTGGAGCGGGCGCATGATTGGTTTTCCTGCTCTCCGAGCATGGGAACTGTTTGTGGGGTGCCTCACGATTGCTACTTAGTCTCCCTACGGCGCCTTGCACCCGCCTTCAAAATCTGGCGCCCGTAGTCCGGCACAAGTGGGGTTTCAGGTTTCAAAAGATTTTTGTAAAACTTCTCCACCACCGCCGGATCTATTTTCTCCTTTGGCTCGGCCCGTCTAGGTGCAAAGAATTTCTTGACCTGTTCTCCGAGATCCTATTGGTCTCCTCGTCGCTGCGATTCCACGGTAAAACCGGCAATGGCTTGGCGGAAGGCTGCGGACGTAGTTTTTGAACTCTTTGGCACGGTTTCCTGGATTTCTTTGTGGCGATTACTGATGCTCCTCGTGGCGTGCTCTTCCGCTTACGCCGAGGAGATGGCTGAAGCACCGGAGATGGCCGACGGCCGGAGATGGCTGCAGCAGAGATGGCTGACGGCGAGATGGCTGCAGTGAGAGATGGTCGACGGCCGGAGATGGCTGCCGCTTGAGAGATGGTCGACGGGCGGAGATGGCTGCCTTGAGAGATGGCTGAAGCGGCTCGGGCAACGACGCCATGGAGGCGGGGGTGCCAGTGACCTCCAATTTGGAAGCACAATGTGTTCCTTCTTCCAAAGAATGGTTGTTTTCACTGCAAATTTGAGTTGAGTTTCCCCTTCACCTGTAGCATGGTCAAGCTGTGCTTCCTCATATTCCTTCACAACCTCATCCACCCCGACAATAGCATAGCCATCTGGAATCGGTCGGCAGTGGTAAGTTCCACCAGCTACAGGAGGTAAGGCATAGCCGATAGCCACCTTAATGGATAAGCCCATTAATCTCACATGCAGCTCAGTGTTCGCTCTCCGTGATCTCATCAGCGGGTATCGAGGACCCGTCATTTCAAGCGTTGGCTGCACGTTCTCCGTGGAAGCCACCGCTTCCGCCAGTCGGGCGCGGCAGCTTCCAATGCAGGCTCTTCATGCCGCGAGATGGGCGGTAGCTTGATGGCTCTGTTGTGCATTCACTTGCGCTGCGCCGCAAGTGCATGTTCTATCTGTGTCATCCGATCCAGACGCTTTTTTCTTTTCTCGCCGCCATCTGTAAGAGTCGCCCATCGGCAAACCCATCCTTCCACGTCATACCCCCGTGCCTCGTGCATGTCCAGAGTGTTCTTTTTACCGATGGCGCGTGTGAGCTGGTCATTCTCTGCCGGGATGGAAGGTCCGGCGGATGTTTCCTCGTATGCCGTGATGAGTTCAAGGACGGGTTTGGCAAGGATGGTTGGGAAGATACACAATCGCTTCGGGTCCAACCTTGCCCCGATTCCGTAGAACCAAGTCTTTGCACGAGGTCCCACCCATCTGTCTCGGGTGTGGTCCCTCTCGCATGAGGCCTCTCAGCTTCCTCCCACTTAGGCCTCGAGATATGTAGCCACCGACCCGTCCTCTGGTGATATTCCTTCTTGAGGCATTAAGCGTATTGGTTTCGACCTCTTTTTAGCTATAGCACTTTCTTTATATGTCTTAAATTCGGGCGGTGAGGTCTTATCTTCGCATAATATCGTCTTGAAATTTGGAGTCTCGCCACTTTGACAAATTTGTTCAATTTTGTCTTCGAGCGGAAAGCATCAGCCATCTTCTTTAGAGTCCACTCTTTGACCTTGTTCTCTATAACCGGTTGTTTTCATCCTCCTCTGGCGGAAGGGTGAAATTTACCAACAACGAATTCCAAAGCGTTTCTTTGGATCTGTCATCGACAAAGGTACCGCCGCCTTCTTTGGCTTATTCCAATTTTCAATTGTGATTGGGATTTGGTCCCTAACAAGAACTCGACTGACGTATAAATTTGTCTGCGCCTTCTTGGGCTCCATCGGCCGCCATCAACACGGATCGCTTCGATCGTGAACTTTGCACGATCTTTCAACCGCTCGCGCCGCTTGCTCTTTTCGTAGAAGAAGATGGTTCTTGGCTGGTCGATCCAGAGGGCTAAAAGAAGAAAGAAGCGTTAATTAATACATGTAGAAGAAGATTGTTGGTGGAGTTCGTGAGGCTTAATCAATGCATATACCTCGCGGACTTTGTAACCATTAAATTGCGTTCACCGAGTCTTCATCTTCTCCATGACTAGTACTTGAGTCGTCGTCATGTCCCTCCAAGTTCAGATATTGTGAGGTGTCCTCATCAATAATGTTCTCCATTATTTCTTCTTCTTCAAGGTTTCTACTAAGTGGATCCATAGTTTCTAAAACAATAATATTATCACGAAATATCAGTAATACATCTATTGAAATGCTCAAGCAAGACGATGATATGACAGGTTAAAAGTATTGAAATGTAACCCTAATACATGCTTGGTCATTTCAAACCCTAATTCGAGAAACCCGGACTCATATGAGAGGGTACATTTACTTCTTCTAATTAACTTGTCATCAAAGTTGATTAACATAGCATGGTTATTATAATGCTATATTGACAACGAGAGGTGGCGCTAGGCGAGCGGGCCAGGGTGCGTGGGGGTGTGCGTTCGACCACGACGTGATGGTCTACCTAACATGGGCGACACACCCTCGGCGTGTAGGCTCGGCGAGGACATAGGAGGTCGAAGTCGGCGGCATAATGGTGGCGGTGGTGGTCGGCGTGGCACAAAATATACACATGCATATACAATACACATACAATACAAATCCTTTGAATCAAACATGCATAATTTCCTATAGGATTTCCTATAGGATTTAATCCTACAAAGTTCCTATAGGATTTAATCCTACAAATTTCCTATACAAATCCTTTGAATCAAACATGCCCTTACTTATATCCAGCGGGATGGCGGCGAGGCGACGGCGAGGGTGGTGTGGGCGAGGCGGCGAGGCGGTGCGGATGCGGCGGTCTCGTCGGGCGGATGCTAGCGGCGTTTAGGCGTGGCCTATGAGCTCAAGCGGCGGCGAGACGCCTCTGCACGGGAAGAGGCGAGGTGGTCGATTAGGGTTTAGGCGTGGCCTATTATAATATCTTTGCTATAAGCTATTTTATTTTACTCCACATGCTTCTAATTCACATGTGCAAGGATTAAGGCCTAGATCGTGAGTCGCGAGGCCGGGCGGTTCGGAGGAGGCGCCGCGCCATGGCCGGCGTGAGCTCTGCCAAAGGGGCACGACCAAGGAAGACGGGCCTGGATGGCGTGAGCTATGCCCGATTCGGGGGCCGCCCCCAAGAATTTTTCCTAATATCCCTTCATATTTGACAAATTTTGGGTAAAATAACGATATTTGGCCCATTTGCCCCCAATAGTGGCCCAAAGTGTCTCCTTGGCCCATTTGCCCCCCAATTGGTTGGCCCAAGCTCCGCGATGAGTGGGAGGCGCGGAACAAGGGGACGGCCACAGGCGGCGGTCGGCAGTCGCGGACATGGCGGCGCATGAGGCCGGGAAGGAGAGGGGCAGGTCGGTTGAGGGGTCATAGCGTGCTTGAGCTCGGGCGCCAGCAGAGGGTGGAGGTGGCCGGCAGCCTGCGCAGGGCAGGGACGCGGCGAGGCGAGCTCTGGCGAGTGGGCGGCTTTGGCGGCAGCGGTCGGCCACGGCGCTGGCCGGAGGTGGAACGGGCGAAGCGACGCACGGCGAAGCTGGGGCGCCACGGGCGCGGGCAGCGTCAGGGCGTGAAGGCGACGGCGGAGTGAGGGCAGTCATGGTGGTGGATGCGGCGGAGCGGCGGGTCGCGCAGCTCAGCCCGGCGGGTCGGGCGGAGAGGCGGCGATGCAGTCGGGCGAACCTCGGCGTGAGGCAGCGTCGTGGCGGCAGCGTCAGGCGTGGCGGCAGCGTCGGGGCGGCTCGATCGATCTGGCTGTGCGTGGGAGGAATAAGGGGAGGAAGGTGAGATAAATACCCCCCCCCTTTAACACCGGTTCGTGGGAACCGGTGTTAAAAGCATTCACAGCATTTATTACCCCCTTTACACGGTTCGACCACGAACCGGTGTTAAAGAGAATGTCATCTTAACACCGGTTCCAGCCACGAACCGGTGTTAAAGGGGGGGGTGTTTTCCCGCGCGCATTTATTTCAGGGGCTTTTTTAATTCAGGGGCTTTTTTAATTCAAAAAATATGATATGAATTTAGAAAATTCATATCTTTTTCATTTCAACTCAGAAAAATATGAATAATATATCATAATTTTCAGAAAAATAATATCTATCCATTAATGTAAATGATTTTTATATTTACTTTACATGAAATTTTTTAAAATAAATAAACACTTATTTCATGCATTAAAGGGGCTTTTTTAATTCAAAAAATATGATATGAATTTAGAAAATTCATATCTTTTTCATTTCAACTCAGAAAAATATGAATAATATATCATAATTTTCATAAAAATAATATCTATCCATTCATGTAAATGATTTTTATATTTACTTTACATGAAATTTTCTAAAATAAATAAACACTTATTTCATGCATTAAAGGTGCTTTTTTAAGATATATAAAAGAACTAAAATTAAGATACATGGCAGATTAAGTAACAATCGCGAACTGGAACTGAAAATTAAGATACATAAAAGCACTGAAAATCAAGATACATGGACCGATTAAGTAACAATCGGCCGAACTTGTTTCGGAATGTTGGAGTGATTTAGTCATGCTCCTGCCTACACCTGTAATACTCGCCCCTGTAGTCGTCGTACTCGCCGCCGCCGTCATCACTGTCGTCGTCGGGGTCGCCATAATTGAACCTCTGGAGAGTACGCGTGGGCTGGACTCGAGGGTAGCGCGTGGGCTGGACTTGAGGGTAGCAGACGGGGTTAGAGTCGTGGCGGTGTCATAGGCCATGGCTCTGGAGAGTCGACCCGCCACCATAGCCGACGGCCCGGCCTCGTTGAAGTTAGGAGGAGGTGGGCCGTCCTCCTCGTGCTGGCGGCGCCCTCTCATGCCGATCCACGAAGAAGGCTTCCCAAGTAGGGAAATAGTCGGGATGCCATCTGGGATTCCTCCGCTGCTCCGGCGTGAGCTCGAAGTAGTAGTGGTTCGTGATGGCCATCCGGAGCGCCACACCTAGAGGGACAGGAGGAACCAGCACACCTCCGACGCTCGACATCCGGCCCGGCGGGGACACGGTGGCCCGGGCGGGGGAGTTCGGCGCAAAGCGCCTCCGCCTCCAGGGGTTAGTGCTACGGTGGAAGCCATGGGAAAGAGTGATGAGGTTGCGGATATGAGTCTAGAGATGTGCAATGACAATGGAGGCCAACCCCTACATATATATATAGTGAACTAGCGGGAAGAAGCTGGAGGAAGAAGCGGCGGGAAGAAAAATGGCGGAAGAACTGGCGGGAAGAAAAATGGCGGGAAGAAAAATGGCGGAAAAAATGGCGGGATGAACCTTTAGTCGGTTGGAGACACCCGGGACTAAAGATGAATTTCTAGTCGGTTGGAGACACCAACCGGACAAAACACAATCGACACTAATAATAGAGGTGAGTGCATGTCGACATTATGTCGTGCGCGTGTACCTTGTCCGGATGGTGTCACCAACCGGGACTAAAGATGAACCTTTAGTCGGTTGGAGACACCAAGACTAATAATAGGGTGAGTGTCGACATTATTTTGTAAGTGTCAACACTATGTCGACCTGCTTGTACTATAAATAGGCATCCTTGTGAGTCCAGTCCTCCGGCCAGTTTGAGGCGGGACACCACTACGGCCGATTTCGGAGATGCCGGAGCCAGTCCTCCGGCATCTCAGAAACTGGTCATAGAGGCACTCTAATATGTGAAATTAGTTAGCTCCCGGTGTATTGATCTAGTTAGACAAGTTACAAAGCTGCAAGATGGTTTTCGAGGCGAGGACACCACTACGGGTTCGGGGAGATGCCGGAGCCCAGATCCTCCGGCATCTCCGAGAAACTGGTCATAGAGGCACTCCCTAATATGTGAAATTAGTTAGCTCCTGGTGTATTGATCTAGTTAGACAAGTTACAAAGCTGCAAGATGGTTTTCGAGCAGGGACACCACTACGCCGATTTCGGGAGATGCCGTGAGCCGATCCTCCGGCATCTCCGAGAAACTGGTCATAGAGGCACTCTAATATGTGAAATTAGTTAGCTCCTGGTGTATTGATATAGTTAGACAAGTTACAAAGCTGCAAGATCGTTTTGAGCAGGGACACCACTACGGCCAGTTCAGGAGATGCCGACGGAGCCCGATCCTCGGCATCTCCGAGAAACTGGTCATAGAGGCACTCCTAATATGTGAAATTAGTTAGCTCCTGGTGTATTGATCTAGTTAGACAAGTTACAAAGCTGCAAGATCGTTTTCGAGCAGGGACACCACTACGGCCAGTTTCGGGGAGATGCCGACGGGCCAGATCCTCAGACATCTCCGAGAAACTGGTCATAGAGGCACTCCCTAATATGTGAAATTAGTTAGCTCCTGGTGTATTGATCTAGTTAGACAAGTTACAAAGCTGCAAGATCGTTTTGAGAGCAGGGACACCACTACGGCGTGTGGCGACCGTGCGTGGAGATATGCACACCACTAAAGCTGATCATGAGCAGGCACCCCACCGTAAACCCTCCACTGGGCACCAGCCGCCGCCAAGCAACAGGCCACCCGTCTGTTGGCGGGTGTGCTTGGCTGTGGGTACAAGAACTGACGCCGTAAATCAGCGGTTGGGAGAGCGGAGAGAGGTAGCATCCTGCGGAGGAGCTGTTGGAGCAAAGGCGGTTACGGGGTTGAGGCGAGAAGGCGGCCATTGGTGGGTGTGCTCTCTTTCTCTGAGGACTAGGAATCTTGGGGCAGCGCTCTCTTAAGCACGGTGTTTATAAATAGCGGAGGGAGGAAGGAGCGGAGCGGTGGTCTCTGATCTGAAGGATAGAAGGACTACTCTAGTGTAGTCGATTTTTTTCTTTTTTTTTTTCCTTCGTGTGAGATGATGAGCGGTGAGCCGCTTGTCTACTTTAGATCCGGAAAGTTTTTTTAACTGCAACAACGAAAATCTAGTGTGGTTGTGTGCTTACTCGCAATGTACTCGGAAGTGCAGTTCGACGGTGAACACGGACAACACATAAAACCAACTTCTTCTCATACTCGGTCCATCCACAAGACATGTATTAATATTAAAACATGAACTAGAGTTACATAATATGAGCATGAACTTCTTGGCATATGCCCTTCCTTATGATCGCTTGATCGTAACCATGGAGCATCTTCTTTACTTAACGGAATGCTTGGGTCAGTTTTCCTTTGTGAAGGCGGAATTTCATCAAACTTATTATAATCTTGACATACATCTTGTCCTTGATTCCCACGATGTTTCTTTTCCCTGAAAGAACTATGTGACGCTTTGGCTCATCATATGATGTATTCGTTTGCATATTTTTCTTTTTTTGGTCTGGAGGACATGTCCTTCACATAGAAAACCCGAGCCACATCATTGGCTAGGACGAATGGTTCGTCTAAGTTCTTCATAAGATTGTTGAGATCCACCGTTGTCATTCCGTACTTCTTGTCTACCTCAACCCCTCCTCCTGTTAGCTTGACCCATTTGCATCGAAACAAGGGGACCTTAAAATTAGGTCCATAGTCAAGTTCCCATATCTCCTCTATGAACCCATAATACGTGGTCTTTTGCCCATTGTCTTCTGCTGCATCGAAGCGGACACCACTGTTTTGGTTGGTGCTCTTTTTATCTTGGCCTATCGTGTAAAATGTATTCCCATTTATCTCGTACCCTTGGAAAGTACATACTGTCGAAGGCGGTGTCACAGCCAACAAGTACATGATCTAGCAGTGGTGTTATTCGTGAGAAGTCTTTGCCACCGCCAAAACTTCGCCATGTGTTCACTTATAATCCATTCATCAGACTGTACCGGGTGTTTGAGGCGTATTAAATTCTTGTGTTCATTGATATACGAGGCAACCAAGATAGATCTTTGTAAAACCGTGTAGTGTGCTTGATTGAGAGAATTCCGTCCCTACATATCATTGCTTTACATCCTAGGGTGCCTTTTCCACGCATCTCCCTCATGTCGTGATTACGGAACACCAATCGCCTTAAGGTCGAATAAAATCAACACGAACTCAATGACCTCCTCATTACATAGCCCTTGGAGATGCTTCCTTCGCCTAGCGGTTATGAACATATTTCTTTAAGACTCCATGTACCTCTCAAAGGGAACATATTGTGTAGAAATACAGGACCGAGAATGGCAATCTCTTCTACTAGGTGAACCAGAGATGCGTCATAATATTGAAGAAGGATGGTGGGAACACCAACTCAAAGTCGACAAGACATTGGGCCACATCTGTTTGTAACCTGGTAGGCTTTGGATCGATTACCTTCGAGATATTGCATTGAGGAATGCACATAGCTTCACAATGGGTACTCGAACATTTTCGGTAGAAGCCCCTCAATGCAATCGGAAGCAATTGTGTCATAATCACGTGGCGATCATGAGACTTCAGGTTTTGGAATTTTTTCTGCCATATTTATTATTCCTTTATATTCGACGAGAAGCGACGGGACCTTGATCTGCTCGGACATTCAAAAGATTTCCTTCTCGCTTTGGTAAGAGCGTATGGCGGAGTTAAGTGGCATCGTTTACCCTTCTCGTTCTCGGGATGCATAGGCTCTTGAGGGCCTTGACGTTCTTGGTCTGTCGTGCTTCCGGTGTATCTTTTGTCTTCCCATACACTCCTAGAAAGCCTAGCAGGTTCACGCAAACATTCTTCGTCACGTGCATCACGTCGATTGAAGAGCGGACCTCTAAGACTTTCCAATAGGGTAGGTCCCAAAATATAGATTGCTTCTTCCACATGGGAGCGTGTCGGCATCGTCATTCGGAAGATATGCCGGGACCTTTTCCAAAGATTACTTCTAGGTCCTTGACCATACCAAATACCTCCTCATCGGCACGGAGGACGGGCTTCCTCGGGTTACGCAGACGTTTGAAATGCTTGCCTTTCTTTCTTCTTGGATGCGAGTTCGGAAGAAATCGGCGATACCCTAGGTACACAACCTTCTTACATTTATCCAAATATACACTTTCGGTATCATCTAAACAGTGTGTGCATGCATTGTATCCCTTGTTTATGCCTACGAAATGTTACTAAGAGCAGCCAATCATTGATGGTTACGAAAAGCAATGCTCAGAGGTCAAATGGCTCCCCTTTGTGCTCATCCCACATACGTACACCTGGTTTGGCCCACATTGTAAAGTTCTTCAACTAATGGCCTTAGGTACACATCAATGTCGTTGCGGGTTGCCTCGGGCCTTGGATGAGCACGGCATCATAATGAACTTCCTCTTCATACACAACCAAGGAGGAAGGTTATAGATACATAGGGTCACAGGCAGTCTGTGGTGCAGCTCTGCTCACCAAAAGGATTCATGCCGTACTTAGACCAAACCTTAAGTTCCTTGCGTCACGTGCAAAGTCCGGGTACTCTCGCTTTTTTCTCACTGTGACCCATCGTGAGGTGTCTCAACATCGCGTCTTTCTTACGGTCTTCCATGTGCCATCGCAACAACTTGGCATGCTCTTTATTTACGAAGAGACGTTTTAACCGTGGTATTATAGGAGCATACCACATAACCTTGGCGGAACCTTCTTCCTAGGGGCCTCGCCCTCAACATCGCCAGATCGTCTCTGCGATCTTATACCGCGATGCATACCGGCATGCATCCAAATTCTCGTACTTCTCACCGCGGTAGAGGATGCGATCATTAATGCAGGCATGTATCTTACGCACGTCTAATCCTAGAGGCGGACAACCTTCTTTGCTTGGTATGTCTTGTCAGCAACTCATTATTTCTTGGAAGAAGATTCTTCATTTTTACCAACAACTTTGAAAATGCTTGTCGGTCACACCATTCTACGCCTTCCATTGCAGCAAATCGATGTGGCACCTAGCTTTTTGTGGCCATCTTCGCAAGTTGGATACAACAATGTTTTGTGATCCTTTAACATCTGCTCCAGCTTCTCCTTCTCCTTTTCGTTTCACATTCTTCCTTTGCATCAAGAATGGCCGACCAAGATCGTCATCAGCGGGCCCATCTGCTCCCTCTTGATCTTCATTATCTACCTCCGTTGCATTATCATCATATTCGGGATACATATTATGATAGTTTTCATCATCCTCTTCTTCTTCGTTGTCTTCCATCACAACCCCTTTTTCTCCGTGCTTGGTCCAACAATTATAGCTGGGCATGAAACCAGATCGAAGCAGGTGGGCGTGAATGGTTCTGGTATTTGAGTAGTCTTTCTTGTTACACGGTGAACACACGGACAGCACATAAAACCATTGTGACCACGGTTTGCATTAGCCACAACGATGAAATTTTGGAGGCCCGTAATGTACTCGGAAGTCGGCGGTCACCGTACATCCATTGCCGATTCATCTGCATTAATATGTAGTATATATCAAAAATAATAGGAGATGACCATTTATATATATAGTACATCAATGACACATGAAACTATAGTTGCCGACCTCGACCGAGACGGAAAGAGCAACAAGAAAGCTTATTTTGAGCTCTCGGGCATTTCACGAACACCTCTAGTGCATATGAAAAAACACAACTAGCACTCTTCACACCCTCTTGCTAGGCTCCAAAATGTGAAAGAATGGAAGAGTGGGGTGTGTGTGGTGTGGTGTCTATATAGCCCCCCTTTAACACCGGTTCGTGCCACGAACCGGTGTTAAAGGAAAGTATCTTGAACTTGGTGGAAAGACCTTTAACACCGGTTCGTGGCACGAACCGGTGTTAAAGGGGGGGCTCCTTTAATGCCGCAGAGGCCACGCTGGTACGGCCCCCCCTTTAACACCGGTTCGTAGAAGAACCGGTGTTAAAGCCCATTTTCGGGATCAACAAAAGCCTGCGTTTCCACTAGTGGATCGTCAAAAGCTGAGCGTCGCAAATGAACTATAACGACGATTTTGGTAAAATCGTCATAACCATCTATGACGATATTGGATCGTCATAGACGTTGTGACGATCCAATATCGTCATGGACGATCTATCCTGGCCAAGTCATATCCTACGTGGCTGATCCTACGTGGCAAAACTATGACGAAATTAAATCGTCTTAAATCAAAATCGGCCCAATCCAGTTTGGTCGCTTATATGGGCTCAGCCCAGCAATTCTAGCATTTTTGTGTTTTTTCTGTTGAAATTCTTGTCAGCTAAATGGGCCAAGCCCAATCATTTCAGCCTGATTTATTTTCTAGGCCTCAGCCTTTTTATAATCCAATTATTTTCTACTTTTGGCCTTTTATCAAATGAGTTCCAACTGTCAGATTCTTGTAGAAAGTGGGCCCTGGTTGTTAGATTCTTAATTGCTAATTAATTAATAGCTGATATAGCATCTAACATGAGATATAAAAAAATTGACAATATTTAAATAAAAGCCAAAATCAATTCATTACAACAATATGACAGTCAAACAGATTGAACACATGAAACTCCACTCTAGTTCACATCCGTACCAGTTCAAATAACAAATCTTGGACACCCCTAATCTATAAACAAAACTTGATACTCTGGAACTTCTTTAGGCCCTTCAGCTTGTGGACTTGATCTTCTCGTCGATGTACTCTAGCCTTGATCTTCTCAGCCTCAGTGTTGTGAAGAATAGGGAGCCTTCTCCTGCAACTGAAACAGAAAAGTAGTAAGCAAATGTTTAGGCATATCAATGAATACCATCAGCACAAGAGCAATCCCAACAATATCCGAGACACAAAAGCATATATTAACTATAACAACCATTAGTAGGCACCTAGTTAATCTATAGAACAAAAAAACACATAAGTTATCAAGGAATAAATAATCGTACAAGAATCACTAGCTAGCATAGCATGCATAGATGATAGATCTATCATGCCATAACATGTGCCAGAAAACATCAAATTATGGACACATATCCATAATTTTAGCTACCATAACATGTGCCAACTATCTCCCAGGGACATTCACAGCAAAAACAAATTGATACCCAACACAAAAAACATGAAACTAGCAGCAATCAGTTTTCCTAGTGTTTACAGTAAGCCCAACAACCAGCCCTGGATGGCAGCACCTGCAAGCCTGAATCCAAATCAGTGACGCCACACGGCAGTAATCAACCCACCTCCGGAAGTTAAACAAACACGGCCAAAGCACGATCTCTGGAAGACTCCAGCAGCAGCTGGCCAGCGCGTCTCGAGCCCCACGAGTTCCTTCGCCCGCGACCACGAGTTCCTCCAAAGCGAGAACCCTCACCTCCAAAGATCCGAGGATGTTCTGTTCTGTATTTGCACATAACATCAGAAATACAAGAAATTAAAAACAAGAAACATACTGAAGATGTGTAGCCATATCATTAACATAATATTATCCATGCTCCCCAAGAATGGTTGCTTATCCAATTGGGGAGCAGTTCTGAGAAACTATTGCAGCAAACATGTGTAGCATATATGTACCAGTAAGTATACATAACCAAGCAAGCAATAGGAAGGCAAAAACTTTCAAGACTTTAAAAATGGCAATCGATCAATTAGTGTTATACAGAATGAACCTAAGAAAAGGCAACACACCAAATAGGAACAAACTCGAACCGAACCATTCTCGCTGCATTTTCCATACAATGATATCAAGCTACATATCTCTAAAACTGCAGGAGCAAATTGCACAAATAAATAACAAGGCAGATGCAAAAATATGTGGACTAATAGCAACTATTTTCTAATTACTTCCATAAATTTCTACAAGATGTAAGAAACAAGAACATCCTTAGCAGGCATGAACATCCTTACAATATCCAATGCCTCCTGTAAGTGCAATATGAGTGTCACTACAATTAAAAGCCAGACACCACATCACACACACAACTAATTAGCAGACAAGGAGAACTAATAGAGCATTAGGTATTCAAATGCATGAAAAATGCTTCAGTATGGTATAACTTGTATCATGCAACCAAAAGGGTATCTATGAGATAAAAATTGAATGAACTAACAACTATAAACAGTACACAAGTATCATTGTTACTGGATTTGAGATAACAAAGAAAAACAATATTCAGGCTATTCGAATATAGTAGCAAAATAATGAGATGCCATTTATAGTTGAATTCATTTAAACCATTTACTTGAGGTCTCGATCATATACGATATATCTAACTTGAGGCCATATATCTCAGATATAATTTCTACACCGATCTATACTATGGATAAGTACAACACCACCTATACTACGGACAAATTAGAGATGAAATTAATCGAGACCTGCGCAAGTACTACTAGTAGAAGAGATATAATTTGGTGGAGGTACCTTGTGGCGGCAGGAGAAGTTGTACTCAGGTTGCTCGGCGATGGGCCCGACGAGATCGAGCCGGTTGGTGACGCCCCTTGCCTCGCTGATCTGCTGCGCGGTCCACTCGGAGGTGCCCCAGTAGAAGGCCCAACCCTTGTCGATGACCCAGTACATGGCCCTGGCGGTCTCCTCGATGGGCGTGGTGGTGTCGGGACGGTGGCAGTAGACGACGTCGACATAGTCCATGTCGACATATAACACACTGCAGTCATCACCATATAACACAGTGTGCTAGTGAAAACAGAGTATGATCACAGAAGTAAAAACAACTACAGTAATCACCACTGTGCAAATAGAAGAAATACCCAGTAAACATAAACAAGAAGAACATCTAAACATTTGGTACAGGTCATTGCAAACTACAAACTACATTGCTCCTTACCAAGGTAGAGGTCATTTGCTAGTTTACTGCTACTGCTACTATTTTTCATCATGTATGAGATGCTCAACTCCTCAAAAACCCCATATATATACAATGTATGGCCATCATGTCAAAACTAAATAATGTGGGATGTAGACACAACCTTAACAAAATTTAACACATCAGATATGTTTCATGTACACAAGTGTTTCTTTATTTTCAGAGATGGGCATACATCAGACACAACTAGCCCACCTACTGTTATGTATTGTATAAACATAATGAACATCAGACACAACTAATACTAGTAGCACTCATCAGACTTAATGAACATCATACAAAACTTAATCATAACAATCACTTACATTCTGAAACGTACCAAGGAGTCCAGGGACACTTGTAGCTTGTAGAGGTCTACGCTTCGCAATCTGCAAACATCAATAGTTCTTCATGTGATAGCTATACAAAATATAGGAGAGTACGTTCATGTTAAAAAATACCAATATATGAATGTCAAACATAAAAAATAAGTAGGGTGGCGATTTTGGCACTCTCTAAGTTATATGCTGCAGTGCCGCAAGTATTAGTGCATGCATATATGTGGAAACAGGTTCATCAATTCTGGTTTGGATGTAATATATTATTTCATCAGTACTTTCTAAAGTTAGTATATTATACACCCATGACTAAAATCTTTATGTAGCAAATCAGCATTGGAGATACTAGTGCCTGCTCAAATGATATTTATAAGTTACTTGAACCAGAAAAAAGAATCCAAAATCATGGGAAATCAAAGTTCAATTGCTGATATGGAAATATGCAGTTCCTAATTAATTCCCTTTCTCCATTTGAAAGATGTAATTGAGAACATATCAGGTATCTTTTCTCAAGGAGCTTAAAGGTATCATGACGTATAACTAGGTAATGTTTTAGTAAAGATCTGCAAATGACTCTTTTTTCAAAGGGAATGAAATGATAAACAGATTTGCTGCGCACTCTAGTGCACATCAGGTGGCTATTGTACTTACCATCAGGTGTCCATAGTACTTAATATCAGGTGGCTATTGTAATAAACAGATTTAATGCGCAGTCTAGATTTGCTGTAAGTGACCAATTAAACTAGTATCGAAAATATTGAGCATAATTTATTTTACAATCTTTTGTAGACAAAGTGCCAAGGAAATGAAAAGAATTGGTAAACAAAAGCTAAAATAAGCAAACGTTGGTTATGCAAATAGAAGTATATCCCAGCAAACAGGCCTCTACATCAAATGAGTCGAATGCAATTATATACCATCTCTAGCCACTAGTTTTCTAAGATAAGTGGAACAAAACTCTCCATAGAAGCAGGGCTAGAACAAGCTTTTGCATTTGTGGTTGCAACACAACCACAAAAAATCAAAGTGCCAAGTAGCTAGCGTGCATGAACATCATCATAAACCAGCCAGAGGCACTCCTAATCCAACAATCCAACCACGAATCCAACTCCAAGTTGCAGTTCCTCGCGCTAAATCCCGGAGGAGATCGAGCCCAAAACAAAATCTGGCTTAAAATTGCAGAAGAAAGGGAGGGAGAGATGGAAACCTTACCCGAGAGGCGTCGTTCTCCTTGTCTGCGAGACCCTCCTGGACACACCCGGAGCAGCGTATCCCTCCACCCACTTTCCAACGGCTGCTAAAAGTCCAGCCACCTAGTGCACTCCACTCCTCCATGGTATGGAGGATGCGGCCCCCTTCTCGTGACGGCGCTGCTGCCAGAAACCCTAGAAGAGAGGAAAACAGTAAGGAGATGAGGAGGTGGGAGAAATGGAGCACACCAAGAGAGGGAGTTTAGGAGTATGCTCACCTTGCTTCCTAGGCAGCCGCCACGCTCGTGGTCAGGGAGGGGCCTCGACATGGAGAATCGACGCCTCCACCTGGAGCCATCCACCACGTGCTAGACCTCCTCCGGATCCACTCCTCCGTCGAATCCTCCCCTCTAGCATCTGATCCTTTCCTCCCCTCTGCCGCCTATTCCTTTTCTCGTCGTCTCTGCTGGGAGACGAGCGTTGTGGAGGGAGGACGAGGGGCGCGGGATGCTGATGATGAGGGCGTTGTTCCTGTCCGCCGCTGCGACTGTGGTGAGGTGAGGAGAGGAGGATAGGGTGGTTGCGAGATCTTTCTAGAGAAGGAGGGGAGCGGCTGGAGCAAGCGGGAAGAGCGGCGGCGCGCGGATCTCGCTGGAGAAGGAAGAGCGGCGGCTGGGGATCTCGCGGGAGACGATGGGTTCAACGGCGGCGTGGATCTTGCTGGAGAGGCGGCGCGGATCTCACTGGAGCGGCGGCGGTAGGTTTAGGGTTCGAGAGATGCGTTCGCTGGGAGAGGGTGGGGATGTGGCGGTTTTGGTTCGGTCGGCACGCGCGTGATGTGAAAAATATTTGGTGCCTGCGCGCGATGGTTAGTGCCATGTCATCGATCCATGTCAAAGTTTCCACATATCATCATCCTGCCCGTCCATCTTGTTTGGATCCAACGGTCCATGTTGCTATCCTCTATATTTAGACCTCCATAGATATTATGACGATTTCATTTAAAGGAATTACGACGTTTTTGACCAAAATCATCATAGTTTACTAAGGCTTTGACCCTCCCAAGCACCTTGAGCGGAATGTTCATAAATCTAAGACGATTTTGTAGATGGTCACTACCAAAACGTCACAAGTTGACACATTTCTTGTAGTGGCGGTAGACACTGACAAATGGGGCCATCTTCCTGGGAAGCATCGCGACGGCGCCGGCCGTACAGGGAGCGGCGGTGCAGCAGTACGGAGCGGGCGGCGTGGCTGCAGCGGTGTGGGGCAGGGCTAGTATGGCGCTTCTGAGGGAGAACAAGCGACAGTGAGGGCAGGGCAACCACTGTGGCGGCGGGGGCAGCGCGGGGCTAGTGTGGCCAACTGCGACGGCGGCGGTGGGGACAGTGCGGAGCGACGGCTGAGGAGGACGATACGATGAGGATGTCGATAGGATGAGGAGGTGATCGATTGCTGGAACGGGACAACCTCTTCTAAACTCGGTCCACTTCTCAATCCAGCCCTTTTCTAATTCCAAGAAAAAAATAACGAGCTGCCGAGCCGGACCGTGCCGAGCCCGAGCCAGCCCGACACTGCCGCGGTCCAGCATCCAGAGCTCGTCTCGGGCCAGCAGCACCAGCGGGCCGAGCCCAGCTCGCCACGGGCCGGCAAAACTCGGGCCGAGCCTATTGGACCGAGTTTGAGGTCCAGATATAGGTACATGCCCCTATGTTTATATTGCTAGTTTCTGGATCGAATAGCTAGCACCCTTAGTTTAAGATGTAATATTAAGAAACAAAGGGCATATTACAACGCATATCTAGGAATAAAAATTGTTCATTAATATTATAACTTACATACCTCATATGGCTATCCTATTACAAAGCAGTAGATATCATTACAGTGAAGTAGATATTCATGTTAAACTGGAGACATTATACTGAGTAGATATCATCTCAGTTGGTCATTTGCATCCGACTATAACAAATGGCGATAATAAGACCTGTAGTTTTCGCTAAATTTAAGTTAGATCAAGTAGTACATAACTTATGGTAGATGCCTCAAGCTGTCTGACACTCCAATGTCAAGATTTTTATGGTGGGAATGAATATTAGATAAGACGGCCATCACCATGTACTGAATCATAAGCTCATGTCTAGGGGAACTAGAATAATTATCATATTATCTCAACCTTCTTGCATCCCCGCCATTGCTTGAAATGCTAAACATTCACTCATTAATAATTTGAATCACTTAGAACAAAACAAGTATAATGAGGAACAAGAAAACTGACGAGAATATGAACTTGCAACTCATCCGAAGTTCTCAAATCAGAACACCAAGCAATACTAAGCAATGTGAGTAGCAGAGACACAATAAGACAACACAATAAAACAGACAACAACAACAGTTGGAGTTGATCCTCGTGGCAACAGGTTTTGCGGTGTGACCTCGTATTGCAACCCGCCTGAAAGATCTCATTGGCAGCCTGGACCCCGATGTTGCCCAGGACAATGTGTACATAGTACAATAGTGCATGGCATGGTCCGAGGGCAGTATGGACAAAAATAACCTAAAATCAAAAGGATTTCACAAAATGACCCATCTAAAAAACTATTTCACTGACACTAACCCTTTGGGTAACTCCTAACAGCTAGGCGCTACACTGTACATGCGCCTTTCAGCTAGGCGCTATGCCCCCTGCCAGCGTGGCACCGCCTGTCCCCTCCCTGGCCCCACCCGGCCGTGTGACGCCCAGGCGCTGGCGGGGGAAAACTCTAAGTCAGAGTGTAGCGCCTGTCTGATAGGCGCTACACCTCAGAGCATAGCGCCTATCAGACAGGCGCTACACTCCTGAACTACACTAGTTTCAGCTGATTGGCAGCACAAGTGCACATATACTCAAACCTAGTGCACATATACTCAAACAACATCAACATAGTCTCAAACAACTTCAGGATGATGTTGAGGATGACACCACTTCGGCGATTCGTTCGGAAGATGAGGTATGGGACAACCTTACATGCATTTAGTGATTTCTGTTTCCCATGCATTTCTCATAGCCATACAATCTTACATGTAGCTGCCTCATATGGAGAATGAGACTGAGGAGGAGTACCCGATTTGTTCCGCATACCAGCTGAAGCCAAGGAAACAGTTCAATCGCTGGACGTCGGACGACTTCCGTAACAAGGGAAAGGCCAATGTTGTCGAGGACGAGCCGCCACGGAGGTTAAGAGCGACTAGGAGGACGAGAGGCCTACGGTATGATGATGAAGATGAGTCGCAAGAAGAGGAGGTGACAAAGAAGATACCTCCAAGGAGGGGCCGAGGCCCAAGGACGCGTGGACGGAAGTAGGTCATGTATGGCACAATGTTGATGACGATGCACTAGGTTTGAGACTATGTATGGGTTGATGTATGGCACTATGTTGATGTTGTTTAAGACTATGTTCATGTATGGCACTATGTTGATGTTGTTTAAGACTATGTTGATGTATGATAATATGTTGATGTTGTTTGAGACTATGTTGATGTTGTTTGAGTATATGTGCACTAAGTTTGAGTATATGTGCACTTGTGCTGCCAATCAGCTGAAACTAGTGTAGTTCAGGAGTGTAGCGCCTGTCTGATAGGCGCTATGCTCTGAGGTGTAGCGCCTATCAGACAGGCGCTACACTCTGACTTAGAGTTTTCCCCCGCCAGCGCCTGGGCGTCACACGGCTTGGTGGGGCCAGGGAGGGGCCAGGCGGTGCCACGCTGGCAGGGGGCATAGCGCCTAGCTGAAAGGCGCTACACTGTACAGTGTAGCGCCTAGCTGTTAGGAGTTACCCAAAGGGTTAGTCCAGGAAAATAGTTTTCCAGATGAGTCATTTTGTGAAATCCTTTTGATTTTGGGTTATTTTTGTCCATACTGCCTGGTCCGGGGAGAATTGGTTGTCCTATATACAACTTTATTTCCTGATGACTCCTAATCCAACACCATTGATGTACACTTGTCCATGTTTGCAAGACTTCCCTTGCTTAACCAAATACATGGATTGAGCTATGTCTTTGAAACGATGTGCATATTGTGTATAGTGCTCAGTTAGTGATTCCATGAAGCAACTATATCTCAAATGTTTTAATAGGGCATTCATAAGCTGCAGTAGCAACTCACGAAGAACTATATCTCAATAGTCGATGTATGACCTTGTCAAAAAGGCAAGATATAGATGTTAATTTAAATAAGTTTGTATTATTGTATTATGTGTATTATGGGTGTGTGGGTGCGTTCGTGCGTGTGAATGGATTCATGGATACATTCATTGCTTTTATTTTTTTCAGAAAAGATGTATGACCCCAGCAGTATCTAAATGTGGGATTCCCATATATTATCAATTACTCAATACTTCTAAGAGAATCCAGGCATCGATGCCGAACAAGTCGGTGAAAAAAACCTAAGCACATCTAAAATGTTCCGACTCACTACAGTGTATAAACAATCCAGCACAAAACATATGACAAGTAACCAAAAACTAAATACACACAACTATTAGACAAAATCTTCAAGAACTGTTCGTCGCACACATACGGATCATGGCGAATCCAACCAAAGGTCGAACTTGGAATATGTATAGCCAAAGTCGAATTCCGAGCCACTACCTTCAACAAAAGCATTCTAATACGGTAGTTGTTGATTAATCGATTCGCTTTTCAGTGCCTTATTTTGTAGTCACCTTGAGTGAAAAATGTTTTATAATTTTTACTCTTGATAACTATAAAAAGGGTTGTGTGCAGCGATTGATACAAAGCCCGGAGCCTTATTCCCCATTTAAAAATATGACTAAACAATGAAAAGTACAAAATATGAGAAAAAAAGAGAGGAAATCATCGCCTTGTCCTTTGATATCTTGGACATGAAAATTAGTATTTGCTAGTACATAGAAACTTGTTTGTTTGATAATCAATGCAGCATAGTAAGTGACATGAATGAGATTACGAAAACGTCTTTTTATAGATCATGTGTTTATAGTGGTGGAGGCAGGGTTGTTCGGCATGTTTTTGACAATCCACAAGTGGACACATTAATCGCTCGACCTTAGCAGGAGAACTTCGCTTCACCGCAGCTTCCTTTAGCACTTCGTACTCCGTCCTTAGACTCTCAACCCTAAATATGAATGATCGTTGTCAGTTTGAGGTGTGAACAACAATTCTGTTGCGTGAGGCTGTGAACAGGATACGTGTGCCTTACTTTTTCTTTCCCAACCCATCCCGATATCCTACAACATCACCAACCACTATCATTTTCTGCTTGCTAGGTTTCGCCGAGATGAGCATCATCTAAATTACTCAAGATTATAGCAGTAAAGGTATGCATGTACTTGGTACTTATAGGTGTTTTTTTATTATACTGTTTCCCCTCTTAAGACACAATGGAAATCGATCAATGAGTTGAGATAATTGAAGAACACTTTGCGGTTCTGCATTTAGAATAGGGACTAAGAATGTAAAATTTAAGCACCACTCACACCAACTATTTACCCTAAAATATTTATGTATTTAACAAACACAGTACATCAAAATTTCACCAGCAGCTGACTCTCATTCGACCGTTTCTACATTTACGGCACCCTGGTACACCCAAATGTACCTAGCAAATTTGGCCACCAATCTAAAAGGGTAGTTCGGTCTTTTTATCCTGGCCTTAGCTAATTCCCAATCTTTTTTTTTTTGGAAATGGGCGCATTTATTAACCAAATGTTTAATTCTTACACCCGGTCTCTGCATAACTAAAATGCACACAGCCACACGAATGACAGACTAAGACAAAAATTAAATAAGCATTACAAAAAGACACTAAATTAAAGTCTGGAAACTAAGATAGATCAATTCTCAGATCACGCGTCCATCCATGTCGTGAGAAAATATTCCTCGCCGTGTCCTCCAATCGCATACATCCGTCCAGAAATAAGTCGCGAAACTCCATGCGTTGGAGAATATTCCATGATCGAAGGATAGCCGTGGCTCGATAAATAACCTGCAGAGGGGAAGACACAATGTTATTAAAAATTTTGTCATTTGTACAAAGCCATAGCGACCATATAATGGCAAGCGCTCCCACCCTAAACAAGGTTCTGTACTTATCAACAATTCTATGCAACCAATTACCAAAAAACATTGGTTACTGAACGTGGGGGAGATAAGCCAGAAGATATTTGGATGAATGACCATATAGAACGAGCAAATTTGCAGTGAAAGAATAAATGTCGAATTGTCTCATCTTGATGACAAAAAACACATTGTGTACTTCCATGCCAATTCCTCTTTACAAGATTATTCTTTGTTAGAATTACCCCTTTCCGTAGATACCATGCAAATATCTTCGTCTTAAGGGGTATTTTTATTTTCCAAATTTTACTATTATCATCGATTAGGAAATCAGGTTGGACCAAAGCTTTATATAGTGAGCCAACAGAAAATTTACCACTTTCCAGTAATTTTTATTTGAACACGTCAACACCGTCCGACAATTGTATCCTGGATAACCGTAATAGTAGATTGTTCCAAGATAATAGTCTAGGACCGATAAGACTTCTTCTGAAAGACACATTAGGAGGATAGTCCTCCATCACTGTGGAGATTGTATCCCCTTTATGTCTAACAATTGAATATAGAGCCGGGTACTGTTCGCGAATAGTAGTTTGGCCTAGCCATTTATCTTCCTAAAACCTAATTTGTGATCCATCCTTAATCTCGAAAGCACCAAAACGAAAGAAATGTTTCTTGGTGGCCATAAGACCTGCCCAAAAATGTGAATCTCCGGGTTTCCAAACCACTTGAGACACAGCTTTGGAGCCCACATATTCCCTCCATAACATGGTTTGCCAAACGCCTTCCTCAGTAAGTAGTTTAAAAAGCCATTTGCCCAGAAGCGCGGTGTTCTATGCTAATTCCCAATCTAAACAAAACGGATTCCTCTTCAAGTCGTGCATCTCTCTTGTGATCAATCCGCTCGGGCACCAATCGAGATCACCTTGATGCTCGCCCGTTCGAGCCACATATATATTTATCCTTTCAAACGCGCATCCGTCTGAGCTGTGCCGTGGTGTCGCCTTGTCCCCTTCGTGTGCGAGCTGCCTCTGCATATCTCCCATCAGGCAGTTGTTGACAACGGTGTGCGGTTTCCAAAATATAAGAACAATGTCAATGGAATCCAATCAAGGTGTAAATCAGTTTTAGATCCGATCATATCTCCAAGGCCGGGCTTAGTGATCTGGTCATCCCTCCTCAGTATGGCCTTGTTATGGTGACCATGCATGGCCTGGCATACACCGTTGTTACAAGTCATCAGCTTACTCGACGCTGCTCCTAGGGGGGCAATCGACCGCGAAGGCACACGACCAGGGCCGACCCTACATTTTGTGGGGCCCTAGTGCAGATTTGAGGCATGGGCCCCTAAGGCTATTATATATAACTGGACATGAGCTGGCCCGATCCAGCTCGCCGCTGAGCCAAAAGCTCGGGCTGGATTTGCCGAGCCCGACCTAGCTCATCGCCACCGACTAGCCGCACAACTGAGCTCACCCGAGCATCCGACGAGCTCGGTGCATCTCGCGAGCCTGGCGGGGCTGCTCACTACGGGTAGGCCCTCTTCAACGGTTGCGGCAGTGCGGGTGGCGGCGCGGGACTTGGAGCGGCATCGACAGTGCTTGCGCTCGATCTGCGAGGACAGGAGTCAGCGGAGAGGAGAGGGGACGCCGTGTAGGTCATCGGAGAGGGGCCGCCGTGTAGGTCGCCAGAGAGGGGCGTGGCAGAGAGGAGAGAGGTGACCGAAGAGGGGCCTGGCGGAGTGGCCCGCCAGCCTCAGCGTGAGGCCGGCGAAATCGGGAGGACGGCCGCGACGGCTCGCCCAGAGCTCCCAGAACTGGTGATCGCTACGACCAGGATACGACCTAGAGGTCGCGAACGACCAGCGACCCCAGGATATCGTCGGTAGCAGGCCCAATTTTGTGGCCCATGAAGCTCTACTCGCCTAAATCTGTCCCCTGCGATTTCTAGAAAAAAATTCGAGCCAGACGACGGACCGGGCCGAGCCAAAGCCATCCCGAGCTAGCCGTGGTCCACCTTTCCAGACTCGTCTTGGACCAGTGCGCCTCTAGCAGGCCGAGCCTAGCTCGCCCCGAGCCGGCGAAACTCGGGCCGAGCTCGGCGGACTGAGTTTAACTTCCAGATATGTGTAGGTATATGTAAAATTTAGACATACAAGTATCTATTTTTACTTGAAAAATATTAAAAGTTTACATTCAACCACACATTCTTAGTATCAAAATATAATTAGTATTTCATGCTAGTTTGATTACCTCAAATAAGAAACAATTTTGATGAGTCCACTCACAATAGTGCTTCGGCGTCATATTACCTAAGGGCTTGTTTGATTTGTAGGATTTTCATAGGATTCTCATAGGATTGAGTTCCTATGGATTTTTTCCTACCATCATCGTTTGATTCATAGGAATAGAACCCATGGGATTATTTCCTATGGAACTTTGCCTAGTCTATTTCATAGGAAAATTTCCATTAGGTCTAAGCTCTTGGAAAAATTCCTATGGCTAGCTTTGTGAGTAAGGCTACTTATTTGACCACTCAAACTTCAATCAAATTCCTGTGGCTTTCCTACATTGCCATCAAACATCCTCTTATGCCAATTCCCATGGTTCTCATTTTCATAGGGTTCAATGGGACATGCCACACTAATCCTTCATTTTTCCTATCCCTCCATTTTTCCTACCCTGTGAATCAAACAAGCCCTAAAATTGTGAAAGAATTGAATACATTATAACCCTAATACTATCCTGCATGATTGGATAGAGAGCAAGGCCACAAGGGCAAGGCTTGAATTTCAATGTCATCAAGTCCAGGCACTCACGGAAGATTGAATATGGCCAGGGCATGGGCCAATGGGCAGCCGGGTACCAGCGAGCAACGCCAAGACTAGAGCAGTGACTAGACTCAGTTCATCGTGATTCAATTTCCAATTTCGCAACAGCCAAACCAAATCAGTCAGTCAAGGGCGATCTGCGATGGATGGGTGAGGGCCATCCTAGGCAGTTGGGCGGGGGGCATCGACCGGGATTGCCTAGAGCAGTCAGCAGTGGCTGCGGGTGCCGGGCTATCGTCTTGTCGAGAATCGAGATGAAGTTGTAGATCATAAACGGAGATCATGAGTTCGATCAGGGATAGGTCATCGCATGCCGTCGTGCGTTCTTCTTTTTGGCGGCTGGGCTGGGCCTTCCACTCCTTTGCAACTTTCTTTTAGGTAGATGTGTATAGTACACATTATAGAGGAGTATGCAGTCATGGGCCCCCCTTCTGGCATGGGCCCTAGGCCGTCGCACAAGCTTGCCATGGGCTAGAGCCGGCCCTGCACACGACGATGCTGGCCGCCGCCGCAGGTGTCTCTATGCATGTATTAATAAGAGTTCTTTTGTGGTACCCTCAAATAAATAAGAGCCCTCCATTTTAACGCATCTAAAGGCCCCTAACAATTTATACTAGTACTAAAAAGAAGACCAATATAATTTATACTAGTCAAGAAATCTGCACCGTAGTTGAAGTCAGGCCCCGGCCCAATGGCTTTTCCCGGCCCAAGTCATGTAAACGAGCAAGCATCATGGATTTGGACTTAATTTCCTAGCTATATGATTATTCAGTTCAGGTCTAAACTTAGTTTGTGGTCGATTTATGAGAATTTAAGTCAGTAATTTTCTTTAGTTGCTTGGCAGATCTGTGGCTTTCATAATTTTTTTGTCTATTGATCGAACACATCGTCGTATAAAACTCCTATTCTTATTATGACACTGACGTAGCCATCTTTTTAAGACCAACACCACTCTCTATTATCAAAGCTCAAAGAGAATAGTCTGAACCAGAACTCTTAACCGTGATTTGCAACATTGTACGTGCCGATTCTTTGCAGCATGCATATGGCAATCAAGATGTAATCGAAACATTGACCAAATATTTGGTACAATATTGTCAAACCGTGCCTAGTTGTTTTAGAAAAACAGAGGAAACGGATCAAATTCTATTTAAGAAAACTATCCTGTTATCTTGAATTACTAATGGCTGAGCTATCTAACAATGAACAAACACAAATAATTTGACAGTTGCATTTCGAATTTTACACTGAATGCAACACATGGACTGTTTTCCTTACATGTGATATTAGCTAAACTGAAATAGACAACGCCTCTACATAAATTAGGGCATTCCTGACCAGCTGCCTGCTATTAAACAACCAACCTTTTCTTACATGTCAACAACAAAAAGGTTAAAAAAAAGAACCAATCTGTTCTTATCCACACCTCATGATGTAAAGAGCGAAAGTAACCAGAAAAGCATGTCCGAAATCTTTTCATCATTAGCAGTTCCGAACTATAAAACTGCATCAGTTGGTACTTGTGGACTTCTCAGCAACACCTGCAGCAGTTCATCATTAGTCCTTGTAGGCATTATTGTTATGCTGTTGGTAGCTTCTTTGTTCAGAACAGGAAGAACATCTCCCACCTCTTCTTGGTAGCTTGCTAGCATACTGTACCCATGAAGGGAGATATGATCCAAGAATCTCTTACCTTGTGCAATATGTTGAAATCTAGTCTGCGTTTTCACAGATTCAGTCAGACACGGATCACTTTCAGTTAGACAATGGCTTTAAGAGAACATGTAATGAAGTTTGTAGCATGTCAGGGAAAATTTAAAACTACAAGCTGTAACGCTCACTCTTCAACTAAGCATCAGTGCATTTTGGAAGATATAAGACTTAACATCTGATTTAATAATAATCTAGCGATTTCATAGATTCAGTCGCCCGCCCATCTAGAGGCCGCCATCTTGTTTTAATGCTGCATCCACGGGTACGGCACCTTCGGCCTGTAAACTAGTCAATAGGAAAAATTATTCTTTGGTATTCACATTTGTTCTGTTATAGGTAACAATGGAAGTCTTAGGTGAAAGGCTGTCGTTTAGTCACACAAAAAAGATGTCTGAATGCCTACATGCACCAGACACTTCAGCTTTCTTTCACATAATAGAACTGTGGCAGTGGGACTTTGCCTTTTGTTTTTGAAATTTGTCAGGAATATATAGGCAAGTCTCTATAGGATTATAACAGATGAACATACGAGTTGTCCTGTTTCTGAATGTGATTTTCAGCATTATCCATTCTACATGCAAATGAACTTTGCTGGAAAATTAATCAAAGCTTTTCTGGTACAATACTTATGCACACATCTGCCTAGCATGAGAAGGAGAAGATTGCCGTTCTATACAACCTTGTAGTTGCAGCTATGTCATGTCAACTTGTGTAAGTAGAACTAGATCAAAGATTTGCAGCTGATGGTTTTCAAATAAACTAGAGCTTTTAAGGGGCCAGTCCTTCTATTTCTCGGGAAATATAGCGAATGTCCTGACTCTGCTGAAAGCAAGACCTACAGAATGAAGACTGCATTTCTATTGTGATCTTTATTGGCAGCATTGTATTAGTATCATAGAAATTGGAAACTGGTCTCTAATTAATCTAGCAATTGAATAATTCTGACAAGCGGAAAAAAATCTAAAATTTAGATTGTATCCATAAACAGGAGTATGCCAAACATAATTGATGGGAACAGAACCATGCCGAGGACGTCGTGCGGGTCGGCGTAGGCGTCGGCTCTGCAGAGGTGTATGGAAGCGCTCGTGGAGCCGGGGTCACAGAGACGGAGCAGGGTTTTGGCGGTGTGGATGGCTATGGAGGAGATCCCCCGTGTAGAGGCGGCGGCGGCGTGCAGAGAATGGAGAGGGCTAGCGGCGGCTCGAGTGCGGGCAAACAGAGGCGCGAGTCTGTGGTACAGGCGGTGGCGGCGGCAGCGCTTGTCCGAGGGACGGCGGCGGCGCGCGTCCTGTTTGGGGAGAAGGGGTGGCGGCGGCATCAGGATTTCTTCGATGTGCCAGACAACAGTGTTTGCTCTAGGATCGATCGTTTTTTTTTTCCACGACATTATCAGCTGGGCCTATTGGGCCAAATCTTTCTAAACCGTTAGATCGGATTATACTACTCACATTTGATGAGTAGTAAAAGGTACTGTAAAAGTCACCATTAATGGGGGATTAGGGTTCAACAAAATAATTAGTAGATAACAGCCACAACGAACAATCACAGTTAGAATAGAATTATTGGAACATCTGTGATCACTCTTTTGTCCCTAGACTCAAGGTACTCCCTGAGTTTTTCTTACGGTACCGGGAGTACTAGCTAGCTGAGAGGAGCCGTTGGATTATAAGAAATGAAGGGCTCACATCAGTTTCAGGTACGGTAAACATGTTAAGATGGTAAAGGTCACGATAAGAACAGCAAGATGGACCTCTAAAGCATCTTGCTGTTCTTAGCACAAATAGACTTCCCGGTGCTTCTATGCTGGAATAACAAGTCTGCACAGTTGGATTTCCCGATGCTTTTCAGTCCATCCATACCATTTTTGTTTCACTGGAATCGCCAAACAAAGCACGCGTGTCTTGCTGTAGGTGCATGCTATACCATCCCGAAAATATGAAAACGGTATACCAATATGGTCGGGATCATGGAGTTCTCTTATATATAGTCCCCATGAACTTTTACAGTTCAACTAGGATATTCCAATATAACTCTGGAGATCATTTACTTGGACTCCACCAAATTACGACGGAGTACCGCCAAGAATTAAAAGAGTGTACTTTAGCGTGATTGAGGTCATTATAACAGAGGGTCCTCCAAAATTATCGTAACCGTGGTGAAATTTTATCCGTACACTTGAGGTCTGACATGTTAGGGTTATGAGCCCCCATTTCCTGCGGCTGTGCAAGAAGAGATCATGAGTCATACATTCAAATTGTGTGGTCTCCTTCGTCGGAGGTGCGTTCAGCAGGCTTGCACACTGCTTCATTTTCTAATGTACCGTGCTACATCGAATGTTTGATGGCCGTGTGGTTGCAGAGGAGCCTCATGTTCCATGTGGTTACAGAAGCCCCTGTCTCAGCTTGAACCTTGTTTTGACCAAGTCACAGCCACAGTCAGCTGACACATCAACAATAGTATGAGCCTGTGATTGGCTGGGTAGAGGAAGATGACGAATTTGATCGCATCGTTGTGTTCTTCGAAACAGAATGCAGAGAGTCAATGTTCACGAACAGCGTGAGGGAGGCGGAGAGAGCACGTTGCCGGCACGGACGTGCATCCACACGTCGCTCGATCTTCTTGTCGAAGTGAAAGCAGTGATCACGCTCCATGAGTCATTTGTGGTGTCTCCATCACCCTGACCAGATGGCTGATGGAAACGTCCCTGATCACGCTGTGCGAGACGAAATATCTACTGGCTGCCTTGCTCATATCTTTGTTAAGTACCCACCTCCTAATTGTGGGCGAGCAAACGTCACTACGCCAACGTTGTGGGGTATATTTTTTATGATTTTGTGAAAAGGACATGTTGATGATCAACCAATAACTTCATTGATCGCGGAAAAGAAAACCGCCCGAGTATGCGCTGACATTGGCACTGCGCTCTATTCCACCCTCTCGTGTGACCGATACTGAGCAAGGAGGATTGAGCCACCAACGACCTACTCCAATGCATGGCGCCAGATCTAGTGACCTCTCCACTCATGAAAATATTTACTTTTATGTTCCTTTCAGCTTGATGTTGCAGATAACCCTACTCACCGCCAGACCGAGTATCCATTCCAGTATGGAGCCTAGTCCCGACGTTTCCTAATCCTATAATAGTATATCTCTCTTTTTTCAATAGCAATGTTTGTGAGAAACATCATATAGGTAACTCTCCCCATATCTTTCTGCATGTATTAACTTCCACTTCAATAGGACACGGGTGTCTTTGCCTCCGCATGTTTCTTCAGATCCATTGGAAAATATAACATTGTGTGTGTTCCAGTGTTCTCTACTCTTAAATAAGAGGGTCAATTTGTTGCATGCTATAGGAAAATACTGAGTCTGCAACCATGTGCACCAAACATTATTTTCTCAGTGGCACTATCCCACACGGGCATTATGCTGCAAGGAGCCAGGCTATAGCAGTAAGTGCAAGTAAAGAAAGTTACTGCATGAGCTACAAAGTGACTGTGGTTTTGGATTAAGTAGTAACATCAAACTATACAATGGAAGTGAAATTAGAGCAAACATAGATCTATTAATATCGCGTCCTGAGAAACAGACACCGTGGTTGCTGCCCCCTCCCCCTCCCCCTCCTCATGTTGGGCAGGGGGGCACCCATTCAGCAAAACAAAATCGACAAATAAGGCTGTATTTTACATAGGTTCAGGCTGCATCTTGTGAAGCCCTACATCTTGATATGGTTTATCTATTGATGGAAATTAAGGTTTGGGGCTAATCGGCTGACCTTATATCCTATGCCTTATCGGTGGTACCGCAAATTCATATTAAGACTAGAGAGTGGGACCTTTATATAGAATCCAAAATCCAGATGATTTCTATTTGTTTCCAGTTAAGACTCATGACTTGTTAGACCAACCACAATAATTAAGTCAGTTACTTAGTTATAATAATGTTAATTAATTAGGTCCCAAGCACGCATGTGTGAGTCATGTCCGAGTTTGAAGTCAAATTCAAACTCGCAGGCTTTAACAATCTAACAATTATCCTTGTTTGGTAATTCAGGCTTTCACATATTAGTTTTTTTTTTGGAAATGGGCGCATATATAAACAAAAATGTTTAATGTTTACACCCGGCCTCTGCATAACTAGAATGCACACAGCCACACAAACGACAGAGCTAGAGGACAAAGAGTAGGCAAACATTACAAAAAGCGGGTAATGAAAAAAGTCCAAAAGCTAAGACAGATCAATCCTCAAGTCACACGGCCATCCATGTCGGGAGAAAATATCCCTCGCCGTATCCTCCAATCGCATACATCCCTCCACAAATAAGTCGCAAAACTCCATACGTTGGATTGTAGTCCATGATCGAAGAAGAGCCGTTGCTCTGTAAATAACCTGCAGAGGTGAAGACATAATGTTATTAAAAATCTTGTCATTTCTACCCAGCCATAGCGACCATATAATGGCAAGCGCTCCCACCCTAAATAAAATTCTGTACTTATCAACAATTTCATGCAACCAATTACCAAAAACATTGGTTACTGAACTTGGAGGAGATAAACCAGAAGCTATTTGGATGAATGACCATATTGAACGAGCAAATTTACACTGGAAGAATAAATGGCGAATTGTCTCATTGTGATGACAAAAAACGCACTGTGAACTTCCCTGCCAATTCCTCTTTGCAAGATTATCTTTTGTTAGAATTACATCTTTACGTAAATACCATGCAAAAAATTTCGTCTTAAGAGGTTTTTTCATTTTCCAAATCTTACTATTGTCATCGACAGGGATATCCGGTTGGACCAAAGCTCTATAAAGTGATCCAACAGAAAATTTACCACTTTCTAGTAATTTCCATTTGAACACGTCCACACCATCCGACAGTTGTATCGTGGATAATCTTAAAAGAAGATTGTTCCAAGATACAAGTCTAGGACCAATGAGGGTTCTTCTAAAAGACATATTAGGAGGATTATTCTCCAACACAGTGGCAATAGTATCTCCTTTGTGTCTAACAATAGAATATAGAGCTGGATATTGTTCGCGAAGAGTAGTTTGGCCAAGCCACTTATCTTCCCAAAACCTAATCTGTGATCCATCCTTAATCTCAAAAGCACCAAAACGAAAGAAATGCTTTTTGGTAGCCATGAGCCCTGCCCAAAAGTGTGAATCCCTGGGTTTTCAAACCACTTGAGACACTGCTTTAGACCCCACATATTTCCTCCATAACATGGTTTGCCACACGCCATCTTCAGTAAGTAGTTTAAAAAGCCATTTGCCCAGGAGCGCGGTGTTTTTGACTTGCAAATCATGTATGCCTAGTCCACCAAACTCTTTCGGATGGCAAACCACATTCCATCTGGCTAATCGATACTTCTTTTTCTCACTATCCCCTTGCCAAAAAAATCTTGATCGAAAATAATCCAATTTGTTCAAGATACCTTTTGGTAATGGAAAAAACGAGATCATATACAATACCATGTTCGTAATTACTGAATTTATGAGTACTAGTCTTCCACCAAGGGATAACAATTTGTCCTTCCAACTATTTATACGCTTTTGTAGCCTTTCCTCAACAAGTTTCCATTCAGCTATCGTGAGCCGCCGATAATGAATCGGTATTCCCAGATAGTTGATTGGAAACTGCCCCTGACCACAGCCAAAAAGTTCAGCATAAAGATGGGCCTCTTGTTGGGCCTCGCCAAAACAATATAAATCACTCTTATGGAAGTTAATTTTAAGTCTAGATAGCAGTTCGAATGCTGATAAGATTAATTTCAGATTCTTAGCCTTTTCCAGACCGTGTTCCATAAAAAGAATTGTATCGTCAGCGTATTGAAGAATAGAAAAACCACCATCAATAAGATGTGGAACTAATCCTTCAATATGACCATCAACCTTTGTTCTCTCAATAAGGATAGCCAACATATCAGCCACTATATTAAATAGTAAAGGCGATAATGGATCACCTTGTCTTAGTCCTTTCTTTGTCTGGAAGTATTTGCCAGTATCCTCATTTACTTTAATAGCAACTCTACCCCCATACACAAATGACTGAATAAGAGCACGCCACTCCTCAGAAAAACCTTTCATGCAGAGAGTTTGCTGAAAAAAAGACCAATTAACTTTATCATATGCCTTCTCAAAATCAATCTTGAACAGTACACCATTTAATTTTTTAAGTGTAGTTCATGGATTGTTTCATGCAGAATTACTACACCATCAAGGAAGTTTCTTCCTTGCATGAATGCAGTTTGAGAAGGGCTAACAACATGATCAGTAGCTGAGTTAAGTCTAATCGTGGCAACTTTAGTAAAAATCTTAAAGCTAACGTTAAGCAAGCAGATTGGGCGATACTGTTGTATACGTTCTGCATTGTTAACCTTAGGCAATAAAATTATGTTACCAAAATTTAGACGAAAAAGATCCAACTGGCCGACTTGTAGGAATTCAAACAAATTCATCAGGTCGTCCTTGATAACGTCCCAGAATTTTTGATAAAACTCCGTTGGAAAGCCATCGGGACCTGGCGCTTTATTATGTTTCATTTGGAAAACCGCTATCTTGACTTCTTCCTCGGTATACAAGGCAGTCAGAAAGCTGTTCTCCTCCTCAAAAACCTGGGGAATGTCGGCCGTTTGAGACTCATCCAGAGAGAAAGAATTTTCCACTGGTGCCCCAAACAAGGATTTATAATATGCTGTAATATATGACTTTAGTTGCTCCTGTCGCTCAATCATACCTTCATCCTGGATTAAATAGTGAATAAGTTTCTTTTTATGCTTGCCATTGGCAACAGCATGGAAGTATCTAGTATTCGCATCTGCTTCCAGAATAAAATTTGCCTTAGAGCGTTGGTACCATTTGAGTTCCTCTTCATGTAGAAGTCAGGCTATCTCTGCATTCAATTGGCTTTTAAGCTTAATTTCTTGTGCAGTTAATGGCCTGACCTCCGCGGAAGCCTCTAAGTCATCAATAATAGAAGTTAGGCGTAAAAGCATGAGCCATTTTTTAATGTTAGAAAGACTGTATTCTTGAAGATAAATTATCTGAACAGGATTGCAGGCATAAAATCCATAGAAGAAAATCAACCAGCGCATGTGCGAGCATGGATGTGATGGAATGCCCATGAACCTGACAATAAGTGTGAGAATGTTATAGTATATGTTTTGACGAGGGTTATCCGTTTCCCAAAATGCAATCCTCAAATCTTACCTTGCATCTTCAGTCCAACCGAATATGACAAAAGTAATTACATATACAGAATTACGGAACACCGGCTAAACAAACTAGCATTCAGCCGAATGGCGGCAAAGTTTTGAGATAATATAATTTTTTTTAGTTTGGCGATGATAATGGAGGTTCTACACTTATCACTGATTCATTCTTTTGGAAATGTTATCACTAGCTCATGAACGCTAAACAAATGCAATGGCGGAGACAAAGTATCCGTTATACCATTTTAGTCGATGGAACTAAAAAAAAAGACCAGGTTGGGCGAATTTTGTCCATCACATCAAACATCAAAGGATGTTGCATATTTTCTCCGTTCAGCAGCGTGGTAACAACAGTGTTGCATCCGGTCAGCGAGCACTACTACCAAAAGTGAAGAAAGTACTCTCACGGTAGCTCGGCGATAGAGCATATGAATCTAGCTTGAGGACGTGGTTACGCTTAACCTCCCGGATAAACTTTAGAATGGAGCATGAACAACAACAAGTCACCGAGACGTACATATGGCAGACAATGATGGAACATCCCTGGATCTTGTTTTCATGCTGTTCTCTATCCCGATGACACTCAATCCTAAAGCAATGTCACACACCAGCATGTAACCAGGATTTTTTCTTTGGTTTCACCATATAGATTACCTTTCTATGGACGCAGAATGTACACAGTATATAAAGCGCTCAGATATGTGATATCGTCGATCACTCTCCTGTCACATTTTTTTAAGAAGGCACGTAGTTGACCTGTAGTAGACATCACTGTCCGGATATACCCTCACATGAATGTACCCCGAAACTCATATGGACCATCCATTTTCTTCAATAAATGGCTAATATGATTCGGTACTCACCATGAGTTCCATGGAGTACTAACTAGAATACTCACAGAGAACTCCAGTCTAAAGGGCAAAATGGTAATCACAGTAATCCCATTATTTTTCCATGTGTTTGCATTGTTTTTCTCGCAATATCCAAGGCTCGGCAGAAAAACCAGTTCACATCTAAAAATAATCTTTAGATTAACTGAACCCTAATTCACATCCACGTGCGCGTTCAGGCCCCACATTTCTTCGTCTAGGACCAAGACCTGGAAAACTGATTTCGCTACACATCAGGCCGAATCCCCTATGGAAGATAAACAATGAACTTACAAAAGATGCATGTTTGCAAATGAATTGTCCACTACTTAAGGTCATGAACTTTTGTTCCTCGAAATACCTTACAAAACGTTATGTCTAATAGCCGCGCCACCGATGGGTGGCGGCGAGGGGGGCTGGGTGCGCAGAGACAGCGCTAGTATTATATTAAATATGACAAAGGGTGTTTTCTTTGATACATATCCATAAATTTTTGAGAGTTGTGTACTTTTACAATGAAAGTTTTTATTTAGGTCAACTAGGTCATAACTCTTTTATTGGTAAAATAACAACATTATATCATGTTGTTGTGTTATCATGTTTCTTGTGTTATTTTTTTCACATCGGCATTCCTATAAACTTTTGACACAAAACAAAGTAGGGAAGGCCCCATCTATGTCATTTTTGTTTTATAAAAGAAGAATATGTACAAGTAAGTTCACAGGAAAATTACAAGGTGTCCAACCATTTTGACATACCTTCTCCCCATGCCTGACAAGTTCCAATGATTTTAGTATATATTAAAACCTGAGGGTAGTAATAATGCTATGAAATTATTATAGCTTATAGATACGTTCAAATCAATATTTATTTTAATTAAAACTTGGGATCCCGGTCTTATGATTTGGAAAACAAAATGGCATCTTTAATAAGAGGTGCACAATCATCATCTCTTAGCTGATCAAGTAGCAATTTGTTATGTTCCGAACTAGATATAATGTATTTCAAATTGTCTTTTATTAGAGTGTTTTACATAATATATGTGAAATATTCAATAGCTTCTCTACTAGATGTAGAATAAATACAAATTTACAAGACATAATTTGCCTCTTGAGGGCTTTTGCATTGCCTCTGGAATGTTTCATGACCGTACAAACATTTACTATACTCTTTAGGCTATCAGTCATAGATCTTGGATTTCGCTTTTCGGTGACTCATTTTGTAGTCACCTTGAGTGAAAAATGTTTTGTAACTTATTACTCTTGGTAACTATGAAAAATTCTTGTGTGCATCGATTGATACATACCCTGGAGTCTTATTCCCCACTTCAAAAAATATAACTAAACAATTAAAAGTACAAAATATGAAAAAAGTAAATCATCACCTTGTCCTCGGTTATCTTTGACATGAAAATTAATATTTGCTAGTACATAGAAACTTTGCAGTTTGGGAATCAATGCAGCAGCATAATTGACATAAATGACATTATGAAAATGTTTTTTTATAGATCATGTGTTTATAGTGGTGGACACAGGGTTGTTGGCCATGTTTCTACGATCAACAAGCGGACACATTCATCGCTCTACATGCTGGTGAACTTCCTTCCACCGCAGCATCCTTTAGCACCTCGTACTTCCTTAGACTCACACCACTAAATATGAATGATCATTTTCAGTTTGAGGTGTCCTAGAGCTGGACAATGGTGAACTCACTGTTGTGCACGACTAGGACATCTCTTTTGTTGCTTGAGGCTGTGAATCGTGTGCCTTACTTTTCCTTTCCCAACCCATCCTAATATGCTACCACATCACCAACCACTATCATTTTCTGCTTGCTAGGTTTCCCCGAGATGACCATTTAAATTACTCAAGATCAATGCAGTAACGATATGCATGTTATACTTGGTACTTTTAGGTATTTTTTGTTTATACGGTTTCCCCTCTTAAGACACAATGGCGATCAATTAGTTGAGATATTTGAAGAACACTTTGTGGTTCTACATTTATAATAGGCACTAAGACTGTAAAATTTATGCACCACTCACCAACTACATACCCTGGAATAGTTATGTATTCGACAAACACTATACATCAAATTTTGACTAGCTGACTCGTTTGACCGTTTCTCATACATAAACATGTTAAGATGATAACGTTCATAATAAGAGGCATCTGGTATTACCGCCGATTTAATTATTTACTAACTATCCCCTTAAGACGCCACTGTTCATAATCTTGAGATTTCACTATCAAGAAAATTTTCCTGAGATTTTGTTACTATCATATTAACTAGCACAGTGGCTCTCGCAAATGCGAGGGTATCTCTAGTTTGAAGCATTTACTTTTATAATATGTGGATATATTCCCTCCCATTTAACACGTTCTTCATTGCAAAATACATAGTGTTTTTTTTGTGGCATATTCTTCAAGTTATAACATTGATTTTATTTAGTACTCCCTCCGTCCTGAAAAGGATGTCACGGATTTTCAAAATTTGATGAGTCTATATACTAAATAGTGTCTAGATACATTCGAATTTACATAAATCTATGACATCCTTTTTAGGATGGAAGGAGTGTATGGTTTTATTTGCTACGAATAATAATAAAATATTTTCTTGAAACACATAATGATATTGGTCCCTGTTTCCTCAATGTCTATTCTTGTAGTTAGATGTGGGCTTTGTGAAGACACCAACATAAGTAAGCAGTAATGTGGACATTGGTTAGATCCATTGTTGTATACTCGATAATAGAGATCAGAAACTCTATTCTCCCTCCCGTTTGGTGCATGATTATAGAGAGTAATCTTGTTTGTCTATTCATATGTCCCAAATAAAAAAGCATAGGCTTGTTAATTATAATATTTTTTTTGCAGGGTATAAGATTATTTTGTTGTGTTTACACTCAGACCATCTTGTATAAACAAACATGCATGTACTCTAGTTGATTCACCTGCTTCGTTGTAAACTAATAAAAAGCTATTTGCCATCGCCAAATAAATTCTCACTACAATGGGTTTACCAAACAAACTTTCCTCTTTCTCTGCGTTTGAATTATTGGTTTATCATTGGTGTAAATAATCATTTTATATTGTTTACTTATGAATGTGCAACAAAGTTAATTAGACTCCCATATAGAATCAGATTATATATTGGTTTAATCTTAGTAGAAAGGATGACATGTACAGACCTTTAAGACAATGAAACTCATTTCTTCTTTTTATCTAAGTTTTCCAAGAATCTCCTGACTTAGTAAAACTGCGTGGATGAGAAAGGTGGTCCGCAAGGCTCCCTACTATCTTGATCACGACGACCATACAACCTCAGAGCTGACAAATGACCCTCATTGCCATCTTTTGCTTTCCTTCCAAGACCTATCTTATTTGGATTCCCGATTCCCATGGAACAAAAACACCCTATTAATACTGACCTAGATTTTGTAAACCTTGCAAATACGAGAGGTTAAAAATTTATGCAACTTGTGCACCGTGTGAGTATAGTCAAATATGCTGGATACAAAAAAAAAATCAACATGTTATCTAGACTATAGACCTTCTTATAAATCCATCTACGACGAATAATATGGTGAAAGGCTCGTGAGTTTATGTACTGCCAACCACGTTTTTGCGTCCCCAGTGGTCAAATTGATCAGCCCATCTTGGCAGTTAGCATTGTAGATTGCATGCTGTATATTTCAGAAACTAAGAGATAAAACAGTCCAAAACTAAAGATACAAATCACATGTGCCTGTACATGCGCCTGTACGTGAGGCAAGATTGAAACTTAGTTCACCTTTTGCTGTGCATGCAGTGCAAGCATGGGAAGCGGGCATGCATCCAGGGCCAATCGCTGCAGCATGCATCGGGAGGGCAGCTCGGAACGAAGAGGGCCGGTCGGACGAGGGCATGAGGGCAGACCGAACTGATGACGCTATAGTTTGGATAAACTGGACGCCGTCGTGTGAGTGCTTCACATTTCAACTTTGATAAGAAAAATGGTTCGGGGCCAGCTAGGTAGGTCCCTGGCATTTTTTTTGTTGGTGGCCAAATATGTTTGGACCTAGCATCTGTGGGTCCGTATCCTTGCCTAATTGATACGTGACATGTCGACCGTTCTTTGTACCAACCACTTTTTACGTAATTTTTTTATCTTTAAATCGTAACCATAAATTATATATCTAACGGTTAATATAATTTGAGAGATGTGGATCAACCAGATGTCTCGAAAAACATCCTTATATTGCTTTTAGTATATAACTAGCATGGTGGCCCTCGGAAATGCGAGGACATCATCTTAAGTTTGTCCATCCCACCTCTGTTGTAAGCATCATGAAATAGAATTATTATGGCTGAATAAGCATCATAAACATTCAGCTATAAAAAATACTATTTTTGTAGAAAAGGTGTTGTTTTTTACTTTGTTTATGAATGGTTATTTATAATGCCGTTTCTATATATAAAACACCATATTAGTGACCATATGTATTTTGTGTGTCTGAGAATCTCTAGAATGTCATTCTCTTCACATTGTGCTACAAAATAGACTGTCATCTATGTCTATCCCGTTGAAGTTACAACAAACACTTACAATAGATTTGTGTAAGGACACTTCTTCCTCCTCACATTGTGCTATTAGAATAGACACTACTAGAAAAACGGCTATACGTAATCCACACATCCGTGACGCAAGTGCTAGTGATGCCCCACGGGTAAAATAGGTGTGGCGCACTGCCCACAGGTGCCCTACGGCTAAGTGCCGTAAGCGTGGCGCACATGGGGGTGATGCGCCACGCCTATGTGTGGTCCAGGGCACGTGTGGCCGTAGCACACATACCCGTAGCGCACTAGGTCAAGGTGCGCTACAGATGTACAACTTAGCCGTAGGGCACTCCGGCCTAGTGCGCTACGGGGCTGTATGTTGCAGCAGCTGGGTCAACTTAGACGTAGGGTACTCTGTCCTAGTGCCCTACGGCTAAGTGGCCTACACCAACTCCACACCCCCCTACCCGTGGATCGCCTTTTTAGGCTTTCTAAAAAATAAAAGAAAATGATAAACACTTCAAAAAATAAAATCATTTCATATGTAGGTAGGTAATGTGGTATAGTTTCTAGGAAAATTAACAAACATGATTTTCCACTTCTTCTGCAATAAAAAGTCATACCACGGTAAAATGGCCATAACTTTTGGATACGATGTCGAAAAAAATCGTATAATATACCAAAATGACGAGAACGAGATTTCGCATCCGCTCGCAACCACCTCTGGTCGTTCAGCGATTTTTTAGATTTTCAAAATTCGAAAAAAAGTAAAAAGTTATGGTCAAAAGACCGTTTTTTCCTGCAGAAAAAATAGAGAAAACTTACTCGTAGCGCACCACCACCTAGTGCGCCACGGATAAGCTTGGACGGGATTCGAAATTTGAATCCTCACCCCGCCCACCTACCTTTCCCTTCCCCCTTTTCCCTCTCCCTTTTCCTTTCCCTTCTCCTTCTTCCTTCTCCCTTCTCCCTTCTCCTTCTCCTTCTTCCTTCTTCCTTCTCCTTCTCCTCCTTCCCATTCTCCTCTCCTTGCAGTGACGGCGCGACGACGGACTCCTCCTCTCCTTGCAGTGACGGTGGCGCGGTGGCGGCGGCGCAACGGCGGCCTCCTCCTCTCCTTGCAGTGACGGCGGCGTCCGACCTCCCTTCCTCCCTCTCTTCCTCCCTCTCTTCCTCCATCTCTTCATTCCTCCCTCTCTTCCTCCATCTCTTCCTTCCTCCCTCTCTTCCTACCTTCCTTTCTCCAACCACACCCTTCCTACCACCTCGATGTCGGCGAGGATTAAAGCGGCCACGGCCTCCCGCACCTCCTTCCACGGCCATGCTCCAGCGAGGTGACATGACTGCGGCGGCGATGCACGGACCCGATTGCTTTTGCAATTCAAAACAAGGGTGTTTTTTGCATTTTCTTTTTGCTTTTTTGAAAAACACATCCGTGGCGCACCATGTACCCCTAGCCGTGACGCACCTGGTAGTGCGCCACGCCTATCTCGACACAACCATGGCGCACCATGCAGTGCGCCACGGCTACGAGATAGCCATAGCGCGAGGCCCGTGGCGCACTGCTAGTGCGCCACGGAAGGCCTTTTCAGGTGCGCCACGAACAGGCGTTTCCTAGTAGTGAGAGTGTCATCTAGGTGAGCGAAGTATTTTATGTATGATATGTTAGTTCCTTTTTTTGCAACAATGTCTTCGTGGTTGATATGGTGTGGTTTAAAATAAAGCTTTATTGGCTTTGTTTAATTATTAGTATTGTTTATGGAGCAATGTTTATTGTGTGGTAGTTCATGAAACCGCTTGTTCTCATGGCTTGTATTTTTGATTTTTTTGTATCATCAAAGTTTAATTATTTGGAGGTAGAGTGGTTGGACAAAATGTTTTCTTGCGAGAATTATACCTCTGAAATCACTCTGCATCCGACGACTTAGGTCCTACTCTACGAAGTCACTCGCATTTTTCAAAGCATGCGAGGTTAACATAACTTGTACAAATTATGTTTTAAATTTTATTATTATTCGATGATATATATGTATTTATGTCACTGTTCAAAAAATAGGCCGAATCAGGGATTAATACGACGATTAATCGTTACTAGGCACCTGGCCGTGTCGATTACCATTAATCATTTGTGTTAATCCTTTAGCCCGATTAATAGCTCCGACACTCCGATTAACCACTACACTTGGTCAAAAAAAATTGCAAAATTATCAACACATATCGCCCATCCATCCGCTAGCCCGCCCCAATGAAGTAGTTTTTTCAAAGATCCCGCTCGATCCCTGCCTTTAGGAGCTCGATTTCTGCCATCACCAGCCAGTTCCTTGTCGTTGTTGACCAGTTTCTCGTAGTTGTCGATCAGACCTCAAATACAAGAGCTCGAGCGCCTTAAGGATCTTATCCGGGAGCTTGAGGCTGTCTTTAATAGGGTAGGTAGTTGATGTGCAAGAGGAGTCATATGTGTTTTAGGTGCTAATTTTTGTAAGTTGTGCTGATTAATAGACGACCAATTAAATCAGTTAATCGTTTGAATTCCGATTAGTCGCTACTCTCAAGACAACCGAGAAGTTAACGATTACCGATTTCCTTACCATTGATTTATGTACGTATAAATCAGTGTAATCTTAGAGCTTCCCATATTTTTTTTGCTAGTTTGTCAATCGACTGGTACTATGCCGTAGGCAATATCTGATCGTATCAATTTGTTTTGAAGTTTCCTTATCATCTCCCATAAGTTTTTTTTGGCATTTTTTATCGACTACCTTGTTTTCTATATATAGTACCCCTGTCTCAAAATAGATGTCATAGCTTTGTCAAAATTTAGATTGATCTATATATATATATATATTAAATAGTGTCGAGATTCATTTAAATTTTAACAAATCCGAGACATATATTTTGAGATGGAGGAAGTATATGCTTTGGTATGCTATAAGTCTACAAAAGTATACAACATTTTGAAACACGTACCGATCATTTAATAAGCTTGGAGATAATAACACCATTAGTCCCACAAGTTGCATATTAGGTGCAGATTAGTCCCACAACTAGTCTAACTCGACTCCACCATCCCAGAACTAGCTAATCCCGAACGAACCCATCCAAACCATCCAAAAACCGCGCCGCTCGGGAATTCATGTCGCAAAACGGCACGGGCCAGACAGTTTGCAGTCAGGTACCTATGATAAATTGGATTTCTCACTTGGACCCGTCACAACTTTCCCTTCTCCACTTATCTCGTCTCAACAGGAGCGGTCAAACCGAGAGGCAGAACCCATGGCCGAGCGGAGCGAGTCCTCGCTGGAGAGCATGAGGAGGTCCCCAACACCTCGTCGCGCTGGAGCACGGTGGAGGGGCATGCCCGTGCCCCAAGCTCCTGGTCGCAGCGCATCGGCGCCGCGGAGGCACACGCGCGGCGAAGGCGATTCGGCGGCGGCAGAGTCAAGTCGGAGGCAGGCGGATGCGGAGATTTGAACATGAGCCTGCAGATGCAGGCACACATCCTCCAGAGCAGGCTCGAAGCTAGGAACTGGTGTCCATCCACAATGCCATCTGCCCCAAATCCTTGTGCGGTGTGTCGACCAAAACAGTGAGGTTTGTTTCTCTTTATTCGTCACATAACTGAAACTGCTAGCTTGATTACATTTAGATCGAAATCATCAAGGAATCGACTCATGTAGGAGCTTGCGATCTCGGCTTCCAATTTCTGTACTTCGAATCATCAGTCATTTTATACGTAGTAATGTTCTGAGTGGCGGAGCTAGCTTATAAGTAGAGCATTGGAAGATTACACTGTCACCTAGCCTGACGGTCATTTGCCCATGAATATTGTAGCTCAGTCCTCTCATTCATGTTATAGTTTAAGGCCTCCTATAGTTTCTATGAAATTTCCATAGCTCGGACAGCTGCCCAGGCTAGCCGGGTCTTGGCTCCGCCACTGAATGCAGTCGTGTTGATCCTCTCATGCCATGCATTTATCTGCTATGTTGCTTTAGTTTTACCATGCTGTCTTCTAGAACAGTTTGTTGGAAATAATATTCAAACCTGACATTTGGTAGTATTGAAGAATAGAAAAACCAAGTAATAACATTTTGGAATGAATTTTGGTATCGAACTTAATTAAGACATATATTCATGCAAGATTATAAACTAGAAATAATTGGTGTCCCAGCCTTTTCTTTTGGGCAACCTTCGGGTTTACATAAACCTGATAATATCCTGGGTGCCATCTTTTATGTGTCCATGAATTACTTTGCAGGATGCACACAAATTCTTAAATTTTATGTTGAATGAGCTTGTTGATATTCTAGAGAATTTAATGAATGATACAAATGCTTAATTAACTATTCGAATTTGTTCATATTTCACCCATCTTACTTTTGCTGAATTAGAATGAAATTGCAGAGAAGAAGGAAGGAGGCAGAGAAGCTGGAAGGAGGCAAATAAGAAGAAGGAAGGAGGCAGAGAAGAAGTGAGCCAGAGAAGAAGTAAACTTGTCTAGTGTTGTTTGGTAGTATGTACTGAAAGAGAAGAAGAATGTAACTAGGATGTCAGGTAGTATGTACTGGCAGTATGTAATGGTGTTCACAATCCTTTGTGTATGAAAACGGTATACTTTGCTTGTTGTTTGTACAAAATCAGTGTACTTTGCTTGGTTTTTGTATGAACTACTTTTGTATGAAATCATTATACAGTGATAAATCATAATAAATGTTATTTTTGTCATTTACGAATCAGTTCTGAGATGATCAAGTTACTGTGACACTGAGAAGACTAGCACTTGTCTGAGATGTTCAGGATACTTGCTGCAAGATTGAAAACGCAAGATGTTTGCTATAAGATTCAAAATGAAAGATATTTGTTGTAAGATAATCTTAAAATATAAGATACTTGCTGGAGCATTGAGATAATCCAAGCTTATAAGACATTCAGTAGTACACACATACTTGTCTAACAGCTACACTAGTTCTCATAGGAGGAAATGACATAATCCAAGCTTATTAGACATTCATGTATGAACTAAGAGGATAATTAAACCAATTCTCACAGGAATCGATTGTAAACAATATTGTATCCAGAATTAAGAAATATATGGTGCCACCAATTCAGAGTACCATAACAAGAGGTAGTGTACACAAAATTCCCAAAGACACAAATTCGAGAACATTAAGACATGGACATATGCATAAATGAAAGTTACATCTACAAATCATCAGGAGAAGGTGCATTTTGACTGATAGGCATTTCATCCACATTTAAATCAGGAAGAACTTGAGCATTCAAGTCTGGAATTTCCCTTGTCTGGCTGTCATCACCAAACAAGAGGTAGTGTGCACTCCCAGGGCCTGTTTTGTATCCTCTCTTAGCTGCTCTTGCTCTTTCGGCATCTATAGTTTCAGTAGCTTGCGCATTATCAGCTATAGTAGCAGCAGCCACTCTTTTTTTGGCATTTCCTCTACCTCTTCCTCTGCCTCTGCTGCTGCTTTCTTGTTTCTCTGCTGATGCTTTACCATTGGAGCCACCTCTATTTGCTGTAGCTCTTCCTCTGGATCTTCCCCCCAAACTCCCTCTAGATGTAGCTGTTGTCCTCGCTCTAGTTTCTGGAATTGTGTCTCTAGCATCCGCCACAAAGGCATTTTCAGGCAAAGGGCCAAGTATCCTATTAATTGGAACCAGAGTCTGCTCCTGGAAAATTCGTGCACAATAATCACGTAATGCCAAAATCCTAATAACAAAACATACATGTAAAAAAAGATGAAATCATTACTTCTTGCCCCAAATTGTAGACCATGCTTTCATGTTGATTTGTAGGATCCATAATAGGGTTGGGTCTATGTGGAATTACATGCTGCACATATAAACATGTATAAGGCATAATGCTGCTAAAATATTATAAGGAATTTATCATTATGGAAGCTATGTACCTCAAGAATATAAGGAAGATCTAAATCATCATCTTCCTGCACAATTAGCTCTCTCTGCTCCTTTAGCTGTCTTTCAACAAATTTATCGTGACCTTTTTTATTGTGATCAGGTTTGCCACACACGGAGCAGTGCATAGTGACTCCAGATTTCGTAAGTATTTTTACACCTTTCTTCATTTTTTCCTCAGGTGCTTTCTTCCTGTTCTTTTTGGGCCTGCCCATTACTTTGGTAAACAAAGGTGGATGAATGACCACACCATTCATCTTTTCCCAAAATGGTCTGCCTCTAAGTGGAGCCAACTTGAACTGATAAGCTTTCAAGTAGGTATCGATTGTATAGCAACTGTGGACAAGGGATTCAGGGTTAATCCTGTCATTCCTACAACATGCTATTGCATGATGACATGGAATCCCAGTTAGCTGCCACCTCTTACAATCACATGTTTTTGTGTTGAAGTCCACACTGTACCCTTGCTCTAACTCCAATGAGCTAACATGAAATATCTTGTTGCCCGCAGGTGTAACTCTACATTGAGTAATCCATTCAGTAAATTTGTCCAATTTTTTCTTTATTTTAGGACAAATTCTTCCACTCCACTTCATTCCATCTTTCTCTTTTCCATTCACTCTTTGAAGTATCTTGTAGAAGATAGATTCTTGCATGGACAAGAAAGGAAGTTCCCTGGCTTCATTGATGTAGCTGTGGAACAACACATTGGCGGCTGAATTAGAAGCTACACTTGATAAATATAAGTTACACATTAAACTTTATGTGAAAGAAAGTAGTTCACCTGTTGAACACCTCCGAATGATTATTCAGTAGCATATCACACTTGGGAAATTCTTGGAAAAAAGCCTTTATCCATGTACTTGGCACTAACTTCTCAACCCACTAATAAGCTTCTGGTTTATCAGCCTTTAGTTTTGTCATATTTTTCTCCCATTTGACAACACTCGTTGACCTAGCTATTGCCCACAAGTCATTCTTTAAGGTTTCCCCCTTATGACCTGCCTTTTGGAAGTTTTGGAGCAAATGCCTGACACAAAACCTATGCTCTGCATCAGACCATACTTTACTTACAGCACTTATGAGACCCTGTAATCATGTCGACAAGTAAATTAGGAGGAATTTGTAAACATTTCAATAATATTTTCATGTTCTCAAATAAATAAGGAAATAGAATACAAACCTTCTGTTTATCACTCATAATTGTCCACGGTGAGGTGTTGGTTATGTTCAAGTCATCCTTTAGGTTAGTGAGGAACCATTCCCATGAGCTCGTACATTCCACTTCAACTAAACCAAATGCAACAGGATAAATGCAATCATTTGGGTCGATCCCTATAGCTGTAAGCAGGCATCCTTTGTATCTGGTTTTTATGTGGCAACCATCAATACATATTAATGGCCTACAACCTGCTAGAAACACTCTTTTGCAAGCATCATAACTCCAGTAGCAAGTGGCCAAATGTGCCTTGTGTTCTGGACTACCAGGATCATTCACAGAATTTGTTGAGAGAAAGAATGTAGAGACAGGATTAGTCCTCTTAAGCTCCTGACCATAATCATGCAGCAGCCTGAATTGTTCCTCTTCATCTCCAAGAATTTCCAACAAAGCCGCTTTCCTGGCTCTCCCCAACTTCCACCTCTCTAGATTCATATTGTATTCCCTTGTCACCTTTGCTGCAAAACCCTTCAAATCAAGCTTTTGATTATCTCTGAATTCATTAATAAATTTATCTTTGAGCACATTTGCAGTTAGTGCTCTCAGTTCCCACACACTCTCACATCTGTGTTTTCCTTCATATGCATTTAGGACAAAGACACCATACCTACTGTCCTTCGTAGCTTTAAAGTACCAATTACATCCTCCATTACACTCACCATCACAAACAGCTTCCAACCTTCTCTTGTCATTCCTGATCTTCTTGATTCTTACTCTATTTCTGATAGTATATGCTGCCAGAGCTTTCCTTGCCTCCTCGACACAACTAAAAACCATCCCTATTTTGAAGATTGGATTATCCATATCCACCTCTGGATTGAATGACCTAATCTTATGCTGTAACTTCTCTCTTTCTTCCCCTATCAGATTTAGGTCTTCATCCTCAAGAGCCTCATCATCTTCATTTTCTTGTACTATTTCTTTCTCGTTATGATCATTCACTTCTGTATCTACATAGTCTGCAAACAGGTCATCATCCCCATCTTCGGCGTCATAGTCACTATCATAGATACTGCAATCCGTGTCACTCTCACTGTCATCAAACTGCACTTGCTGTAATAATATAAGGAATTTGTGAGTATAATGCACAATATGTGCTCAATGTTTAAGGAGAGACCATGGCAGTAACTTGTCAATATGGAAGAATACCTGCACATGTTCTTCTAAAACCTCATCAACAATGGGCTGCACTTGCTCTGCTAAACCACCTACTGGCTGCACATGTTCTTCTAAATCATCATCAACAATGGGTTGCACTTTCTCTGCTAAACCACCTACTGGTTGCGCATGGTCTTCTAAAACCTCATCAATAATGGGCTGCACTTGCTCTGCTAAACCACCTATTGGCTGCATATGTTCATCTAAATCATCATCAACAATGGGTTGCACTTGCTCTGCTAAACCACCTACTAGTTGCGCATGGTCTTCTAAAACCTCAGCAATAATGGGCTGCACTTGATCTGCTAAACCACCATTTGGATGCACATGGTCTTCTAAAACCTCATTTGGCTGCACTTGGTCCGCTACAATGTTAGATTTCCATGGCACTTTCCTCGGGCTGATGACTCCAGGAATGAATGGCCCTTCAGTGAGGATCACATCATCTATGAAGTTTCTGAGAAAATTCTTATGATCAAAGAATAAGACAAGTGTCTTATGTGACTTGATAAGTTTAACCATCTCAGCAAAGTGTGCATCCCTGTCAACTTGTACCAAACCATCAGTAATGTCTTTACCCGGCAAACACCAATACACCTGAAGTATTCCATCCCTGTGATAGCCAAGATATATAAGTATTTCATCAATACTTGCAGCTGACCAACTTTGAGCACTACAATTGTCAAATACATCAGTAGATGCACACACATAGGACAAGTTCTTTCTTAATCCACAAAAGAAACCATTGTGGCATACTTCCACTAAAAAAAGATCAGAATTGCCTCCTGCATTGAACACTGACAAAATAGCACCAATTGAGCAATCAATGAGTTATAATGAACATTACAACTATAATATGTAAGGAGAGAACATGGCATTAACTTGCACCAAATCCAGACATGGAAAGGACCTAACCTAAACATCTCAAGTTGATATAAAAGTTCAAACATCATATTAATGAGTCCATAGGTGGTAAACAAAATTGTGGGAATGGTGATATAATTTGATGTTGCACATCATAGAAAAGCATGTAATCCATTATTAAAGCTTTTGTTACCAATAAACAACAAGTTCAGTTAAAAGTTCAGTCAATAGCTTTTGTTACCAGTAAACAGCAAATTCAGTTAAAAGTTCAGTCAATAGCTTTTGTTACCAGTAAACAACAAGTTTAGTTAAAAGTTCAGTCAGTAGATTTTGTTACCAGTAAACAACAGGTTCAATTAAAAGTTCAGACTTTAGCCGAAGTGAAACATAGCAATCTTGATCAATTCTTCTAACTATCATCCTATCCATCTTCAACAACAATCAGAATGACTAAAGGAATGGAATTTGATCGATTAATTCAATGTAAATTAACAAAAATAAACACTAAACTGATCCTAATCTGCGAGGCAGAGCCATCATAAACAGAGCATCAACTGCTCGTGAAACTGCAATTACTAGAAGAATTGCGCAAATCCCCACTACTACAGCGACTTCCCCACCGCTCAAAATTCAGAAACACATCCTGATCATCAAGGGGAAATCCTACCAACAGCCAATGACTCGATCATACATAGCTCGGGAAAGGAAATTTCAGGAGTACCGTAGTCCGGCGGATCTTCGTTCCACCCACGCCATGTGAGGTTTGGTGGCATCTCTCCTTGAAGGACACCACAGATGATAGGGGAAGGAGGCGCCGCCGGTCTGCTTCCTCGGCAGGCACTTTAAAACGTCGAAGAACTAAGAACAGGGAAAGTGGGCGAGAATTTAGCTATAGGCGCGCTAAGCGGTTGCCTCAAATTTCGGCCATCGCACAGCTGCAAGACGCGTGGAAGGGCCTAACAACTATATGACATCTCCAGAGCACCTAAGTGCAAAGTGCCATCCCCGTATGTTTTCCCAACCAGGAGCTGGTTTTGGATGGTTTGGATGGGTTCGTTCGGGATTAGCTAGTTCTGGGATGGTGGAGTCAAATTAGACTAGTTGTGGGACTAATCTGCACATAATATGCAACTTGTAGGACTAATGGTGTTATTACCTCATAAAGCTTGCTACCGATTATGATGTGTTGCTAAACTGGCTTATCGACCAAACTCGCTAATCTCGATCAACTCTTTTATTAACAAGTAGCCCTTTTTCTTATGTAGTTACGCTCTTAGGTGGAATACCAAAGCACACATACTAAGGAAGTTGATCAATAATGGGTTGATCGATCTGATTACCGAGCTAGCTAGCTAATTTAAGATGGAATCGGTCGCAGCCTTTGTCTTTTTTTGAAAGGCCTTTTATTTTTCTTTAAATATCTTTGCCCTTTTCTTATACCAGGTAGATGGATACGTACGGACCCATACCTCTGCGTGAGTTTTTTTATTGACATTGCTTCGGAACAGCTTCTTTAATTTAATTTAAATAAGGTGGACTTAACGACATACACGGTCGGTTACCGGCTGTCATGTCTAACCTGTTATGTAAGAAACACCTTTATATTACTTTTAGTATATACTCCCTCCGTTTTAAAATATAAGACGTTTTAGGTTTGTGAAGAAAATAAATCTAGACTTTTTTTAGTATGTAGATTTATTTCAAAGTTGAATGAACTACATACTAAAATAAGTCTAGATTCGTATTCTTCACAAACCTAAAACGCCTTATATTTTAAAACGGAGGGAGTAATAGATAGATTCCCACTAATGAAACGACATCTGGTGATCTAATTAATTCCCTCGAGTAGCACGCGATCTATAGATGTTACCACGTGTGCAGCAACAAAATTGGCAAGACTCAGCGCGATCCCCACCTCTGCACACCCCAATATTACCAACACCAAGCATCCCAAGGAAGAAATCTAGTATTTATATTATCACGGCCTTGGCTGCAAATGCCATATGTTTCGAACATTTGATCACACATATAGTATCCTATTTCTGCAAGAATATGTATTTCGAATCCACGTTTGACAAACAAGATTTATATACACTTTTAGTCCCACAACTTGCATGATAAGAGCGTTTTAGTCTCACATCTTGGAAACTGAGCAATACTAGTCTCACAACTTGCATGCCGAGAGCATTTTGATCCAATTTAACCAAACTTCAGCAAGTTTGGAAATTTCTCCACATTTTTTTTAAATAACCCTTATTTATTTTTCTCTAGTATTTGTGTCCTTGTTGTTGACTGACAAGCAGGTCCACCTGTACAAATAAAATAGTTAAATATATATAAACGAGATTCAAACTCAACACCATTGAGTACCTACAAACCGCACAAGCCACTAGGCCAAACATGCCGTTTGTTACTTAAAAGGACGTAATTATCTTTATACAACTTAAAACCACATATGCGTGTAATAAGTGCTCAAGTCAACTGTCAGCATAATCTTTTTTGAAAAATTATTTTGAATTGAATTTTTTTAATCCTTTTATCAGCATAAACGCCCAAAAAAAATACTCGCGTGTGCACAAATTATTTTGGATTTAAAAATTTGCATCTTTTTTCAGAATTTTTCATGGCTTTAAAACACATATTTCTTAATGTCCAAAAGTAAGTCTAGATGTAACATGTATGTACACTCAATCAATCAAGCTATACTTCACTATGTGTGTATGCGCTAGTATAAGTAACTTTCTTTTGCACGTGTGAGCCAATAAAAGCTAGCTGTTGCGTGGTGATACCTAACTCAGCCTAAAAATAATATATAATAAAGAAGCGATCCAAAATTTACATCATGCCCTTCTATGCTGTAGTGGTGAAGCTTGAATTTCTTTAGTAGTAGGTCATGAGATCAATTCCCACTATTGTAGGTAAATATTTTTATATTTGTTTTCTTATTTGTGTAACCACTGACACATGGGACCGCTTGTAGGGATTATTTTGCAAAAGTTCGATGCCACATTTGACATATATGTGGACAAATTTGGTTAAAATCATAGAAATTCGATTGAATTGGACTAAAATGTTCCTAGATTGCAAGTTGTGGGACTAATCTTGCTCACTTTGCAAGATGTGGGACTAAAATGCTCCGGCGATGCAAGCTGTGGACTAAAAACGTATATACCTAGACAAACAATACACAACGAGGCAGTTGAGAAAAATTGTTACACGTTGCAGATAGCTCCCGTTGGACTTGGCAGCAGACAGTATGCTTATTAGATTTTCTCTCCCGTGGAACCACGCGGGTTTTTCGAGATGGCGACCTCTGACAACATGCGGCTCCCTTGCTCCGCCCGCAGCCTGGCGCCATGGAGTATGTTCTTAATTTTGAGGAAGGACTTATCAACAACCCGCTGGAATGATGTTTCAAGCTTGCCTGACAGTGAAGGTATCGGGCATCTGACTCGAGACTGGTATGGAGTGCAATGGATGAGCGAATGACACTCGACCGCTTTGTACTAATATATTTCCCAATACCACTCACTCCTATGTGAATTTTGTCTACTGCCGTGTGCCAGCGAGCTTTTTCTTGCATGACCAAACGCTTTACAAATGAGATCCAGAGGCACCGTATATGTAGAACTCAGTTTTTTTATACCGTGAAGCTTTGCTCTCTCGTACTTTTGAAAAGGACAATCATAACCTGCGGTAACTACTTCACCAACCAATTCTCCTCTTCTGTAAAAAAAAAACAATTCGCCTCTGCAGTGTCTATTCAGATCACGAGCAAGGATAACTAATGCTCTCATGCTTCCGCGGTCATGGTTTATGACCTTGTAAGCATGATACTTGGTCAAATTTATTTCTATCTTTTTGCCGATAATCAAAATGTTTTGCGTTTTCTAGAATTATCGTGATATCGGCGAATAAATATGAAACCACTTGTAGTGGTTTTAAATATTAACTTTATGATTTTTTACAAGAGCATATATTAATACCGCAAAGATATCAACTACACACAGCATCTACACAACGCATTGCCCTAGCGGCCGGATACACACAGTCAAAAAAAAAGAATTACAATAAAAGAAAAGTCTCTCTACAGTGATCTATTACTGGTTGCAGCAGTAGTAACACCATCAAGACAACACCAGAAGTCCAACTCCTCCAAAAGCGAATCCTTCAAAAAGGGAACAATGCCCAAGCGTGTCGTTGCCCGATCATAGATCTTAGGTTTTCACCCTAGAGAAAGTTCTCGCTCATAGAACAATGTCTTTAAGAAGGTCATTGCCAAGCACAACCAATTATGGCTAGATCTTGGATTTTCATCCCGAAAGGTAAGACTTTAAACTTCTTTTGTCTCGTCTCCCCCACTTATGATGTCGCTGCTCCAAGTCATGAATCACCAAACCAATGGCTCGTCGCCAGAAAGACTCGAATAACCATTGCTAGTCCTCAGATCTAGGCTTCCATGACATTATCTGCTAGCTGACTTCACCATGGAACGAGAATGCATGCCCCATGATGGTAATAGCCAGCAGAGCTTCGCAGCACTCACTCTAAAACCAAACGGTCAAAGAAAAACATGGGTGTGCATGACCAAATCATACCTGATCCACCAATATCTAGGCATGAATGGCCCACTGAAGTTTGCCGGTGGAGCCTTCTAGAACACAACACGGCAGCCAGATCGATGGGGACAGGCATCCGGCAGATTATCATCTTGGTGCGAGTTGGAACCCAAGGACCCCCACCTTTATTCAAGCTAAACTAGTAGCTCCTACGCTACCCGATGACACCCTATTGGATCTTCTGCTCCGAACCTCACCAACTAGGCCAGCATCAAGGAAGAAGACGACAAACCATATGATCTTCTGTCGGATCTGGCAGAATAGCGCAACGAGGAGGATACCCTAACGCCAATCAACGTACCACCCGTGCAATACCTCTGCCACCACCTGTGTTCCACATGCGCCGCCCCGGTGACAGCCCACCTCGCGCGTAGGAGACCGCTAGAGCTCGCCCGCCCTCACCCCCCATCTTTGACAGGCTAGGCGTGGTCGCCACAACCGATGAAAACGGCAGCAGCGATCGTGGGGGGGTAGATCAAACAGCGGCTCTATAGCGTGGGAGAGGGTCATTTGGAGTCGTCTCCCGTGAGGCGACCCGGGAGAGAGGAGAGGGAGCAAACGGCAGTGGGCTGGTAGCGGCGATGCTGGTCTCCTCGGAGGAGGTAGGATATGTACTCTCTGACAAAGTACCGCTTTACGAACACATAATATGGACGGTGGCATATGTGGATGATGTAGATTAGGCATTGGATAGCCAGCAATAGGTTGAACATCATGGTGTACCGCAACAAAGCCACAACTCAGAGTGACACGTCTAGCCGATGATCATTCGTTGTGTTCGGTACCAGATCCAGTAGACAATCTGGACCTCAAGTTGGGCTTAGGCGATGCTAGATTGGTCTTTGCAGCCTCGTAGGACGTCTGATCACTTGATCACTCGACCCGCAGATATATAATATATTTCCACATATATCTGCCTGCGGTCCCAAAACAAGCACCCTAGCTAGTTGACAAGCAAAAGGTTGCATGGAACAGAATCCCAATGCATCCTAATCCTAACATATCTCACGCAATTCAGTGGAAATACCAGAGGAACGCCGTGTAGCTAGGTTACTTCCACAATATCCTAGTTCTAGTGCATGTGTCCTCTCTTAAATATGACCTGGGGTGTATTTTCTTCGACATGCTTCTCTCTGTCCTTGTAAATGAGAGTGGCGTGTCTATTCAAGTGTAGTTCTCTTAAATTGGAAGAGAGGTGTGAACTGGTGCTACAACCATGTGCTAGCGTGATGATTTTAGTGGAATGCCGTTGAAACTTAGCCCTGGAACTGAAGACGAGTCTATTTTACCATGGATTGAGGGGGTGATTTTAGTGTTGGGCCTCCAAGTGCAGAGGTTTGTAGAATAGTAGCAAGTTTTCCTTTAGTGGATTACCCAAGGTTTATCGAACTCAGGGAGAAAGTGGTCAAATGTGTTCCCTCTCAAGCAACCCTGCAATCAAGATACAAGAAGTCTCTTGTGTCTCCAACACACCCAATATAGGTGCACTAGTTCAGCGAAGAGATAGTGAAATATAAGTGGTAACGGTGCTAGAAAAGAGCTTGACGGTGAGGTAAAGACTAAAGGCAACAAGAAGGAAGCAAGCAAACATGCAACAGATCTAGTAGCAAACTGTGTTTCAATGCTTAGAAACAAGGCCTAGGGATCATACTTTCACTAGTGAACACTCTCTCATATAAATATCCTCTCTTCATGATACTACTCTTAACTACTCTCCGGTTGAACACTCTAATCCATGGTAGGGCCTTCCCCAATCTAGATAACCCCACACTGTCACCTTGAGCACTAGATGGTTCCAACAAACACCACAATTTTATAGAGATATCCAACTCCAAATATAACTCATAACAAATATTCAATCTATCCAAAGTGCCACACGCGGTATGCACACTGTCACTTTCACACACGTGGAGAAAGCATAGATCTATTAAAGTATAAAGAGTATTTATGTAGACTCAAACCTAAGTGCCACCATGGCGTGCACGCTGTCACTTTCACACACATGGGGAGAGAAGAGATCTAATGAAGCACTTGAGTAGCAAGGTAGATGAACTTGATTACAAAGCTCATGACCACAAGATCATACATAGAGAGAGAGAGAGATGAACACATAGCTACCGGTAGAGCCCTTAGCCTCGAGGAAGAACTACTCCCTCCTCATCATTGAAATCAGCAACGATGATGAAGATGGCGATCGAGATCGATGGAGATGGCTCCGAGGACACTTCCCTGTCCCGGCAGGGTGCCGGAACAGAGACTTTCTGTCCCCTGAATCTCCCTTTTGATGGCGGCGGATCTGTGGAGGTTTTATTGAATTTCTCCTGGATTCCCTAGGATTTTTGGGTCGGAGGCTTCTTATAGGCGTAGGAATCAAGGTCGGTAGGGGTCCAGGGGGCCCACACCCCCTCCAGGCTCCTCCAGGGCTTGCTCGCGCCTAGGGGGTTTGGCCACCCTGTGGCCCTCCTCCGGCTCAGTTTCGTGGTTCCGTGTTGCTCCGGAAAAATAATAATTTTGGCTTTTGTCCCGTCCAATTTCAAGAATATTGATTTTCTGCCTTTCTAGAACCAAAAACAGAAGAAAACAGGCAACTGGCACTGTGGCAACTTGTTAATAGGTTAGTTCTAGAAAAGTTATAAAAACACCTCAAAGTGTAGACAAAACATAAGATAAATGATATAAAACAAGCATGAAGCATCAAAAATTATAGATACGTTTTCGACGTATCAGATCCCACTAAAGATAAAGATTTTTATGTGGTTCCTCAGTAATAGGGTTCTTATCACAAAAGATAATATGGTAAAACGTAAATGGAAAGGATGTACTAACTATTGTTTTTGTGGGTCACAGGAAACCATAGAACATTTATTCATATCATGTACATTTGCTCGCCTTTTGTGGCGTATTATTGATTTTGCTTATGACTTGCCCCCTCCGACTACTGTAACAAATATGTTTAGGAATTGGTTGAATGGTTTTAATAAATCATCTAAGACTAGAGTTCACATTGGTGTCTCAGCTTTATGGTTGGTCTATCTAGAGATGTAGAAATGATACTATTTTTAACAGATAAAAAACTTTCAATATTTTGCAGGTTATACATATGGTAGCTCACTGGGCGCAACTCTGGGCGCTCCTATCACCAAAACGCCAATGGTATATCATGGCTACTGGATGCAACCGTCTCTTGATGGTTGTTGTGCACATCTTCAGCCAGTCTCGTTGGCTGCGTTTAATAGACTGAAGAATGATGTTTAGTCCTTTGTTGCAGTTTTTTGCTGGTTGATCTTTGTTGCGACCTTATGTGATCCCTAAAGTGTAACAAACTTGGATTATGGTTATTAATAAAAGGTTGTATGCATCGGCCGATGCAGAGACCAGGGTTTCATTCCCCTTTTCGAAAAAATTCTTTTCGAATCCACGTAATACACCAGGCAATTGAAAAAAGTGTTGTACACTACAGATAGCGCCCGTTGGACTTGGCAACAGTAATCAATGCTAAGTGAGAATGTTCTTAATTTTGAGGAAGAACTTATAAATCTCTACTATTATATATCTAAAAAGAACATCGTGTTCCCTCGTCGACAATACGTCGATGCCTTCGTCCAACACCTCGCCCGCACTCCCGCAAACTGCGCCGCGCGGAAAAAAAGCGATGCCAATACTGCGCCGCGTGAAAAAAAACACGATGCCAAAACTGCCTTATGGGATTCACTCGCGTAGCAGACACGACTTCTCCCCGGCCGTGGTCTCCTTTGAGCTCCAGGATGCGCGCCGTTCCAGGACCCGAGTTCCAATGGACGTCGGAGGGAGGATGCCGGCAGGAGTTGTGCAAACATGGCCTACCGCGATGAGATCAAGACCAGTGGTCGCCGTGTCGTAGGCGGCCATATCAGCGGACGCACACCACCGATGGTCAAGAACGGCGACGGGATCGAGACAGCAGCCACTGCCTCTGCGGACTACTGCTGGGTCAGCAGCGGCACCCCTTCCTCGCAGCCCTCCTCAGGTTTCGCCCCCTCCCCTGACCTCCTCAGGTGTCATGCACGCCCAGTGCCCACCTGTTTTGCTTGTGTCCTGATTCCCATCTCTAGATCCGATCGGAATCTGGTCTGGTACCTGCATCGGATCGATCCAGCATATTCTTATTCTTGATTGGTATATTAGGCTAAACCGGAGTGTGAGTAACTTGCTACTTATTTAGGAATTGGAAGGATTCGGATTGTCATGCTCTCTTCTCTCTCTTCGAACCTACAACATCCGATATTGTTAAGTCCTCAACATTTCTTATATATGCATTAATTGTTCTTAAATTTCTGTAAATATAGATATGGTAATCTGCAGTGAGTTGGCATCTAGAAACATGTCCCGGGATTTAAATCAGTAGAGATGGCAGATGAAGTGAAAAGAAGCCAAGTACTGTACCTGCAATATTCACACGTCTCGAGGGAGAAGGACGACGGAACAACACATCATTCGAGCAAGGGTGGTCTAGGTGTGATTAACTTGCAAACCTAGATTGAAGGGCTCCTTTCTGAAGCAGTTGCACAATTATTTTTCACGTGCTAATGTTTCCTAGGTTAATTTGATCTTGTCTTACTGTAATAATGATATTGTTCCCCATGCTAAGAGGCAATCTGTCTTATTCTGTTTGTCAACCTCATTCCCTGGACTAGGACATCAGTTTGAATCTTTCAGTTCATCTCCAACTCCAGTACCAGCTACTGCTATTCCATGTGCATAATTTTTTTTTGGAAGGAGGCCGGGCATAGTATTATTCGAGCTGTGATTTTGAACTGCACGCCGTTGAGGCCTGCCGATCCTGGACCACCGTTACTAAGGTCCAAGACTTGCTTGAACCGCAAACATCACAGACTATGGAAGTCAACTAACATATGTTGTGGCTTTTGATAGGTGAACAATTATTGTTGCTGCCGTAGGCACGAAGGTCTTTATTGGATTAATTGTCCCATCGGCTCACCTTTGATTCCTCCTTACACATAGATTGTTTACAACTTTTTTTGACAATTTTCTTTCACCAAAATATTTGTGATATTTTCATTGGTTTGAATGCAAATCAGCGTAATAGAAAGCAGTATGCTAGATCTCTGTGCAATAAAGGCTATACTGTGGTGTTTTTAGTGTGATGAATCATATGATTTTCTACTTAATAGAAAGAAGTATACTACAATTGATTCTATAGTCATTTTTCCCTATTGTGTAGAGATATGATCCATTATAGTGCTTTGTACCTTGTGTCAAACATATAGAAATATTTAAGAAAACGCTAACCCATACCTTGTAAAACAGTGTGGGTATTACTTGATCTTGTAACAACTAATAAAGCTGAAATATGCTAGATCATTGGACTGTTCAACATTTTCCTTGTATGTTTGCATTCCTTTTGAGAAAATTACTTTCACTTATAAAGAAAAGGATTGCATCAAATGATGCTGAATTCTGCCGTTAGTCTAAGATGAGATACTCGCATACACCTAACTAATACACTACATTTGTATTTGTACTGACACAGCTAGGTGTAGGAGGAGAAGATAGTTGACGAGAAAAAAGGAATCCTATATAGATGTTGCAGTTACCCACTTCCTATAATGCCCCTTTGTAGAATTCAGAAAGCTTATGCCTTATAATGCTTCTCTTTTAGTGTCAATATTTATGGGGTTAATTAATATTCCCATTAATATATTTGGACTCATTTGCTAGAATTTTCAAGGTCTGTTATTGCTCCTATATTCGGTGTATGTGTTCGGGTTTACAAAGTAAGTGGTTATTGGATCAGGAGGTTCCTTTGGTTAGGAACAAACATTGTTTTCTCTTGATAAACTTTGTTATTCTAGCTGAATTGGTATCGTAGAATCACCTTGCCGCTTAATAGTAAATTACAAATGTCGTCTTGTTGGTACTTCATTTTAGGGGAAAATGTTTTTGGTGTTAATTTATTACTGCTTAGAAGTTTCAATTACTTTTCGAAGTATGGAAGAAATATTTTGTAAGTTTACTGGAAATATGATATAGTCGAAAGAGCAATGTCAGATTGGTTTTGGGAGCTTTGAAACAACAAGGACTTGTGCTACTTGTAACTATGGTGAATATAGCCACAAATTTAGCTTCTCAATTGGCTTGGCATCCTTTGGAAATAAAGTCACATCTTTAAAATTTGCAGCAAATATTTGTTCTGGTATGAAGTCTCAGTTTTCATTCGCAAAAAAGTCTCAATTTGACTAACAAGACTGGTGAGCACTAACTACTACTATCAAGCATCAATATAAAATATACCAACTCTATATTAGTGGTAGTAGTACAGACTATCCAACCTTCTATGGTATTTATGTAATTTTGCAGTTTCAATCTTGCCCTGGGCAATTTTATGCCTATGTTTATATGCACTCTTAGGGGATCTGATTCTAGAACGATATTTAGGTGATTTGTAGGGAACTTCTTATTGTACGAGATGACCTGCCTCGCAATATCAGTTTTCTCAGGAACGAAGAAGTTTATGTGAAGAATAGAAGAATTGACAGCGAGAGACTAGAATGAATCCTCTTTTCTTTATTGATGATAAATGTACAAATATATAGAGTCTGCAGTTGCTAATATGTCGGTTCCAGGAGTCAGTTTTCTGGAGGCGACGCTCTAAACGCTCGACGGTTCCCGTTGTGGCAACTTCACATGCGGTTAATCGGAGATTATCTCTTAATTAACGCGTGTTAATTATTCTTAACACTCCCCTAATCACCGCTTGACTGCACAAGAATTCATCATCTTGACTAAATCTCCTCCAAAAACCTGTGGGAAAATGTGAGGAATTGAGTAGGATATCTTTAAAACTCCTTCAAAAACCCTGTGGGAAAATAAGAAGAAAATGGCACAGCATATAATGATTATCGCCTCTGTTAACTCAATATGAAATAAATCCATAGAATCTAGAGGTCAATAAATATGTCGTTTATACCATCTTAAAAACCCCGATGGGGAAAACGGATAGTATGACATATGATCTTATGTTGATATTACCTCATTAAAAACCTTAATGAGAACCTGAATAGTAAACTCATCAAGGGAAAAAGAGTATAATATGATGCTTTGAACAGGCATAATTCAGGAAGACACTCCCCCTGATTCTTGCAAATCTCGAAGCCGTCGCATACCAATTCCATGAATATATTTTTGAAATGTTGAAGTTGGCAGAGACTTCGTGAATAGGTCAGCGAGATTATCACATGACTTTACTTGCAAGATGTTTATTTCCCCACTCTTTTGGAGTTCATGAGGATAAAATAACTTTGGGGCAATATGCTTAGTGATATTGCTCTTGATATATCCTGTTTGCATCTGTGCAACACAAGCCGCATTATCCTCATAGATAATGGTAGGTGATTCGATAGAACCAATTCCACATGACTTTTGTATGTGGTTTATCATTCTGCGAAGCCACACACATTCGTGTGATGCCTCATATAATGCAATTATTTCAGAATGATTGGTAGAAGTGGCAACCAGAGTCTGTTTTGAAGACTTCCATGATATAGCAGTTCCACCATGTAGGAACACAAAGCCGGTCTGTGATCTGGCATTATGGGGATCAGATAAATAGCCAGCATCAGTGTATCCAATCATACCGGAGTCCAGATTTCTCTGAAACTAAAAGTATAGGCCAAGATCCTTTGTGCCTTGGAGATATCGAAAGACATTCTTGACTCCCGACCAATGGCGTTTGGTGGGAGCTGCGCTGTGTCTAGCAAGTAGATTCACTGCAAATGCGAAGTCAGGTCTCGTACAATTTGCAAGATACATAAGCGCCAATAGCGAGATATGGAACCTCGGTCCCAACATCTCTTCTCCATCATCCCTTGGCCTGAAAGGATCTTTCCCTACGCCTAGAGAACGAACCACCATGGGAGTTTTAGATGGATAGGATTTGTCCATATTGAATTTCTCCAATATTTTCGGATATAGGCAGCTTGGTGTACCATTATTCACGAGGGAAGGTGCTCGAGTTGGAGACCCAAGCAAAATTTGGTTTGACCCAAATCCTTCATCTCAAATTCTGTCTTTAGATGATTCGTGCTTCATCAATATCTTGTGCATTGCCAATGATGTTGAGATCATCGACATACCTGAAATGATGCAAAATCCTGAAGAGGACTTCTTGATGAAGACACATGGACGTCATCATTGTTGGAGTAACCCTTCAAGAAGAAGGAACTCGCTAAGTCGGTTGTACCACATCCGTCCGACTATTTCAAGCCGTATAAAGACTTGTTCAGTTTTACGGTACATGTTGCGTTTAGCGCTTGCATTCGGGACGAGACTCCATCAGAACCTTCATGTATATGTCCGAATCTAGTGACCCGTAAAGATATGCGGTCACGACATCCATCAACTGCATAGATAGACGATTTTGCTGCCAAAGATATAAGATATCGGAAAGTGATACCACTCATTCTTGGAGAATATGTCTCATTGAAATCAATGCGGGTCTCTGCGTGAAACCACGTACTCTGAGCCTCGCTTTGTATCTCACCACCTCATTGTTCTCATTCCGTTTCCGGAGGAAAACCCATTTGAATTCCACAGGGAAAACATTGGGAGGTGTTGGTATTGCTTCTGTGAATACCTTCCTTTTATTGAGCGAAGCAAGTTCTGCTTGTATTGCTTCCTTCCATTTAGGCCAGTCGGAGCGTTTCTCACACTCAACAATAGTCCTTGGATCATGATCATTGAGAAGGGTATCAGCAATTGTAGCAGAAAAAAAAGTGTCGACAATCGTAGACTTACGGTTGAATGATTCTCCAGAATCGATATAGTTGGTGGATATCTCATGCACCTTTGATGACTCTTCGTGATTTCCCAATACGCGTGAGTCTAGGTGTCCCGATGTCCCAGCCAGTGTGTGCAAGCTGGAGCTGGGTTATGGAGGTTGCCCTTCCACTGGGTGTATATTATCCATAAGGTGTTTGTCAACGTTGAGCTGACTTGCATTTACTGATTTGGAGGATTTTCTCCTCTCTCTCCTTTGTTGCTTGCGAGAAGCAGGTTCCGGGTTAGTGGCCGTACTACTCCCCCTCTTCTTAGGATCAGGGAGTTGAGTGGTTTTTGTTGGTACCTCCACTCTTTCGAGCGCATTTCTGGCCGGTTTCCAGGATTTAGTAACACCTTTTAGATCAGTAAATGAATCTGGCAGATTATTTGCAAGATGTTGCAAATTGATAATTTTCTGAACTTGGAGTTCGGTCTGTTGGGTACGTGGATCAGAGGTTGAAATGGCGATAGCATTCCAATCAATTTCCGGGCATTCTTTCTGATACTTGAAATCTCCCCCTAATGCCGGAAAATGTTCCTCATCAAATATACAATCAGCGTGACGGGCTGTGAATAGATCCCCAGTAAGGGGTTCCAGGTACTTAATAATCGACGGCGATTTGTACCCCACATAGATCCCTAGTTTTCTGTGTGGGCCCATGGATGTCCGCTGTGGTGGTGAGATCGGGATGTATGCAGCACATCCGAACTTACGCAGATGGGAAATGCTGGGAGGATTTCCACGTACCAATTGCGAGGGAATCGTGATATGCAGTAGGTCGCAATTGGATTAGGTCAGCAGCGTGTAAAACCGCGTGACCCCAACACGAAGTTGGCAAGCTGCAATTCATTAACAAAGGTCTTGCAATGAGTTTGATCCTCTTTATTAGGGACTCAGCCAAACCATTTTGAGTGTGGACATATGGAACAGAGTGCTGAACTTCAATCCCCAAGGCCATGCAATAGTCATTGAAGGCGCGTGAAGAGAATTCTGCAGCATTGTCCATGCGAATTGATTTAATTCGACTTTCTGGATAATGGGCCTGTAACTTAATTACTTCCCTCATTATCTTGGCAAATGCATGATTTCGTGTGGAAAGAAGACACACATGTGACCATCGTGTAGATGCATCAATCAAAACCATGAAATACCTAAATGGTCCAGATAATGGTTGGATAGGACCACAAATATCACCTTGAATTCGCTCAAGGAACTGAAGTGGTTCAACTTGTATTTTGAGGTGCGAAGGCCTCAAAATTAGCTTCCCTGTGGAACATGATGTACACACAAAGTCTGATGACTGAGGGAATTTGGACTCATGCAAATTGTGACCAATGGAATTGCTAGTAATCTTCCTCATCATCCCGATACCGGATGGCCTAAGCGATCATGCCAAGTTTGAAATGCATCAACATTCGAAGATTACCTTGTAAGCAACATGTTCTACGGGCTTGATGTACGTATAATACAGTCCGGACGATGAGAAGGAATTTTTCAAGTACTTGCTTGCCATATCCGTTATCTTTGTGAAGAGCAGATACTCTTCTTTGTTGTCTTCATGGGTTTCAATATGAAAACCATTCTTACGGATATCTCGATAACTGATTATACGTGATTAATCGGGATACAACAAGGCATCCTCAATTGTCACTTGTGTACCGCTTTGGGAGGGTAAATATGGCACGCCCAGTGCCAACAATTATCAGCGTCAGCGATAGTCAAAATATCTCCATTCATCTTTTCGAGTCGAAAATATTTCAACTCCTCAGTATGGAGTTTGTGGTAGCACTATCCACAAGGCATAATTCCTCTTCCATCGGATTGTCCCCGTAGAGAGCTATATATAAAAATGAAGAATTTTCAATAAGAAAACCTTATTTAGATACATAGAATACAATCTTTATTATATCAAAGTGCTGATACAATATAAATGACAACAACAATACTTATGTTCTTATTACAACATCACAAATGGACATAAAATAAAGTGATCACTAAGGAGATAGTGGGACTAGTCGAAGTCTCCAAACACGTCGTTTGAGGCATACTCAATCATCATGTTCTCCGTGCTCATAGGGTCCTCGGGCTGCTGGAGAGTCATGGTGTTGCTAGGTCCAGGAGGAGCATCTTGCGAACAACCAGCTCCATTGGTGCCATCTGGATGAAGGTTGAAGTTGGCTTCAAACCTTTTCCCTTGAGGTGCCTTGCGTCCTTGGGATTGCTGGTAGAGGATTGCCAGATGCTTTGGGGTCTTGCACTTGTTAGTAGGATGCGTGTAGCATCCACACTTGTCACAAAGCCTAGTTTTGTCATACTTTGGCTTTGCGGTGCCTTTCCCACGGTCCGAGTTTCGAGGCTTCCTGTTCCGGTTGCGCTTACGCTTACCCTTGAAGTTCGATTGGTTGCCGTTGAAGGCGCCACCGAACTTTCTTCCGTTCGCGACATTCATATGAACTTCCGGCAAAGGTTGGGAACCAACCGGGCGCTGAGAGCCATTCTTAGCAAGAAGCTCATCATGCTTTTCAGCCTGAAGTAGGATATGAATAAGGTCTGAATAGACCTGGTAGTCGCGAGCGCGGTATTGCTGCTGGAGGAGCCTTTCAGATGGGAGCATAGTGGATAGAGTTTTTTCTATCTTTTCCGCATCTGTAGGTTCCTTCTCGCAAAAACGCAACTTAGAACTTATCTTATGAACCTCATGATTGTAATCCCCAACGGACTTGAAGTCCTGGAATCGAAGATGAGTCCAATCATGAAGTGCTTCGGGCAGGACAACTGCCTTCTGCTTTTCATACCTCGTTTTGAGGGCCTGAAACAAAGTAAATGGGGATTCCTCCTCCAAATACTCGGACTTAAGATCTGGGTGAATATGATGCCTTATAATGTACAAGGCAGCATATTTCTGCTCTTCTCTCAGTGGTGCGGCTCCAGCCGGAAGAGGGTCGTCCGGGTTCTGGATGGCACGCACTATCCCACGGGACGCAAGAGCGATCTTGATGTCCATGGCCCATGTAGGGTAGTTGTGGCCGTTAAGCTCGAGTGAATCGAACTCTTTTCCAGCCATCGGTTATCTACATGGTAAACCAGAGAATATTAATCTACGTTCGGTAAATTAAAATCCATCATGGTCATGTTGTAATGAACTATGCAAAATTAAATGATGACTTCAAGAAGTGGGCTTGAAATCATTAGTGTGAACTTCAAATTGTTAAGTATGACATATTGTAGATAATCTCCGAAGAATATTCGGAGTCCGTCTCGCAGCAATAGAGAGTATAATCTGATGAAATCAGTAGATACTCATACTTCTAATGCCTTATGTCATGACTTAATAAAATGTTTGGGAGAGCACATTGTTAAGCAATCATAGTGTCAAATATGACAAAATGTAGGCTTTAAACAGTAGTGGTGATAATCTGCAGTGCAGTAGATCTGGCCACTACCTTGTGTTTCCAAAACATCAATTTAAAGAAATCACTTTGAATTTTGCATACCAATTCGTGCTTGTATCGAGTCAAAATGACTCAATTAAGACGATGAATTGATCTATTGCAAGAAATTGAAAATCTCAATTGCAAACTATGAATATAATAAATCTCAATATGTGCATACACACGGAAATATATTACACCAAATATTTTTGGAATACACATAGTACTCGACAAATAAACAGTACTAAAAAAACTTGTACTGAAAAATAACAGAATCTATCACAGAAATTAATCTACTGCTAGAACTGTTGTAATATGCTAATGTGCTGAACCAGAATAGCAAACTAAGGAAAAAACTAGAAGCTACTGGTACGACCGCATGCTAAGTAAAGCAGGGAATCGTTTTTTTATTCACTATAAGGAAGCGATAAGGAAACTGGGCCACGGACGGTGTCCACGGTCGCAGAAATTCCCCACCACGCGATGACCTTATCTTCTCCACTCCACGCGCTGTCCTCGACCTGCCGTACCAGCAGCCAGCGCCGCGCGGGCGGAGTTCACCGGCGGCCAGAGCTGCTCCCTCCGCGGGCCTCCTCGTCGGAGGAGTCATCAGGGAAGCAGTATCCGGGCGCGACGCCGTTGGAGAGGCCCAGCATGGCTGGGCTCCAAGTTCCGGCGCGGCGCCCGCGGCCGCTCGACGGTGGGCTGGGGGCCAGGAAACCGAAGGGCATCAGGCGGCGGCGGGATCCCGGGCACGGTGAAGGAGGAGAGGCCGGTGTTGGGGACGGCAGCCTCGGTGGCGCGACCGCATCGCCATGGGCGGCGCTCGTGAAGCTGCGCACGCCGGAGTCCATGGTGAAGCGCGTTGCTCCGGTCGGCGCCGGGACGAAGGCGAACGCATCGCCCTCGTGCTCCTGCAAGCGAGGCACCTCCGACGGCGGCATCTGGAGCGGCACATCAGTGCCAGTCTCAACGACCATGGGGGTCGGAGACGGCTGGCGCGGCTCGATGGCGTCGGACGGGCCTCCGAAGTCGAAGACGGAGGTGGGCGACAGGCCGGCCGCGCCCATGCCGGCAGGAGCCGTTGGGGGCTGCTGCGCGGCGCCCGCGACGTCGTCATCTGGGGCTTGTCCTGTGCCGTGTCCGTACACGTGTAGTGGACAAACGACCCACCCGTGTGCCTGGCACCAGAATGGCGGCGGCGGTGGCGATGCGATCTGGTCGACTTTGCCGGCATCGGCGCGGCCGGACCGGCGAGAAGCCAGTCCGGGATTGGCGGCGCAAAGGGAGGCACAGCCGGCACATCGCCGTTCGTCGGGCCGGCACCACGGGGAACGCGCAGGCCATGGCGACGCTCACGGTAGTTTCCTGCACCGTGGCGGCGGCCGAAGAACTGCCCGTCACCATAGCGGCGGCCGTCAAGGCGAAGGTCGTGATGGCGAACCCCAATTCCGCGACGGCGTCGAGCGACGAAGCGCGAGCGACGGAGGAAAAGGGGCATCGGACGAGGCATGTTTCTCACCTCTTTTCTCGTTCTTACTCCGGTGATCGCCGGAGTTTGCTCTTGCTGGGAGCGTGCTTGATAACGTGTGAAGAATAGAAGAATTGACAGCGAGAGACTAGAATGAATCCTCTTTTCTTTATTGATGATGAATGTACAAATATATACAGTCTGCAGTTGCTAATATGTCGGTTCCAGGAGTCAGTTTTCCTGGAGGCGACGCTCCGGAAACGTTGCCGACGGTTCCCCGTTGTGGCAACTTCCTGTGCGGTTAATACGGAGATTATCTCTTAATTAACGCGTGTTAATTATTCTTAACAGTTTAGCCCAAGCCCATGCCGCTGCCTTCGATGTCCATGACAAGCCATCCCATGCTGATTCCGGGTGCCAGGGAGTGCACACACGATCCCTTGCTCATGTTGCGCCGCGAACGTCGCCATCTTCTCTAGGTCCATCGACCACGTCCACGCACTAGAGCTCAGAGATTTATATTTGGATGTTCAATCAAGTTCAGAGATTGACCTTTCACTTGGTAAGCTAGAAAGTTTCTTACATGGGATGACTATTGTTGATCTTTTAATTCGTTGACATTCCCTTGACTATTGTTGATCTTTTAATTCGTTGACATTGCCATTAGTCTTATTGTTTCCATATATACCCTTTGTTTAGATTGTAGATTCAAATAAATTGAACATTTTTTCCATCTTCTTTCTATGCCGGCATGGAGCTGAAGCATGCTACTTCAGCGCTGATGATGATTAGATCTTATATAATAGAGACTCATGAGTCTTATCCTACTTTGAGGCGGACTTTCTACAAGACTACTTTCTTTTATTATATGGGAGTCACCCGAGATACAGCATATTTCATTTCTGTTTACCCGATAAATAGTAGTGTGTAATTAATGAGTCGTCTATTGGAACACTTTTGTATTCTGTTTTTCTACTATTAGATTTCATGACTTAAGGAAAAATAGTGTATTTGCTTGTGATGAAGAACTATATTTGGCTATAATGTCGTAGAAAGGATCTGGCAATCAAACTAGATTACTGGACACCTCCTGAGAATACATCAGAACATCTATACTATAGAGGTTACATATAGTTTAATTTCTTTGATTTAAAGAAGATATTATGCCTTCAATATTGCAATACCCAATGTGTGTTTTAATTAAAAGCAAATTAGTTAGCAGCTTTTTTATTAATCGCTCCAGGTTTAATCTGTCCTTAAGAGATTTATGGTAAATGAAACTAGGTTCTGCATGTCACTATGTGACTTAGTAAAATCCAAGTGTATCAGAAAAGAGGAGAGGCTATGCTATGTTTTTCTTAAAGAGTCTGCTTGTGGCGCCAAACATAATCCGTAATATTTATTTCCGGCCATCGATTAATGCTCCCTCTGTTCAAAAAAAACTAGACAATGTTTAGAGCAGGTTAGAGAGGTTTGCAAAGTTTAGGAAAATATTGTTATGCTTTGTTGTAGTAGTATGCGGCTGCTGAGTATACTGTCAAACACTGGACTAGGATGACTTCAAAAGCACACTCACGAACGAGGACGAAAAATTGAGCCTGTGACAAAGCACGGGCATTTTACTAGTAACCCACTAAAATCCTGCCATTAGCTTGCCAGACAGTGAAGGTACGGAGCGTCCGACTGAAGAGTCCTACGAAGTGTAACACTTGAGCGAACAATACTTGATCGCTTTGTACTAATGTGTTTCCCAATACCACTCACTCCTACGAAGTGCCAGATATTATTTCTTCCATGACCAAACGCTTTACTAAGTTCAGCGTTTCAAATGAGATCCAGAGGCACCGTATATATAGAACTCAGTTTTTTCATACCGTGAAGCTATGCTCTCTCGTACTTTCGAAAAGGATTATCATTCTGTTCAAAAAAAAAAGAAAAGGATTATCATAACCTGCAGTACCTATTCACGAAAAAGGAAAACTAATGCTGGCATGCTTCCGCAGCCATGGTTTATGACCTTCTAAGCATGATACGTTGGTCAAATTTATTTCTAACTTTTTGCCGATAATCAAAATGTCTTGCTTTTTCTAGGATTATGGTGATATCGGCGAAAAATATGAAACCACTTCTAGTGGATTTAAATATTTACTATATGATTTTTTAGCAAGAGCATATATTAATATGGTGAAGATACCAATTACACTCAGCCTCTGCAACAACGCATTGACCTAGTGGTCTTACGGATGTTGCATCTAAAAAAAGAATTACAAAAAAATATCACTACGTACATTGATCTATTCCTTGGAGCAGCAGCAGTAACACCACCAAGACAATACTAGAAGTCCAACTCCTCTAAAATCGACACCTTTAAAAAGGGAACAGTGAACAAGTGCCGTCGTCGCCCAATCATAGATTTAGGTTTTCACCCTTGCGGAAGTTCTTGCTCATAAAACAATATCTTAAACAGGCCTATTGCCAAGCACAACCAATTAAAGTCAGACCTTAAATTTTCACCCTGAAAGGTAAGACTTTGAAATTCTTATGTATTTTCGCCCCACTTACCATACCACTGCTGCAAGTCACAAATCAGCAAGCCAATTGCTCATCGCCACAAATACTCGAATTACCATTGCTAGTCCTTGGATCTCGGCTTCCATGATATTCTCCGCCGGCTGACTTCACCATGGAACGAGAAATTGTGCCCCATGATGGTAACGGCTACCAGAGCTCCGCAGCGCTCCCTCTAAAAACAAACGGTCAGATAAAAACATGCCACGCACGACCAAATCCCACGCGATCTAGCAATCTCTAGGCATGAATCACCAAGGAGATCGCGGGTGGAGCCTTCCAGAAAACGACACGCCAGCCAAATCGATGGGGACAGACATCCAACAGATCATCATCTTGATGCTAGTTGGAACCCTAGGACCCCACCTTTATTCAAGCTGAGATAGTATCCCCCATGCCACCCACTGACATCATGTTGGATCTGCCGCTCCGAACCTCACTAGCTAGGCCAGCATCGAGGAACACGATGACAAAACAGGAGAGATCTTCCATTGGATCTGGCCGAATCATGCAGCGAAGAGGAGCCCCCGACACAGTCAATGCATCGCCGCCACCCGTGTTCCACATGCACCGCAATGGTGACAGCCCGCTTGCACATAGGAGACTGTCCGAGCTCGCCAGCTGTCAGCCCCCATCTTTGACAGGCTGGGCATGGCTGCCACAACCAACGAAGACGGTGGCAGCGGCCGTGGGGAGTAGATCAAGCGGCAGATCGCTAGGGTGGGAGAGGGTCCTCCGGAGTTGTCTCCCACGAGGCGACCCGGGAGGGAGGAGGGGAGGCGAACTGCGGTGGGCTGGTAGCGGCGGCGCTGGTCTCATGGGAGGAGGGAGGATGTGTGCTCTATGACAACGTGCCGCTTTACAAACACATAATATGGACGGTGGCATATGTGGATGATGTAGATTAGCCATTAGATAGCCAGCAATAGGTTGAACATTGTGGTGTGTACCGCAACAAAGCCACAATTGTGTTGAGTGCCAGATCCAGTAGACAATCTAGACCTTAAGTTGGGCTAAGCGATGCTAGATTGGTCTCTGCAGCCTCGTAGGACGTCTGATCACTTGATCACTCGAACCGCGGATATATAATATATTTCCACATCTATCTGCCTGCAGTCCCAAAACAAGCACCCTACTGTATAGATGACAAGCAAAAGGTGTTGCATGGAACAGAATCCCAATGCATCCTAATCCTAACATATCTCACGCAATTCAGTGGAAATACCAGAGGAACACCGTGTAGCTAGGTTACTTCCACAATATCCTAGTGCTAGTGCATGTGTCCTCTCTTAAATATGACCTGGGGGCTGGGGTGTATTTGCTTCGACATGTTTCTCTCTGTCCTTGTAAATGAGAGTGGCGTGTCTATTCAAGTGTAGTGCTCTTAAATTGGAAGAGAGGTGTGACCTGGTGATACAACCATATCGGTCTGCAACCATGGAATTGAAGGCCGGGCTGTTTTACCATGGATTGAGGAGGTGAATTTAATCTGATAATGGAGAGAACCACAGAAAAAAAGAAGGCCGAGGACCTTGCTAAATACGCGTGATTTACATAATAGTGAGAAGCTATGACGTTCAAGTTGGTCCATATGTACTGCGTGAATGGCCCTAAAGACCGAACAATCACGTTAATTCAGGCAGTAAGATGGCATTCTCGCTAGTAATTTCATAAATAAAGTCCGTAGGGTTTCAAAGCTAAAAATCAAGACATCTATAAATTTAGCAAAAAAAAATTAGGAAACGCCACATCATTTTTGGAAGATATTGCCTTGTGACACTTATTATGTATCCGAGGGAGTAACATAGTTGATTCATTGATCTATAGTATTTTGAGCCTTATGTATTCCAAAGATCTTATATGTATAATGTATATTGCAAAAAGTAGATTATATCTTTTCAATTGCATTTTGCGTATTTGAGTTTATTTCCGCTAATATATGAAAAGGTGAACGTCTCCAATTTTGGATATTGTTTTCTGACTATTTGCTATCATCTTAAGATGATTTCACTACAAACATCTTGGGTGTGGCTTAAAAGCGTAACTTGCATTTCAATCGTATCGCCAAGTGTGATTTGCATGCACTTTTTTTTACAAGTTTGAGGGGTTGTTTGGTTGTCTGTTATTGACATATTATCCACCACGCAGAGAGAGAACTTGTGCAAAATCAAAACAATGTTCTGCCGCCAACCCATTGGCTCACCTTCCGTGGTATGATGCTGCAAAGCCAACAAGGCACCTACCCAACAAAATGTGGACAAGCAATGTTAGTAATCATGGATGAGGGGGGTTGTTGGATCCAAGATTAATTTATTTTGATAGTGGTAGTAAGAGAAATGAGGTTATTTGTTTAAACTGTCTATTACTATTAGAGATAAAAAAAGTTGGCGGGTAAGTTAGCCAAATAAAACCCTACTTCAAAAGAACATACATATGTAAGGTTTATTCCTGTCCTTGATGGAGAAATTTAGTTGTCTCGAACACAACATTGAGAAAACAATATCCTTTAGCAACGGCACATTTCGATATTATTAATCACCTTCAGTCCTTCATGGTAATATGTTGTGGCGACTTTTTGATTCAAGTCAATGTCTCCAAAAAGGCACCGGGCATTGCACTTGCTCCTAGAGATGTCTCCATATCATCTCCACTCCAACACTGTCAGCATCAGTCGTAAAAGTTGTGGCAGTCTTGAGAAAAACAAGCATTTTGATGAAATACTGCTTGCGATGGCCTTTGAAGTTTCCACCACCATGATATAGTTTCCCATTAACGATAACATGAAATCAGAAGTTTGCATGAAAATACAAATATAACTGCACAAAGTGTGCGTTTCACTCAATTTAGAGTCCATGGAGGTCTAAAGTGATATTCTTGAGTACTGGCGCACGTAACCAAGCACTATAGTAATACCAAAGGCTCCGAATATGATATTACTGTCCTTGAAGTCTCGTCTATCTGCTGACATTGTGTTGTTGCAGAGACTGGATATATTATTATATCAACTTGATATTAATATATTAGCCCTTTGTACCAAGTTTGTAGACACATCGCTGCAAAATATAAGTCCCTTTCCAAATGGTTTCCAATTCTAAAATGCAGCGTCTAAAGTGCAACTAGTGGCCGTATTTTTGTGTTCGTTGCATGTCATAGGCATCACCAACGAGGCTCCACCGAAAGAGATGTATCTGAAACCACATACCCGCCGAATAAAGCCTTCCACTTTAAGGTGATGCACTTGTTGACTATGCATATTCAACCCCTACAGCAGGCGTCCACCGTGCGACGAACCACTTCCACCTTGCATCCCCTGATGGTCATGTTCTAGTGACTGCTTGTATCACAAGAACATGTATCTGGTCCCTATTACTAGTGAAACAGTAGGATTTCTAACTGCCATTGTATTTTCAGATGCCTCTGGTTCCTACATACCATGTCTTGTACCTAGACTTGTCTGCTAGAGTACACCATATTCTAGCATACAGCATGAAAGCTTAGTGTTGGCACTCGGCACCAATATACCTCGCGCGGTTGCTCAGCTATATGAAGATGTTGCAAACTGTCGTGTAATTGAAACCTTCACGACGCAGGACAGCATGCGTCTTGTGATGGACATGTGGGACTCCTGAGGGATGTACGGAGCTCAGCCTGGCGCCCAATATTTATTTCCTTTACTCTGTATTTTTTCTTTTGGGCGAGGGCTAATTAATGTATGTGCACATTTGCGCGCAAAACTTCCACTAGTGATCGATCAGAGGTTGTGGGCTAATGCTGCTCCCAATGACATTTCTACTTTGTATGAAGAATTAAAATCCGAATTTAATCCGAAAGGACCAGCGAAGTTGAGCTATTTGATTTTCAGCAAAATGACCACAAAATGATATAGCGTGTTAGGCCCAAACCAGGAAAAATGTAGAAAGTAAGAGGTAATACGAGGTGTCACCGAGACAACGCAGAAAAATATGAGATTATTGAAAAGGAAAAAAGATGTGTCATATGAAGAAAATTCTCAATATAATGTACTTTTTTTGCGGGGAATCCTCGAGGTTTTATTACTCAATCTTAGTGTTACAATCAGCTAGTAGCAACAGCTGTGTTATACAATCTGGAGAATGGCGTACCCAACAAGCAGTACTGCCTCCAAGTCTGTTCAAGTTTGCATTGCTAGACTATGAGCTGCCCTTTTTTGATCTCGTTTAAGTTTCACCGGTAGTGAAACTGAACTAGACAAGTCAATTTTGCTGACTAGGCTAGGCTAGGCGACGCATGCATGTGATGCACTTCATTACCTGATCTAGTACTCTTTTGGTTTACCTATTAAAATTTACACTTTGTTGTGATAGCGAGTATAGGGCACAGAGTACTTTATTCTAACTTCAAGATGTATATGCTGTCTCACCTGTTAGGAATAGGCAACTTGTATTTCCCAGGGGCCAAAGGCCACAATATATATTATATGTACAGGTGAAAATATGCAGGAAAACCCCCTAACAAGTGGAGACATACAATATACAATACATCCAACACCACCCTCCCCCTCAAACTCATGGTGGCTCCACAATACTGAGTTTGGAGAGAAAGAAAGTATGCTGCGCAATGGTCTGTGCCTTTATAAAGAAATTCGCCAACTGAAAACTCTGAAGACACATACTGAAGTTCAACAACCTCAGCCTGCACCTGAGCACGTGTATAGAAAGCATCAACACCAATATGCTTGGTAAGCTCATGCTTGACCGGATCACGTGCAATATTAATAGCACATGTACTGTCAGACAAACCAGAGTGAGTGTGGTAATAGAGACCCCAAAATCCGCAAGCAACCACCGTAACCAGGTCACCTCAGCAGTCAACAAGGCCATAGCCCGCAAGTCAGCCTCAACACTCGAACGGGAAACCGTTGTCTGTTTCTTCGTCTTCCAAGTAATGAGCGAACCACCAAGAAACACACAGTAAGCTGAAAGTGAACAGCGATCCGTATGATCACTCGCCCACGTAGCATCCAAATAGCATTGGAGCTGGAACGAGGAAAGAAAAGACGACGAGTGATCGTGCCACGAAGATAACGAAGAACACGGAGAAAATGACTATAGTGAACAGTGGTAGGAGCGAAAACAAACTAACTCGAAATATGAACAGGATAAGATATGTCAGGACGAGTGACAACAAGGTAAACAAGGCTCCCAACAAGATGGCAATAATGCGTCGGAACAGGAAGAGGATCACCATCAGTAGGACGAAGCTTGACATTAAGCTCCATAGGGGTCTCAACAGTGCGCTCATCCCCAAGAGCAGCACGGGCAAGCAGATCCTGAATATACTTTTCCTGGGAGATGAAAAAACCATCAGAAGTGGAGGAAACCTCAATCCCAAGAAAATATCGAAGAGGACCAAGATCAGTCATAAGAAACTGATCACGAAGACGAGCCTTAACAAAGGCGATATACTTAGGATCATCACCAGTAATGATCATATCATCAACATAGAGAAGGAGAAGAGTGCGTCCACGAGGAGAAGTGTGAACAAACAGCGTTGAATCATGAGCACAAGGAGAGAAACCAGCAGCAGTCACCACATAGGCAAAGAGCTCAAACCAGGAATGAGGGGCCTGTTTTAGGCCATAAAGAGAACGCCAAAGACGACAAACCATCCTAGCGGGAACAGAATACCCAGAAGGAGGCTTCATATAAACCTCCTCACTCAACTCACCATTAAGGAATGCGTTCTAAACATCAAGCTTGTACACAGACCAGTGACAAACATAAACGACAGCAAGAAGAGTGCGCACAGTGGTCATATGAGCCACAGGAGCAAAGGTCTCATCATAGTCACGACTGTGGTCCTGCTGAAAACCACGAGCCACAAGACGCGCTTTATAGCGCTCAAGAGATCCATCAGAACGGGTCTTAATTTTATAGACCCACTTACACGTGATAGGACGAACACCGGAAGGGGGAGAGATAAGATCCCAGGTGCCAGTGCGCTCAAGCGCAACAATCTCCTCAGCCATGGCCAGCTGCCATTCAGGATGATGCTCAACATCCCGATAAGAAGTCGGCTCAGAGGCAACATGATACCATTTGTGTTCTTCTATCTTTGTCTATGTCCAGAATTGCTTCCTACACAGAGTCCTTGATGAGGATGTTTATATGTTTCAGCCACCTGGGTATGCTGATTCTTAGTATCCTTGTCATATTTGCAAGATTCATAAGTCCCTCTATGGCCTCAAGCAAGCGCTATATGACTGGTTCTCTCGGCTCAGCTCTCGTCTGCTTGCTTTTGGGTTTTCATCTTCTAGAGATGATGTGTCTCGCTTCATATTTCGGAATGTATTTTGTCATCTGTGTGGACACATTATTGTCATCATCTCATCCTCTGCAATCATTGATCGTTTGCTCACTCAGCTTCGCCGAGATTTTGCCATTACAGATCATGGTGCTCTAAGTTATTTTCTAGGTATTGAGGTTCATACCATTGGTGAGGGACATGCCTTGTGTCAGCGGAAATATATCCTCGTCTACTAAAGAAGGTCAACCTGAGTTTGGCCAAAACATGTGTACACCGATGGCTGTAATGGATAGTCTCGCCAAGGAATCAGGAACTTCGCTTTCCCTAGTTGGTGCTACTCAATATCGAAGTGTGGTTGGGGCCCAGAAGTATGTCACTTTGATGCGCCCTGATATCTCCTATAGAGTCAACAATGTTTGTCAGTTTCTGCACTCACCCACAGATTTGCACTAGACGGATGTAAAAAGGATTCTTCGCATCTTCAGGGTACCGTGACACATGGTTTGCACCTTCATCTTACTCCTTCGATGGTTCTTAGTGCCTTCTCTGACACCAACTAGGTCGGATGTCCTTATGATCGGCATTCTATAGGAGCGCTTGCCTTGTTTCTTGGCTGGAATCTAGTTGCTTGGAATTCTCAGAAACAACCTACGGTATCACATTCGAGTACGGAGGTTGAGTACAAATCTGTTGCCAACGCCACAGTGGAGATTATGTGGAATACAAGCATTACATGGTGGCTTGGAATTGTTATGAGTCACCCACCCTCAGTGTGGTGTGATAAAATTTGGGCGACCTATTTCTCTGTAAACCCAGTGTTCCATGTTTGCACAAAGCATATTGAATTGACTAACACTTCTTGCGTGAGTAGGTTGCCAACAAGGCGCTTGAAATTCGTCATATTTCAACTCATGATCAGCCAGAAAATGTACTTACCAAAGCATTGATGGATCAACAGTTTGAACGTTTTAGGAGCAATTTCAACGTGATTCCCACGTTTAGATCGAGAGGGCATGTTAGGATAACAACTAGCTAGCTTGATACGAATTGGTAGGAAATGTGCGCAGAGTTGTTAGTTGTAGATAGATTGATAAGCTCTTGAGTTGTTGCAACAAATTGTAATCTCGTACTCTTACCTGACACGGTTGAAGCTAATATAAATGACGAGAGTGGCTGATGGAATTTTCATCACGGCAAAACCAATCTAGTTTAGGATCATTCTCGTCCTTTTTAGCTATTGCATCCTTCACCTCTCCACAATTTTTGTCACCATGACCATCATCATGTCCATTAGGAGCATCATCCATGTTCTCATACACAACTACACGATGTTCACTGTGAAACAATAAATCATAAAATCCATCCTTGATGAACATATGTTTACTAGCTTCAGTTGCATTGATTTTTCTTTTTTTCTGGGCTGCGTGCAACCGTAAGACCGTTGGGGCATGCGTTGTTGCAGAGACCGGATGTAATTGGTATCTTCGTGATATTAATATATACTCCTTTAAAAAAAAAGTTATTCGGAGGCCAGTTGTAAAGCTTAGATCTTTTAAGTCATAAAGTGTGCATTTCTAAAAAAAAAATAGCTAGAAATCTAGTGTAATCCAAACAGCCAATTTTAATCCGTGCAATACCATGTTGCCTAGTGAATTCGATATTAACTTCAATAGTTTTCCAAACAAGGTTCCAAGAGCCCAAATGGCTAAGAAACCTCCCTTTGAACATGGTGAATACCTGAAATTCCACTGGTGGAAAACAGGGCTGTAGTCCCGGGCCGCAACGGCTCTAGTCCCGGTTTTGGGCCCGGGACTGCGAAAACGGGACTAGAGCCCCCCCCCCCTCTAGTCCTGGATCGCAACGGCCCGCGACTGATAACAGCCACGTGGCTGTTTCAGCGCCGCGGGGGGTGTAAACCCTCTAGTCCCGGGCTGTAACACCACCCGGGACTAAAAGGTTTCCTGCCGCGGCAGAGATTGTGTATTTCCTTTTTTTTGCCATTTCGTTCCTTTTTCGTTTTGTGTTTCACTATAATTCAAACATATATTTCAGTATACTTATACGCTACTACATACACACTACACACGTCGATACATTTATATAATTAATTGATCCCTTGCAAGCATACATATAATCAATCATATCAAAAGAAAGAAATATTTTGAAATTACATGGTCATTGATGAATATATATATCATATCATCTACATGAAGATGACTAAGGCAAATCGAGTTCGACGTCATCCGCATAATGCTCTCCATGTACATCAAGGACTTCCTTTATCATAAATCCCGCCAGCTCCTCTTGAATTGCTATTATGCGTTGGTCTGGCTCTAGTTTCTTCCGCAAATCATAAATATAATGTGAGTCAACTTTCGGCTCACTGGTCAACTCGCGGATGTACTCGCAGACGTAGTATCCACATAAATGAGTTCCCAGTGGATGCTGTAAACTCTTTACCATTTTATAAGTTAACTCCTCTTTGAATGGACCTGGTATTTTCTGTCTGAACCATGTCCAACACCTGCTCGGCAAAGAAAATGAACAAAGGAGTTATTAGTTACTTGATATCATGAAATGAATGAAAGAGGACGATATAATGCGATAATGATTGAAATTACTTATGGAGCATTGCTTTCATGTCGCTCCACTGCTCTTGGTCCCAACTTAATGAGTCGTGGACTTCAACTAGGGAGTTGTCAACTTGAATGTTTAGCAAGTTCCAGTGGAATCTGTGGACATTTACATAAGCATACATGCATAGCTCATCCAGTAAGAAAAAATAAAATGTGTACAAGATATAAACACTCACTTGAAGTTGTAAGGAAATAGTATTTCCTTAACAAAATTATGCTCGGTTAAGAACCTGCACAGGTCTTCCTTCACGTCTTTGGGGTGATTCTTTAACGTATATTCATTAATGATATATGGGTCAATGAACCCAACATCGTATCTTCTAGCTCTTTTGCATTCAAGCATCTTCATTCTGTGGAATATAATATCATCATACCAAAGGATATATAGTTAGGAACTTAGGATAATATATTAAATGCAATGAACGACCTGAGCTACAAACTTAATTATAGAAATAAATAACTTACAGACAGTAGCAACCAATGATAGATTTGTCGAGGGCGCGCTGGTTGTATAACTGAAATAGTTCGGTCGTTTGAACCTGTATCGAGTATGGTTTGAAGTGATGCTTCTTTCTAACGTCCACCAGAAACCAATCTTTCTGATGCTTTTTTTCTGCTTGCGACATGTACCATTCATACAGATTTCGCATATGTGTGGATAGACGCGCGAGCTCCTCATTACTGACTAGAGGCTCCCCTTGGACATACTGCCGTACTATCTGACCCACTGGCGTATCTTCATAGCCTAAATATTGACCAAGAGACATATTTGCTTCGTTAGCAAGTGCTTTGGCCTGCGATACAGTGATTCCCATAAGTGCAGCATTATTACGGGCTCTAGGGTCCATTATTTGCATGTCCATATCCATTTCAGCTCTGAAGGCCATGTCGAGGTCTGAAATGACTTAGAGCGGGGCGACCGATTGATTCTTCTGTGCTCCGAGCTGGGCAACTTGCTTCCCGCTTTTTGCACTTGTGATTTTTTTCTTCTGTGCTTGCTTAATAATCTTCCGGTCATAGTCTGATTTCAGATTCATCATTATGTGGGATGGTTGCTCAAGAAAGGACTTAGCCCACTTTTTGGTTTTTTCATTATATACCGATTTTGTCTCAGGCTTTTTGGGTGCAAAATGTGCCTTAACTTGGGCAGCCACATCCGCGTTAGTTTCCTCATCGGTATTGTCATAAGGTCTCTTTGGAAGAGCCGGTGGGATATCGACTATCTTCGGCATTTGACCTTTCTTCGATGTGGGACCATCGAACTTCCGTTTCTTCGACAAGGTAGTAGTATTGCACGGAGGCGGAGGCGGAGATCGAGTTGATGTACTCCTGCTGCGGCGATCGTCAGCGGGGCGGGGTGGACTTGGAGGTTGGCGATAATCGGGTTGGGGTGGACTTGGAGGTTGACGATATTTGATGCGGGGTGGACTTGGATTCCTTGGAGTCGGTGGCCATGGCGCCGAGCCTGGAAACTTGATGTACTTCTTATTTCATAGAATGATGTTGTGCTTGACATCTCCTAGTTTCGTAAGGCCTTCAGGCGTAGCGATTTCAATCTCTAGGTCCGCAAAATCCTCCACTATGTCATCCACCGTGACACGAGCATAGCCTGGTGGAATCGGAAGTGAATGGTGGAGTGCTCCAGGTAGACAAGGTAAAGCAGCGCCGATCGCCACCTTAAAGGACAGGTTGTTCATTGGCTGATGTAGTTCACATTGTGCCATCTCTCTGACATCATCGCGGGGTAGTGAGGAGCCGTTGCATCATCCAGTAGTGCTTGATCATCAGCACGGACCTCCGTGGAAGCCACGCTGCTTCTCCGTTGGCTAAGATCCAATGCAGGATCATCAGACCGCGGATGAGTTGACGACGACGGCCTTTGGATAATTTCATGCATCAGGTTCTTCAGATCAGCTAGGTCCTGCTCTACCCTGGAGATCCGGTCTGCCTCCCGGTCCTTCTTTCTCTGACGGCTTCTGTAACTGGCATATGAAGATGTTGCAAACTGTCGTGTAATTGAAAGCTTCATGATGCAGGACATCATGCGTCTTGTGATGGACATGTGGGACTCCCGAGGGATGGACGGAGCTCAGCCCTGGCGCCCAATATTTATTTCCTTTACTCTGTATTTTTCTTTTGGGCGAGGCTAATTAATGTATGTGCACATTTGCGCACAAAACTTCCACTAGTGATCGGTAAGAGGTTGTTGGCTAATGCTGCTCCCAATGACATTTCTACTTTGTATGAAGAATTAAAATCTGAATTTAATACGGCAGGACCAGTGAAGTTGAGCTATTTTCTTTTGCGAAATTCCACCGGTCTATTAATAATCATCAACAACAGTACAAAGAATTCTAAAAGTAATAAAAATTACAAATAGGTCATTGAACCACCTAGCGACGACTACAGACAGACACTAGCACGAGCCGAAGGTGTGCCGCTGTCCTCGCCCCTCTATCACGTGAACCAGACAAAGCTTGTTATAGTAGAGCTTGTTGTAATAGACACCAATGGATACGGAACGCACCAGAGCAACAACCATCGCCGAAGACGAGAACCGTAGATCGAAAGAGACTGACCTTGAATGACACCAATGGATACGGAACGCGGACAGATCCAAAGAGATCTTCCGGACATAAGACTCCACGTACTCTCCGACAGCGCTAGATGCACCACCGAAGCAAGGATAGAGCGCGAGTACTTTATTCTGACTTTAAGATGTAACCACCGCTTCAAATTCCTAAAAAGAACACTGAAAAACAGCCTAAAAACGAAAACCTTGTTAGCAAAATGACCACAAAATGATATAGCGTGTTAGGCCAAACCGGAAAAAATGTAGAAAGTTAAAGGTATTCAGAGATGTCAATGTGACAACGGAAAAAAATATGAGATTGCAGAAAAGGAAAAGGAAAAGGATATCATATTACAAAATTTCAATGTAAAAAAAATTTGCAGGGAATCCTCGAGATTTTATTCCTCGGTCATAGGGTTTACAATCAGCTAGCAATAGCTGAGTTATATAATCTAGAGAATGGCATACCCAACAAGCAGTACTCCCTCCAATTCTATCCAAGTTTTCTAAACTATGAGCTACCCTATTCTGATCTCGTTTAAGTTTCACCGACAGTCAAAGTGAACTGGACAAGTCCATTTTGCTCACTAGGCTAGGCTAGGCGACGCCCTGCATGGCATGCACTTCATTACCTGCTCTAATATAACCCCTATTGAAATTTACTCGTGATTTTGGCTTTTGCTCCAATATAACCCCTCCTCTCAAACTCAACCAAACTGAAATACAAAGACGGCTGAGATCGTTCGATACACTTTCGTAATTAGCAGCATGATGTCCATTTAAATACTAACTAGGTATATATATGTAGCCCCATAAAAATACATATGGCCCAACTAAAATTTGTAGTACAAATATGTGGCGTACATAAAGGTAAAGGTACGAGTATGTATGTTGGCTCATCGACAGTGAATTTTCATAGGATCTTAATAGTTCAAAGTATTAGATTTTATCAAGAGTAGCGTAGAAAAAATTAATGTTATCATAAATGTTAAAATGTTTTTAGATGAATTTTGTCTAGTATTTGACGTGATGAATATATTATTTTTGCAAAATTCCAGCAATCTTTTAGTAATCATCAAAAGTAGTACAAAGAATTCCAAGAAAAATAAAAATTTCAAATATGTTATTGGACCACCTAGCGATGACTACATATTAGCACGAGGCAAAGACGCGTCACTGTCCTCAGCCTCCATCACCGGAGTCGGGAAAAACCTGTCATAGTAGAGCTTATTAAAGTATACAAACAGTTAGTCGCCGTAATATGCTCGAAAGGACCAGTACATGAGAGAAGCAACCATCTTCAAAAATGACAATCATAAATCGGAAGAGACTGACCTTAAACCACAACAATAAAACAATCAGATCCGAAGATATCCGTCAGACTCATGACTACACGTGTCGTTTGCCGATGCTAGACGCATCATGAGAGCGAGTATATGGTGTGGAGTTCTTTATTCTAACTTCAAGATGTATCTGTCGCCTCACCATCCCGAAAAGGATACTACAAAACGACTTAAAATGGTATGAGAATCCCCCACTGGCGAAGGGCCATGTACCGTAAAAGTTACCATTATCTGGGGTAGGCGGCAATAAGATGTACTTATGGTGCATTTTGGTCAGTGTAGTCATCAGCGGCAACGGAGACTGATGAGAACTTCAGCACGTAGGATATACAACCACACTACTATACTCATTCTAACATCGTCCTGTTCCGCCACCAGCTTTGGATTACAAATTGGATGGTCGCCAAGATCGGCGAGGGGGCAGATCAAGATAACACCAACGTGATCCACCACCATGTAGATAGGGCACCAGATCCGGTGGTTTGAGTTGTTGATATTTTGTTCTATGGGCCTTTTAGAGGATGCCACGCACATAGCAGCCACCCCATTTTAGGTTTACCTTACTCGCCACGTGTGGAACCGAATCCCGACACTTCCTAAGCCGATAACATATATCATTTGGTGCTTTAATACCATTTCCACATAATACAATTTGGGATTACTACTATTACAGTATCCTAGTGCATGTCTCAATACTAGTGTCTTTATAAGAAAAGGGGTGTGTTTGATTCCATTTATTTCTTTGAGCCCTTAGCAAAGGAGAGAAGTGTCTTTATTTCAGTTTGTGCTAGTTTTAAATTGGAAGATTTCGGTTGTTTATTTCAATGCGAAGTGTGGTTCAGCAATCATGACATTCTGGTACCACAATGTGCACCGACATGATGATTTCGGTGGAACACCACTACAGGAATAACAAGAAACGACGACGGCCTTTCTCTAAATAGACGGCTAAAGGTTGAGCCTGTCGGTACAACTGCCCGGGCTCATTAGCCAGGCCACGCGGCCGTCGGCGTGCAATCCTCGTCGGCGTAGGGCCAGAATCGCTAACGGCTGCCGTCGGCGTAGCCGTTCTAGCTGCTGACGGTGACCGTCGGCCTAACCGTTTCCGTCGGCGCAGGGGCCACGTGGCCCTGGTAAACGGCCCACCTGACGGGCATGACCGACGACGTTAGGCGCATAGATACACAATGCTGGCGGCCTAGGTGGTTTATTTTCCTTTTTTCCCTATGTATATAATTTGTATAGTTGATTTATTTATTTCTCACTATAATTTTAATATAGATGCATATAACTTATAAATAACTTGGTGATTGTAAAATAACCACGCGAATCTTCGTGTATCTCGCCATCCGCATAGAATAATGACACAAATCTTCTGGAACCCGATGCTAAGACATAAATATAAAATAAAAACGACAAAATACACATATAATACACAACTAGAACATAAATGCTCCCTTCGTCCCAAAATAGATGTCTCAGATTTTTTAAAATTTGGATGAATCTAGACACTATTTAATGGTTCATCCAAATTTTAACAAATTTAAGATATCTATTTTGGGACGGAGGGAGTATTAAAGATATATCTCATTTTTACGGACCCCAAGGGCCGACGGGATTGCCGTCGGCATATGGAGCCTCACAAGCACTGCAGGGGAGACACGTGGACGTTTAGACCGACAGCATTGTCGTCGGCGTATAGCTCTTGGAGCTAACGGTCATTATCTGCGCCAAGGGGGACCCACGGAGCCCATACGCCGACTGTGTGTACACCTACGGCTCCATATAGCCGTCGGGCTAGGGTATATGCCGACGGGGATGTGTATGCCTACGGGCTGGTACGCCAACGCCTATACGCTGACGGGGGCCGTCGGCGTAGCCTACGCCGATGGGGATTGGAGGCTACGCCGATGGTGCCTAGCCATCGGCTCTAGGTACGTCTCCTGTAGTGCACAGGAAAAAAACTATTATAGTAGCTGGACAAAAAGACAGATACAGGACAGAGAAATTACTACAACTTCAAATACAGTAGCATTGCAGCACCAGTTTCATATCATGGGAGGGCTATCGGGCATTACCTCCTGGGTCACATCTAGGGCGACTGGGGATGTGCAACCGTGACAGAGGCGCTCGAGCGGCGGCCTCCTACTCGCTCTTGTTCGGTAATCATCAAGAAGCTGGATGGTACCAATGGCACGGTTTCGTATGCATGCCAAACCGTGTCGACAGTGCCTGTTGAGCGCCATTCGGTCACATTGAAGCATCTCGGCATACTACATTGGAAGCTAGCAGTGGATGCTGATATTGATGCGTGTTGCATCAGAATGGTGCGTGGCGTCTGGTTCTATACCAACCTGCTGGCCTCAATATTTATTTCTTTCGTGTCCTTTGACAAAAATTATTTAGCGCCTGGTATTTTTCACTTATAATCTTCCCTTTCCAACCAATGTTACTAATATATTTGGGAATTGGCTTAACGGAGTAGATAAAGTGAATAAAGGGAGAATTTGTATTGCCATTTCAGCCATATGTTGGTCTATTTGAAAGTTCCGTAATATTTTTATTTTTAGTTCCTTCTTTTTTGCAGGTTATCCTTATGGCGGCACATTGGATTCAACTCTGAGCTTTCGTCCTCCCAGAGCATTAGCGACAACCCATGGTTTCTAGGTGCACCCGTCTTGTGGCGGTTACTTTGGATTTTTTTAGCCAGGCTTTATGGCATCATTTTAATAGATTGAATGATGTCTAGCTGTTATGTCCGATCTCTTGTGAGATCCCTTGTTTGGATTCTTGTGAGATCCTTATCTGATTCATGATTTATAATACTCTTTAATTACATTTTTTGAAACTCATTAATAAAGGGTTGTGTGCATCCTAGGATGCAGAGGCTGGGGTTAACCCCCATTTCGAAAAAAACCTGGCCTCAACATTATATAGCAAGGTGGGTCTTCAAGTTGAAATATAAAGCTGATAGCTCCGTAAATTTTTATAAGGAGCACCTTGTATCCAATGGATTCAAGCCACGTGAAGGTATCGACTAAGCTGACAACACAGTTTCTTCTACAGTAACTATACAACTTCTAGAAAAGTATAAGTTAGACAAGTTGGTCCAAATCAGAAATGACCAAACAACACAACCACATAAATTTTACAACCATTTTCTTCCCAACTCTACCTGGAACTTATATATCACAACCTTTTCTATGACAGAATAGCATATTTAACATAAAACTTTAAGGCTCAAAAGAGACTAAAGTGAATTAAATTGCCCCCATCTAGTCATCATCTCACCAGTCCAGGTCACGGGCTACCGTAAAAGGTACAATCTATCTGAGTCGTCGGATGAAATCATACTTGTCCCTCTCTATGACAAGTAAAAGGTATCGTAAAACTTACCTATATAATATATTCCCACATCTATCTGCCTGCAGTCCCAAAACAAGCACCCTACTATAGATGACAAGCAAAAGGTTGCATGGAACAGAATCACAATGCATCCTAATCCTAACAGATCTCACGCAATTTAGTGGAAACACCGGAGGAACACCATGTAGGTAGGTTACTTCCATAATATCCTAGTGCACGTGTTCTCTCACTACAGGAATGGGAAGCTACGCCGACGGCCAAACGTCGGGACCGTCGGCGTAGCCATCGTCCAGGCCAGCCCCGCCAAGCAGCCGTCGGCGTAGAATTGCCCTCGGCATATCCTATGCTACGCCGACGGCTGTCCTCAACGTAGCATACGCCGGCGGCTGCGCTCGGCGTAGCTATTTTTTTATTTTATCTCATTAAACTTTGAAAAATCATAACTAAATCATTCTAATTCCGAAAAATACAAATAAGATATCAAAATTTGCAGAAAAATAAGACCTATCTATCTACACTCAAATATTACACATTTGTGAATAAAAACTAAGTAAAACATAAAACATTATATATAGTATAAAACGGGCATAAAAAATTCAAAATCGATCGAAACAATGCGAAACCTTCGCGTGGTGTTATATTATGTGACATAGTTAGAAGAAAAAATAACAAAGTGGTAAATTGATTATGTCTCAAAGAAACCTTCACAAATTGCCTATCTCATTCGAGGTTTCTTGGCTTTCGGGTCAAATAACCAATGTTATGGCTAGAACGAAGGCATAGTTTGTGATAATGTGCCCATATTGTTCATACACATGCATCATGGGATGGCGAACAATGTTGCAGAAGGAAGTTTTCCTTTTCGTCGCACCAAAAAGTCATTTCCCATTTTTCGAGCATAAAAAACGGACAGTTTTGTGAAGCAACCACCAAATGGCTAATTCAAAATGCTACCACCATATTTTACAAAAATACTATACCACCTTACATGGACAATGTCCCAATATGGGGATCCTAAACCTTTCCGTCCACCTCTGGTGAAAAAGACAAATTCTTGCCGAATCGGTAGGAAGCGGGTCAAATATGAACTACAGGTACATGATCCGATGCTCATGTTTTTTTACAAAAATCATTTTAGGTACACAATATGCTATTTTATCAAATATCCAATGCAAGTTTAGCGAGGCTCGACCCTGAGCTAAGAATCTTCATGCCCGCCGTTCGACAAACGATAGTTTAAAACGGGCATAAAAAATTCAAAAACGATCGAAACAATGCGAAACCTTCGCGTGGTGTCATATTACGTGAAATAGTTATAAGTAAAAATATCAAACTTGATATATTGAATATGTCTCAAAAAAACCTTCACGAAATGACCTATCTCATTCGAGGTTTCTTGGCTTTCGGGTCAAATGACCAATGTTATGGCTAGAATCAAGGCATAGTTTGTTGGAGATATGCCCTAGAGGCAATAATAAATATAGTTATTATTATAACTTTGTGTTTATGATAAATGTTTACATTCATGCTATAATAGTATTAACAAGGAAACATTGATACTTGTGTGATTTGTAAACTAAAATAGAGTCCCTAGTAAAGCCTCTTTATAATACTAGCTTGTTGGTTAATAAATGATTGTGGTTTCCCTATCATGAACATTGAGATGTTATTAACAACAAGATCATATCGTTAGGAGAATGGTATGGTGGACATACTCCTATAGATAAGCGTAGCATAAAGATCAAGTCATTTTAATAGTTCAATTGCTATATTCTTTCTGATACATAGTAACCTAATTCCTTCGACCATGAGATCATGCATATCACCTTCACAGAAGGATGCTTTGATGACATCAAACACCACACCGTGAATCGGGTGGCTATAAAGGTGGCATTGAGTGTTCGGAAAGTATTGGTTGAGACACATGGATCAAGAGTGGGATTTGTCCATCCATATGACGGATATATATACTCTGGGCCCTCTCGGTGAAATGTCATCCAATTAGCTTGCAAGCATGTGACTGGCTCACAAGGGATCACATATCACGGGAAGGAGAAAAGAGTACTTATCAGTAACGAGGTTGAACAAGGTATGCAGAGATACCGACGATCATAACCTCGGATAAGTAAACTATCGTGAGACAAAGGGAAATTGGTATCGTATGTAAGTGGTTCATTCGATCGCAAAGTAATCGTAGAAATATGTGGGAGCCATATGAATGTTCATATTCCTCTATTGGTTATTGTTCGGAGAAGTGTCTCGATCATGTCCGCATAATTCATGAACCGTAGGGAGACACACTTAAGGATTCGACGTTGTTTGAGTAGTTATGGAATGATGAGTAAGATACCGAATGTTGTTCGGAGTCTCGGATGGGATCCGGGATATCACGAGGAGATCCGGAATGGTCCGGAGAATAAGATTCATATAAGGAAAGTCCTGTTTCGGGGTTATAGAATGGTTCCGGTGTTTTCATCGGGAATGTTCTAGAAGGTTCCGGAATGTCCGGCACTCCGGAGGGGAAGGGTACATGAATGTGTCATATCAAGTTGGAATGATTGCATCATGTACTAGGTGTCATCGCTGAACAAAATAAAGGGTTTAATCAAATCCTAGTTTGAAAAGTCAAACGCCAATTTGAAAAGTCAAACGGCTATTTTGGAAGGTGGAGGGGAAGTAGGAAACCTACTTGGGGAGGAGTTCCTCCCCTCCACCGCCGGCCCACTTGGGATCCGAGTTGGGGAGGGACTCCCCTCCCCTTGGCCGGCGCCTCCCACCTATATAAGGAGGGGCAGGGCTGCCCCTCCTAGCACAAAAGTTTCCCCCCTCTAAACCCTAACCCTATCCGCCGCCCACCATAGCCGCCGGCCTTGCCCCCTCCTTGGTGCGTCTAAACCCTAGATCGCGGAGGATCTCTCTCATAGTCCACCATACTCGCTCCGGCTTAAGGCGAAGCCCTGCGAGATCTCCCCTCTACTTCCGGTACCACGTCGTTGTGCTGCCGGAATCGCGAGGAGAGTGCTACAACCTTGTCTTTGAACAGGGAGAGGAAGGTCTTCGTTGAGTACCGAACGCAGTGACCGATTACTGAAGCGCCGAATGCACGGAAGGATCGTCTCACGATCTTGAGATCGGGAAGAGTACGACTACATCACCCACGAGAATCCGCTCTCGTTAAACACTTTGGAATCTTCGAGGGTGAGTTATTCCATCGACTCGTTGCTACAATCTAGTAGATAGATCTTGGCTTGTTTGTTTGTATGCGGTAGAAATTTTTTGTTTTCCATGCTACGAAGCAGGCCGGGCTAACCTTACATGACATCGTTCATGAGACTTGCTCCACGCTTGACATGCAACTTGTATTGCATAAGTGGCTTTGTGGGTGCCTTTTTCTCCCAACATAGTTAAGATTCAATTTATAACGGGTGGTTGACAATGCTAGTATCAATGTTGTGGTTCATGTTCGTAAGTTAGAACGACACTTATTGAAAGCCCCAAACCACGTAAAACATGCAATGAAAGTAGAGGCGTCTAACTTTGTTTTGCAGGGATGTGCTGTGATGTGATATGGCCATGATTGTGATTATATTTGATGTATGCAATGTTCCTTATTGTAAGTTGGCAACCGGCAGGAGACAGATCGACCCGCGTGTCTATTCAAAGTAGTTGTAATAGTTGAAGCCGGTGGACGACAACCATGGAGCAGCGCACTGTCATTGACCTTGATGCAATGCCAGTGATGATGGAGATCATGTTCGTGCTTGAAGATGGAGATCGGAAGCACAAAGAAGAAATGCCATATCATATCACATATTATGAATTGCATGTGATGTTAATCCTTTATGCATCTTGTATTGCTTAGTTAACAACGGTAGCATTATAAGATGATCCCTCATGCACATGAATTTCAAGTTCTAAAGTGTTCATCCTTAGTAAGCACCGTTGCTAAAGCTTGTTGTTTCGAAGCACCACGTGATGATCGGGTGTGTTAGATTCCGCAAGTGTATACAACGTGAGCAAGCCAGATTTGCTCATGCGGAAGCTAAGGTTTGATCTTGACGAGCCTAGCATGTACAGACATGGTCTCGGAACACGGATCACTGAAAGGTAAAGCATGAATCATATAGTAGATATGATGAACATGTCGATTGTTCGCCATTGAAGATACATCAACTCTCGTGATGATCGGTGTTGATGTGGTGGATTTGGTTCGTGTGATCACTAAAACAATGTGAGGGATGTTGTTTTGAGTGGGAGTTCACCTAGATTAATTTAAATATTAATTAGAACTCAATTTGTCATAATCTTAGTCTAAACTATTGCAAATATGTTGTAGATCAATGGCGGCCCCTACCATCAATTTTAATGCGTTCCTAGAGAAAGAAAAGTTGAAAAACAATGGAAGCAACTTCGCGGATTGGTTCCACAATTTGAGGATTGTCCTCACAGCTGGTAATTGGACCTATGTCTTTGGATGCACATGGTGACCCACCTGCAGCTGATGCTACCGACGAAGTAAAGAATGTTTACCTCGCTCGAAAGACTCAGTACTCCACAGTTCAGTGTGCTATCTTGTCTGGTTTAGAATCGGAGCTTCAGAAAAGGTTTGAGAATTCAGACCCACATGATATTGTCCATGATCTCAAATTGATCTTTGAGACTCATGCGGCAATTGAGAGCTATGAGGCTTCTGAAAAGTTCTTTAACTGCAAGATGGAAGAGGGCAGCTCCGTCAGTGAGCATGTGCTTAAAATGTCTGGGCACGCAAACAAACTTCAAAGCTTGGGTATAGTGATTCCTAATTCTTTGGGGATTTATCGTGTCCTCCAATCACTACCACCAAGTTACAAGAACTTTGTGATGAACTACAATATGCAAAACATGAACAAGCAGTTGCCAGAACTCTTTGCCATTTTGAAATCTACAGAAGTGGAGATCAAGAAAGAGCACCAAGTGTTGATGGTCAATAAGACCACCAAATTCAAGAAAGGCAAGTCTAAGAAAAAGGGACACTTCAAGAAGGGTGGTAAGAAAGTTACCGCGCCAACGAAGAAGACCAAGGCTGGACCTAAGCCGGATACTGAGTGCTTTTACTGCAAGGGAGAAGGTCACTGGAAGCGGAATTGCCCAAAGTTCTTGGCGGATTTGAAGAACGGCAATATCAAGAAGAAAGGTATATCCGATATACATGTTATTGATGTGTATCTCACTAGTACTCGTAGTAGTGCCTAGGTATTTGATACTGGTTCGGTTGCTCATATTTGTAACTCGAAACAGGTGCTGCAGAATAAACGGAAGCTAGCGAAGAATGAGGTGACGATGCGCGTGGGAAACGGATCAAAGGTTGATGTGATCGCGGTCGGCACGCTACCTCTTCATCTACCATCGGGATTAGTTTTATACTTAAATAATTGTTATTTGGTGCCTGCGTTAAGCATGAACATTATATCGGGATCTTGTTTGTTGCGAGATGGTTACTTGTTTAAGTCCGAGAATAATGGTTTTTCGATTTATATGAGTAATATGTTTTATGCACATGCACCTTTGATAGATGGTCTATTCTTATTGAATCTCGATAGTGGAAATACACATATTTATAACATTGAGGCTAAACGTTTGAAATCAAGCGATAACTCGACCTATATGTGGCACTGTCTTCTTGGTCACATTGGAGTGAAGCGCATGAAGAAACTCCATTCCGATGGACTTCTTGAATCACTTGATTTCGAATCACTTGAAAGATGCGAAGCATGTCTGATGGGTAAAATGACTAAGACTCCATTTTCTGGTATGATTGAGCGAGCTACGGACTTATTGAAATCATACATACCGATGTGTGTGGTCCAATGAGTGTAGCATCGTGCGGTGGTTGTCGTTATGTTCTTACCTTCACGGATGACTTGAGTAGATATGGGTATATCTATTTCATGAAACATAAGTCCAAAACTTTCGAGAATTTTAAGGAATTTCAAAGTGAGGTTGAGAATCAACATAAAAAGAAGATTAAATTTCTACGTTTTCATCGTGGAGGTGAATATCTAAATTACGAGTTTAGCGAGCATTTGAAGAAATGCAGAATACTTTCACAATTGACACCGTCGGGAACACCACATCGTAATGGTGTGTCCGAACATAGTAATCGAACTCTCTTAGATATGGTTCATTCTATGATGTCACTTACAGTTTTACCGTTATCATTTTGGGGTTATGCATTAGAAACAACCGCATTCACTTTAAATAGGGCACCATCTAAATCCGTTGAAACGACACCGTATGAATTATGGTTTGGGAAGAAACCTAAATTGACGTTCCTTAAAGTTTAGGGTTGTGAAGCCTATGTAAAGAAGTTACAGCCGGACAAGATCGAACCCAAAGCGGAAAAATGCGTCTTCATAGGATACCCGAAGGAAACTATTGGGTATACCTTCTATCATAGATCCGAAGGAAAAATCTTCGTTGCTAAGAATGGATCCTTTATAGAGAAGGAATTTCTCTCGAAAGAAGTGACTGGAAGGAAAGTAGAACTCGACGAGGTTGTTGAACCTTCTCTCGAACTTGTGAGTAGCGCAGCACCAGAAGTAGTTCCTGTGGTGCCTGCACCAATAAGAGAGGAAGCTAATGATGATGATCATGAAACTTCGGTTGTAGTTTCTACAGAGCCTCGCAGATCAACGAGAACTCATACCACTCCTGATTGGTATGATCCCGTTATGAATTTCATGTTGGTGGACAACACCGATGACCCTACGACATATGAGGAAGCAATGATGAGCCCAGATTCCAATAAATGGCAAGAAGCCATCAAATCCGAGATTGGATCCATGTACGAAAACCAAGTATGGACTTTGGTGGACTTACCAGATGGCCGGAAGGCTGTCGAGAACAAATCGATTTTCAAGAAGAAAATAGATGTTGATGGTAATGTTACTGTCTATAAAGCTCGACTTGTCGCAAAAGGGTTTCGACAAATTCAAGGAGTTGACTACGATGAGACTTTCTCACCAAGAGCTTAAAGTCTGAGGATTATGTTAGAAATCGCTGCATATTATGATTATGAGATATGGCAGATGGATGTCAAAACAGCATTCCTCAATGGAGACATTGATGAAGAGTTGTATATGATGCAACCCAAAGGTTTTGTCGATCCTAAAGATGCTAACAAGCTATGCAAACTTCAACGATCCATCTATGGATTGAAGCAAGCATCCCGAAGTTGGAATCAACATTTTGATAAAGTAATCAAAAGTTTTGGTTTTATACAAACTTATGGAGAAGCTTGTATTTACAAGAAACTGAGTGGGAGCTCTGTTGCATTCTTAATACTATATGTAGATGACATATTGTTGATTGGAAATGATGTAGACCTTCTTAATGGTGTCAAGGAATATTTGAATAACAGTTTTTCAATGAAGGATCTTGGCGAAGCAGCTTATATATTGGGCATAAAGATTTATAGAGATAGATCGAGACGCCTAATATCATTGTCACAAAGTACATATTTGGAAAAAGTTCTAAAGAGGTTTGGAATGGAAGATAGCAAGAAAGGGTTCTTGCCCATGTTGCCCAATACGACCTTGAGTAAAACTCAAAGTCCGACAACAGCAGAAGATAGAGAAAGGATGAGTAAGACTCCCTATGCCTCAGCCATAGGATCTCTAATGTATGCCATGCTATGTACTAGACCCGACATTGCATATGCTGTTAGTTTAACTAGCAGATATCAAAGTGATCCAGGAGTGGATCATTGGACAATGATCAAAACATCCTTAAGTACTTGATAAGAACTAAGGATATGGTTCTTTCTTATGGAGGTGATGAACAGCTCGTTGTTAATGGTTACACCGATGCTAGTTTGAACACCGATCCAGATGATTCTAAATCACAATCTGGATACGTATTTAGTTTGAATGGTGCAGCAGTTAGCTGGAGGAGTGCAAAGCAAAGCGTTGTGGCAAGATCTTCAACTGAATCGGAATACATGGCTGCTTCGGAGGCTTCACAAGAAGCGATATGGATGAAAGAGTTCATTACAGAGCCCGGTGTGGTTCCTAGTGCGCTGGACCCAATGTCTATCTACTGTGATAACATGGGCGCCATATCCAATGCGCAAGAACCAAGGTCACACAAGAAGCTGAAGCACATCAAGCTACGTTTTCACGCTATTCGAGAACATGTCCAAGATGGGAACATAAAGATTTGCAAAGTACACACAGATCTGAATGTGGCGGATCCGTTGACTAAACCTCTCCCGAGGGCAAAACATGACCAGCACCAAACTGCCATGGGTTTTCGGTATATTACCATGTAATCTAGATTAGATGACTCTAGTGCAAGTGGGAGACTACTGGAGATATGCCATAGAGGCAATAATAAATATAGTTATTATTATATCTTTGTGTTTATGATAAATGTTTACATTCATGCTATAATAGTATTGACAAGGAAACATTGATACTTGTGTGATTTGTAAACTAAAATAGAGTCCCTAGTAAAGCCTCTTTATAATACTAGCTTGTTGGTTAATAAATAATTGTGGTTTCCCTATCATGAACATTGAGATGTTATTAACAACAAGATCATATCGTTAGGAGAATGATATGGTGGACATACTCCTATAGATAAGCGTAGCATAAAGATCAAGTCATTTTAATAGTTCAATTGCTATATGCTTTTTGATACATAGTAACCTAATTCCTTTGACCATGAGATCATGCATATCACCTTCACCGGAAGGATGCTTTGATGACATCAAACACCACACCGTAACTGGGTGGCTATAAACGTGGCATTGAGTGTTCGGAAAGTATCGGTTGAGACACATGGATCAAGAGTGGGATTTGTCCATCCATATGACGGATAGATATACTCTGGGCCCTCTCGGTGAAATGTCATCCAATTTGCTTGCAAGCATGTGACTGGCTCACAAGGTATCACATATCACGGGAACGAGAAAAGAGTACTTATCAGAAACGAGGTTGAACTAGGTATGCAGAGATACCGATCATAACCTCGGATAAGTTAACTATCGTGAGACAAAGGGAAATTGGTATCGTATGTAAGCGGTTCATTCGATCGTAAAGTAATCGTAGAAATATGTGGGAGCCATATGAATTTCCATATTCCTCTATTGGTTATTGTTCGGAGAAGTGTCTCGATCATGTTCGCATAATTCACGAACCGTAGGGAGACACGCTTAAGGATTCGACGTTGTTTGAGTAATTATGGAATGATGAGTAAGAGACCGAATGTTGTTCGGAGTCTCGGACGGGATCCGGGATATCACGAGGAGATCCGGAATGGTCCGGAGAATAAGATTCATATAAGGAAAGTCCTGTTTCGGGGTTATAGAATGGTTCCGGTGTTTTCATCAGGAATGTTCTAGAAGGTTCCGGAATGTCCGGCACTCCGGATGGGAAGGGTACATGAATGTGTCATATCAAGTTGGAATGATTGCATCATGTACTAGGTTTCATCGCTTAATAAAATAAAGGGTTTAATCAAATCCTAGTTTGAAAAGTCAAACGCCAATTTGAAAAGTCAAACGGCTATTTTGGAAGGTGGAGGGGAAGTAGGAAACCTACTTGGGGAGGAGTTCCTCCCCTCCACCGCCGGCCTACTTGGGATCCGAGTTGGGAGGACCTCCCTGGCCGGCGCCCCACCTATATAGGAGGCGGGGCTGCCCTCCCAGCACAAAAGTTGCCCCTCTAAACCCTAACCCTAGCCGCCACCACCATAGCCGCCTAGGCATCTCGCCGCCTAGGGCAAACCCTAGCCGCTGCCTTGCCCCCTCCTTGGTGCGTCTAAACCCTAGATCGCCGAGGATCTCTCATAGTCCACCATACTCCCGGCCAAGGCCTCATGAGATCTCCCTCTACTTGGTACCACGGCGCAGCCGGGAATCGCGAGGAGTGCTACAACCTCCGTCACGCCTGGAACAAGGGAGAGGAAGGTCTTCGCCGAAAACCGAACGATGTGACCGATCATGGAAGCGCATTTAACGCAACGGAAGGATCGCTCACGATCTTGAGATCGGGAAGAGTACGACTACATCACCCACGAGAATCCGCTCTCGTTAAACACTTTGGAATCTTCGAGGGTGAGTTATTCCATCGACTCGTTGCTACAATCTAGTAGATAGATCTTGGCTTGTTTGTTTGTATGCGGTAGAAATTTTTTGTTTTCCATGCTACGAAAGCCTATATAGTTTGTGATAATATGCCCATATGGTGCATACACATGCATCATAGGATGGCGAACAATATTGCAGGAGGAAATTTTCCTTTTCGTCGCACCAAAAAGCCATTTCCCATTTTCCGAGCACAAAAAACGGACGGTTTTGTGAAGCAACCACCAAATGGATAATTCAAAATGCTACCACCACATTTTACAAAAATACTATACCACCTTATATGGACAATGTCCCAACATGGGGATCTGAAACCTTTCCGTCCACCTTTGGTGAAAAAGACAAATTCCTGCTGAATCGGTAGGAAGTGAGTCAGATATGAACTACAGGTACATGATCCGATGCTCATGTGTTTTTACAAAAATCATTTTTAGGTATATAATATGCTATTTTATCAAAGATCCAATGTAAGTTTTCCTTTTTATCGCATAAAAAATCCATTTTTCATTATTCGAGCGCAAAAAGGGGATTTTCTAAAGCAACCACAAAATAGCTAATTCAAAAATGGAGGGTTTGTGATTAGTTGATATGGATATCATATTTGGATCTCTCTCATTATTTTGATCAATTTAGACATATTATTTGTTGAATTCCGATTTACAGATTTAAAGATATTAATTATTCCATATTAAATAGAAAAATACAAAAAAGTAAAATTATTATATTTTTATTTGAATTCAATAATATTTTTACTTATTCATTAATGTTTACTTAAATAATTGTTTGTAATTTCAAAAAATACAAACATGTGACATGATGATATAAGAGTTAATATGATTGATATCATAGTATTGACAACAATATATGAATTACTTTGTGGAAACGGATTCTGAAGGAACGAGAAAGTTAAGCGTGCTGGAGCTGGAGTAGTATTAGGATGGGTGACCGACCGGAAAGTTTAACTAAGACTAAAATTTAATCAAATATTAAGTGTAATTAGTGTTAAAAATATTCAAAGTAGGAGATTAATGAATCAAACAATAAAAAAATTGAGAAAAAAAATAAAAAATTATTATTTTTTTAAATATTTTTGCAACCGGTCGACAGGCTATGCCGATGGCCGCTACGCCGAGGTCAAAGCCTTTGCCGTCGGCGTAGCGTACGCCGACGGCTTAAGCGTGCTCCGCCGAGGGAGATCTTTGCCGAGAAGGCTACGCCGAGGGCAGCCGTCGGCGTACCATACACCGAGGGTATTTTGGCCTACGCCAACGGCTTTTTGCCCTCGACGTAGCGCGTGTCCTGTAGTGTCTCTTAACTATGACCTGCGGTGTGTATTTGCTTCGACATGTTTTTGTCAGTCCATGTAAATGAGAGTGGCGTGTCTATTCAAGTGTAGTGCTCTTAAATTGGAAGAGGGGTGTGACGTGGTGCTACAACCATATCTGTTTGCAAGTTGCAACCTTGCGCTGTAGCGTGATGATTTTAGTGGAATGTCGTTGAAACTTAGCCCCTGGAACTGAAATGGGGCTGTTTTACCATGGATTGAGGGGGTGAATTAATCTGATAATGGAGAGAACCACAGCAAAACGAAGGTCGAGGACCTTGGTAAATACGCGTGGTTTACATTATAGTGAGAAGCCATGACGTTCAACTTGGTCCATGGCTCATGCGTGAATGGCCCTAAACACCGAGCAATCAGGTTAATTCAGGCAGTAAGACGGCGTGCTCATTAGTAAGTTCATAAATAAAGTCCGTAGGGTTTCAAAGCTAAAAATCAAGAAATCTATAAATTTAGACAAAACAAATGAAAAAATTAGGAAACACCACATCATTCTTGGAAGATATTTCCTTGCGACACTTATTATGTATCCGAGGAAGAAACATAATTGATTTATTGATCTGTAGTGTATGCATGATGTATATTGCAAAAAATGATTAGATCTTTCCAATTGCATTGTACTATGTGTAATTGAGTTTATTTCCGCTAATATGTAAAAAAGGTGCACGTCTCCAATTTTGGACATTGTTTTCTGACAATTTGCTATCATCTTAAGATGATTTCACTGTAAACAGCTTGGGTGTCGCTTAAAAGAGTAACTTGCATTTCAATCGTATCGCCAACAAGTGTGATCTGTGTGCACATTTGGTTGTCTGATATTGACATATCATCCACCACAGAGAGAAGATGAGAGAACTTGTGCAAAATCAAAACTGCAACATGCCGCCAAATTTGTAGACACATGGCTGCAAAATAAGTCCCTTTTCAGATGGTTTCCAATTCTAAAATGCGGAGCGTCTAGAGTGCAACTAGTAGTCCCCTTTCCGTTCGTTGCATGTCATAGGCATCACCAACGAGGCTCCACAGAAAGAGCTGTATCTGAAACCACATACCCACCAAATGAACGCTTCCACGCTACGGTGATGCACTTGTTGTCTATGCATCTTCAACCCCTGCAACATGCGTCCAGCGTGCGACGAACCACTTTCACCGTCCATCTCCTGATGGTCATGGTCCAGTGACTTGTATCACACAAACATGGTATCCGGTCCCTATTACTAGTGAACCGCTATGATTTTTAACTGCCGTTGCATTTTCAGATGCCTCTGATACCTACATACCATGTATTGTACTTAGACTTGTCTGCTAGAGGAGGTGTGCTTCGGTCCCCCACCCCTAAACTTAAGCTACATGGGTCTTGTTATTTTTTGACCGGTCGAAACCCATATCAAGATCATGTCTATCTCTGTATATGTGTACTCAGTCGAATTGGGTATAATCCACGTTTCGATCGGCTGATCCCACCTCCTATTAATTATCGCGATCTACGTCTTTGTATATCATATTTTTAATTTTTGTTGTTGTTATATAACTTCTGATTTTCGCCTTCCGCAGGCACATGAGCATGCGTATATGGTGAGTATACGTCTAAGAGGACCATATGGAGTTCGGGTGGGTTTGTACGAACCTCTAAACAATCGAAATCGAGTTTTTGTTTGTCAAAATTTGAAAGAGGGGGAGGGGAAGGGGGTGGGGGACCAAAGAAAAAGTGATATTTATTTCCTTTATTACTCTGTAATTTTTTCTTTTGGGCGAGGCTAATTAATGTATGTGCACATTTGCGCGCAAAACTTCCACTAATGATCGATCAGAGGTTGTGGGCTAATGCTGATCCCAATGGCATGTCTACTTTGTATGAAGAATTAAAGTTTGAATTTAATATGGCAGGACCACTGAAGTTGGGCTATTTTTTTTGCGAAATTCCACCGGTCTATTAATAATAATCAACATCAGTACAAAGAATTCTAAAAATAATAAAATTAAAAATATGTCATTGAACCACATAGCGAAGACTACAGACACTAGCATGAGCCGAAGGTGCGTCATTGTCCTCGGCCTCCATCACCGGAACAGGGCAATACTTGTCGTAGTAGAGCTTGTTGTAATAGACATACATAAAGTCGTCATGCTAGGGTCTCAAAGGACCAGCGCACCAGAGCGGCAACCATCGCCGAAGATTAGAACCGTAGGTGGGAAAAGACTAACCTTAAACAACACCAATGGATACGGAACGCGGATAGATCCCAAGAGATCTGCCGGTCATAATTCTCCACACGCTCTCCGATGGAGCTAGACGCAACACCGAAGCGAGGATAGAGCGCGAGTACCTTATTCTGACTTTAAGATGTAGCCGCCGCCTTAACATCCTAAAAAAGACACTGGAAAACAGCCTAAAAACGAAAACCTTGTTAGCAAAATGACCACAAAATGATATAGCGTGCTAGGCCCAAACCTGAAAAATGGTAGACAGTAAAAGGTAATCAGAGATGTCACTGTGACAACGGAACAAATATGGAATTGCAGAAAAGGAAAAGGATGTGCCATATTACAAAAAATTCTTAATATAATGTAAAAAAAATGCAGGAAATCCTTGAGATTTTATTCCTCGGTCATAGGATTTACAATCAGCTATACAATCTGGAGAATGGCATACCCAACAGGCAGTACTCCCTCCAATTCTATCCAAGTTTTCTAAACTATGAGCTACCCTATTCTGATCTCGTTTAAGTTTCACCAACAGTCAAAGTGAACTGGACAAGTCCATTTTGCTCACTAGGCTAGGCTAGGCGACGCCCTGCATGGCATGCACTTCGTTACCTGCTCTAATATAACCCCTACTGAAATTTACTCGTGATTTTGGCTTTTGCTCACTAGGCTAGGCTAGGCTACTCAACCAAACTGAAATACAAAGACGCTGAGATCGTTCGATACACTTTCGTAATTAGCAGCATGATGTCCATTTAAATACTAACTAGGTATATATATGTAGCCCCATAAAAATACATATGGCCCAACTAAAATTTGTAGTACAAATATGTGGCGTACATAAAGGTAAAGGTACGAGTATGTATGTTGGCTCATCGACAGTGAATTTTCATAGGATCTTAATAGTTCAAAGTATTAGATTTTATCAAGAGTAGCCGTAGAAAGAATTAATGTTATCATAAATGTTAAAATGTTTTTAGATGAATTTTGTCTAGTATTTGACGTGATGAATGTATTATTCCAGCGATCTTAGCATTAGACCTACCAACAGCTAAGATATTAGCCTACAAACAGAAGACACTGTTTCTCTGCAAGACTTCTCCAAGTGGTCAAATATGTGGGTCGTCACTTTGACATATCCGTTGCCCCACGTAAGCATCCATGGCTAGCTAGAGCAGTTAGATCCATATAAGTCATTTGGAGATGTGTATTTATAGTTCCAGAGTTCGCGATCCTAATTATTTGGGTAGGCGGCAAGATGATGTATTTGTGGTGCATTTTAGTTAGTGTAGTCATGAGCGGCGACGGCGACTGATGAGAAATTCAGCCTTTAGGATATACAGCCACACTACTATACTCATTGCGACATCCTCTTGTTCCTCCACCAGCTTGGACTACAAATTGGATGGTCGCCAAGATTGGCATGGGCAGATCAAGATGACACCAACGTGATCCACCACCATGTAGAATAGGGCACCAGATCCGGTGGTTTGAGTTGTTGATATTTCGTTCTATGGGCCTTTTAGATGGATGCCACATAGCAGCCACCCCATTTTAGGTTCACCTTACTCGCCACGTGTGGAACCAAATCCCGACACTTCCTAAGCCAATAAATATCATTTAGTGCTTCGATACCATTTCCACATAATACCCTTTGGGTGTACTATACTATTACAGTATCCTAGTGTGCATTTCTCAGTACTAGTGTCTTTATAAGAAAAGGGGTGTGTTTGATTCCATTTGTTTCTTTGAGCCCTTGGCAAAGGAGAGCCGTGTCTTTATTTCAATTTGTGCTAGTTTTAAATTGGAAGATTTCGGTTGTTTATTTCAATACGAAGTGTGGTTCAGCAATCATGACATACTTGTACCACAATGTGCACCGACATGATGATTTCGGTGGCACACGGGGGAAAGACTATTATAGTAGCTAGACAAAAAGACAGATACAAGACAGAGAAATTACTACAACTTCAAATACACTAGCATTGCAGCACCAGTTTCATATCATGGGAGGGCTATCGGGCATTACCTCCCGGGTCGCATCTAGGGCGACTGCGAAGGTGCAACCATGACAGACTCTCTCGGGCGGCCTCCTAGTGGCTCTCGTTCGGTAATCATCAAGAATCTGGATGGTACCAAAGGAACAGTTATGTACGCATGCCAGACCGTGTCGACAGTGCCTGTTGAGCCATCCGATCACGTTGAAGCAACTCGACATACTACGTTGGAAGCTAGCAATGGATCCTGAAATTGATGTGTTGCATCAGAATGGTGTGTGGCGTTTGGTTCCATACCAACCTGGCCTCAACATTATATAGCAAGGTGGGTCTTCAAGTTGAAATATAAAACTAATGACTTTGTTGATCGCTATAAGGCTCGTCTTGTTGCCCATGGATTCAACCAAAGTGAAGGAATCGACTAGGATGACATGTTCAACCCAGTGGTTAAACATGATACCATTTGTGTTCTTCTATCTTTGGCTATGTCTAGAATTCCTTCCTACACAGAGTCCTTGATGAGAAGGTTTATATGTTTCAGCCACCTGGGTATATTGATTCTCAGTATCCTTGTCACATTTGCAATCTTCATAAGTCCCTCTATGGCCTCAAGCAAGCGCTATATGACTGGTTCTCTCGGCTCAGCTCTCGTTTGCTTGCTTTTGGGTTTTCATCTTCTAGAGCTGATGTGTCTCGCTTCATATTTCAGAAAGGGTTATGTGCATGTATTTTGTCATCTATGTGGAAAATATTATTGTCATCATCTCATCCTCTGCAATCATTGATCGTTTGCTCACTCAGCTTCGCCGAGATTTTGCCATTACAAATCATGGTGCTCTAAGTTATTTTCTAGGTATTGAGGTTCATACCGTTGGTGAGGGACATACCTTGTGTCAGCGGAAATATATCCTTGTCAACTAAAGAAGGCCAACCTGAGTTCGGCCAAAACATGTGTACACCGATCGCTGTAATGGATAGGCTCTCCAAGGAATCAGGAGCTTCGCTTTCCCTAGTTGGTTCTACTCAATATCAAAGTGTGGTTGGGGCCCAGAAGTATGTCACTTTGACGCGCCCTGGTATACCCTATAGCATCAACAAAGTTTGTCAGTTTCTGCACTCACCCACAAATTTGCACTAGACGGCTGTAAAAAGGATTCTTCGCATCTTCAGGGTACCGTGACACATGGTTTGCACCTTCGTCTTACTCCTTCGATGGTTCTTAGTGCCTTCTCTGACACCAACTAGGCTGGATGTCCTTATGATCGGCATTCTATAGGAGCGCATGCCTTGTTTCTTGGCTAGAATCTAGTTGCTTGGAATTGTCGGAAACAACCTACCGTATCGCCACAACGGAGATTATGTGGATACAAGCATTACATGGTGAGCTTGGAATTGTTATGAGTCACCCACCCTCAGTGTGGTGTGATAAAATTGGGGCGAACTATTTCTCCCTAAACCCGGTGTTCCATGTTCGCACAAAGCATATCGAGATTGACTCTCACTTCTTGCGTGAGTAGGTTGCCAACAAGGCACTTGAGATTCGTCATATTTCAACTCATGATCAGCCAGAAAATGTACTTACCAAAGAATTGATGGATCAACAGTTTGAACGTTTTAGGAGCAATCTCAAAGTGATTCCCACGTTTAGATCGAGAGGGCATGTTAGCATAACAGCTAGCTAGCTTGATACGATTTGGTAGAAAATGTGCGTAGAGTTGTTAGCTGTGTAGATAGATTGATAAGCTCTTGAGTTGTTGCAATAAATTGTAATCTCGTACTCTTACCTGGCACGGCTGAAGCTAATATAAATGACGAGAGCGTTTGATGGGATTTTCATCACGGCCAACCCAATCTCTTCATCTCTCTCTAAAGTTTACAAAAAATATCCATGAAACTTTAGTTTGATTAACTTTATATGTCCCAGACCCTCCGTGCCCCACTGAAACATCTCCTGCTACAACGTCAAGATCAATAGAAACCTCTACTTTAGGATCATTCTCGTCCTTTTCAGCGTTTGCATCCTTCACCTCATCACAATTGTTGTCACCATGACCATCGTCGTGTCCATTAGGAGCATCATCCATGTTCTCATCCACAACTACACGATTTTCCACTTGAAACAATAAATCATAAAACCCATCCTTGATGAACATATGTTACCTAGCTACGGCTTTCCAAAAAAAAAAGTTTAATAGCTAGAATTCTGGTGTCATCCAAACAACCAATTTTAATCCGTGCAATACCATGTTTCCTAGTGAATCCCATATCAACTTCAATAGTTTTCCAAACAAGGTTCCAAGAGCCCAGCTAAGAAACCTCCCTTTGAACGTGGTGAATACCTGAAATTCAAACCCATTTCTCAGGGAGTCCATATAGCGGCTCAATTCTGGCACCCCAGCTTTCCACAGTCAACTTACAACAAGTGCTCAGAATCAGGAACGTGTCAGACACCTTCAGCTTCTCTAGTCCTCAAATATATTGGACATTAAAATTAGTATTTGCTAGTACATAACAAATTGTCTGTTTGAGAATCTATGCAGCAGTGTAAGACATGAATGACATTACGAAAACGCTTTTTTGTAAATCCTGTGTTTACAGTGGTGGAGACAGGGTTGTTTGGCGTGTATTTGACGATCAACAAGCGGACACAATAGTCGCTCCACATGCTGCTGAACATACTTCCACCGCAACACCATTTAGCACTTCGTGCTTCCTTAGAGTCACAATACTAAATATGAAAGATCATTGTCAGTTTGAGGTGTCCTAGAATTGCACAATGGCGAATTCACGCTTGTGCACGACTGGAACTTCATTTCTGTTGTGTGCGTCTATGAACATGATACTTGTGCCTTACTCTTCCTTTCGCAAACCATCCCAATCATCTATCATCACCACCCACAATCATTTTTCTAAGCTCAAGTCACAATGGATTGGAAGAGACTAGCCTCGAACCACACCAACGAAACAAAGATGAGTGAATGAAACTTGATCGCTTTGTGCTAATGTGTTCTCCTATGGGAATGTTGTCCACTACCATGTGCCAGCTCTAGAGATAGACTAGGACTCTACATCTTGTACTCCAAGTCTCTGCCTACCCCGTGTACGTCTATATATACTCCCCGCAAGGATCAAATCAACACACACAAAAATATTAGGGATTCAATATTTTATACATGGTATCAGAGCGGTTAGCCTCACGGCGCCGATCCTAGGTTCTTCCACCACTTCACATACGCCTCGGGAGATTACTCCTCGGCGCGCTTTCAGTCTCGATCAAAGATCGGATCGGTTCTTTAGATTAGATTAGATCCAATTTTTGAATTCCCAGTTTTAGATTAGATCCAATTAGCCCAAAATAAATTCCTAGATCAATACTACAACCCTTTGCTGAAAATCTTGCACAAATCGGCGTGTGCCCGGACGATATAAGTTTCCGTCGGATCATCTGCGCGTCCGCCGGCCGGTCCAGCCGGCTAGCGCACACGGCCGTGCGCGCCGCACGTACGCGTGTTTCCTCGCCTCAGGAGTCCAGGCTCTCCGACGACTCCGTGATCTTTCCTGCACGCAAGGAACTTCACGTGTGGATCAAGCCTCGCATGCATGATGTTCCAAGACGTGACATACAAGGCCACGTTTGGTTCTTCTGCTGCTACTCGGATGGCCAACACGTCCACATCCCGTATTGCAGATCGTCTGTGGAGGAACAAGGGCAGCATCAAACGTTGGGAGGGCCTATGGGTCTTCTAAGGCTGACATGCCGCCTACATAGCATCAAGATCTGCACTGCTTCGAGACGCTGCTACACCGATATCAAGATCTGCACTGCATCAAGCCGGACTACATCGATCCAAACATCTACGTCAAGCTGTACGACTATACCAAGATCTTCGTCGAGTACATCCACAAAGAAGCGACATCAACATCATCCACACGCCAGGCCGGTGTGGAACAATAGTACACCGACTTCTCCGACACCAAGGCTTCGACATCATCGTCGCCACAAGGGACGCTTTCGAGCGACGATCATCGCCGACACGCCTACTTATTCATCAACGACACATCATCGTCAAGGTCTACATCAACGTGGTCTTCATCAACCTCTTCGTCGACACACCGCCGCCGCCGCTATACCCATCCACACGATGGACATACAACTACGACGCCCTCTGACAGTACAACTGCAAGGCACGACGACGGCATCGCCGCGTCCACGACCCCGACGACTGCAACAACAAACCGGCATCACAATTGTGACGCCCCTACGACCGCGCATATAGTTCTGGCAAAACCGTGTGTGCTTGGTGGGTTCCTTCGGTCCTGGCAAAACCGGTGGTCTCACTTATGACCGCGTCCAAGAGACGCTCCCGACGGTACCTCTATAAGGTGCAAAACGTCCACAACTGCAGCTTCGTCGACAACAACAACAACAACAACAACAACAACAACAACAACAACAACAACAACAACAACAACAACAACAAAAACCGCGCAATTTTTTGCGCCTCCGGCAATGGCGGCCACACCACTACGACGACTACGACATCGACCACACCTACCTCGACCACGGCTACGTCACGATCGGCTACCTCGACATCGACATCAAGAACAAAGTCTACAGCAACTCAAGAACTCCAGTCAACAGCGTCCACGTTGTCACTTGCGTCCACGCCACTCCCGCTGTGACTGCGGGAGGGAAGAGAGGCACTAGAAGGGGACGCAGTCACCGCCCCTAGGTGTCAGCCATGATCATGTTCATGCAGGTGATGATGACAAAGAGATGAAGACGACGGAAGCGCAAGACTTCAAATCCAGTCGCAAGCGTGCGCTTCACTCCCGCTCCGACTGAGGGGGGATGTTAGAGTACGTATACGTGTATAGGCTAGAGATAGACTAGGACTCTACATCTTGTACTCCAAGTCTCTGCCTACACCGTGTACGTCTATATATACTCCCCGCAAGGATCAAATCAACACACACAAAAATATTAGGGATTCAATATTTTCTACACCAGCAAGATTTTTCTTGCATGACCAAACACATTACTAAGTTCAGCGTTCCAAATAATCCAGAGGCACCAGATATATAGAGCTCAGGTTTGTGATACCGTGAAGCTATTCTCTGTCTTGAACGTTTGAATAGGACAATCATAACCTGCAGTACCTATTCACCAACCAATTCTCGCCTGGAATTACTACCCAGAAGACGAACAAGGACAACTGATACTTGCATGCTTCCACATTCAAGGTTCTTGACCTTGTAAGCATGATAACTAATGCTCGCATGCTACATATTTCATTGTTGGATATATATGGAACCAATTATAGTCGATTTAAATCTTCATTGTTGGACATATGCTAAAAATCCGATACTCAATCGCAACCCTCCAAGGAGGGACAGATCCGACGGTACCCTAGCTGCTGCCCCCTTCCGTTCCACCTCCCCCCAACCGCTGCCGAAGGATGTCGCCGGTCAAATATATTGCAGATGAAGGCGGTGGCGGACTCTCATCCCCTAGCGCGACTGGTGGCAGCGGGGGGAGGGGGGGCATCCTCCTGACATGGCGGGATCTCCGGCTGGAGCGTCGCAGTGGCCCTATATGGACGGCGGGCGGCGGTCCAGGACTTCTTCGACGACCTTGGCAGTCGCCGTGGCCACGATGGAGGCACGGTGGCTGGTTCGGGGGCTAGGTGTGGCTCAGCACCTCATATCTATGCCGTGCTAGTGCTGGCGGTGGTGCCCGGCCCGCTGAGATCTCCAGCCTAGCCTGTCGATCTGCCTAAAAAAGAGGTGATTACTAGGGTATTCTCGTGTTAGGACGGTGTTCTACTTGATGCCTGGACTCATTGATTATGGACGGTGCTGAGTTATGAAAGGCTCGACTAGAGATGTCCATTCTCCTTGTTATACATATGTAGATTGCTAGATCAGATGGGATTCGGTCATGTGCACTACTATTTTTGGCTGTGTGGCTTCACGAGGGTTTGACACGAATATTCGTTGTCTGTTGGCATCATGGGACATGTTAGTGTTTCGATTTTCATGGCAAAGACAATGATGGAGAGTGTCATGGCGATTGAGGTATGATGTCTAGTAATGGCAGACCAAGTCTTTGATGTGATGAGGACTTTTCTTGGTGATTCTTTACTTGTAGCAGTGGCATCAACAAGCGGGGGCGACAACACAAGAGGAATACAAAGTCTTATCTTTTAGGTAAAAATCCAAGGTTTGACCTTTATTGGTTGTGCTTGGTAATTGTCTTATTAGAGGCAATTTTTTGAGAGTGTTGACTTTCCCTAGGATGAAAAAATAAGATCTATGATCGAGAAGCGACAACACTTGTGCACTATTTCGTTCTTGCATGAGTCTTTTTTGGAGAATTTGGACTCTAGGTGTTGTCTTGGCAGGGGTGTAACTACAAGTTTTTTATCATTGTAGAGGGATTTTTGGTTTTTTCTTCTTTTTTGCTGTAGGGTTGTGTGCATTCATAATATTTCTAAAACATTTATACTAGGTATAATTGATATCTTCTTGATATTAATATATTTCCTTTGTCGTTTTTTCTGATATTATTAATATATTTAGATCAGGTGAAATTGTCAACCCTTCCCCTCCATAGTTACCCTTACCAACTTGGCATTCTCCACTTTTTTTTCAAAATGGGAAGCTTGGCCCCCACATTCTCCACTTTTGAACGATAGGTTCATGATAGATGGCAACTCATAAAACATGAGCCCCTCATTAGCATAACCACAAACGGAAATAGAGAATTTAGGAGACTAATAAATTAAATTTGAAGATCTTGAGACATAGTGTGGTGACTCATAATATACACAAATGGGTAAAGGGGAATCATCAATAAGATGACCTGGCTGTTTCATTCAAAACGGACACATCTTCTCTCCTTTCTTCAATATTTTGGATGGTACATTTGTATGAGATCTTGCAGCAGGTGTAGTCACTACATTAGGACCAGTAGTAACATTCTTTTGGCTTGCTGAACTACTGCCATTGGTGTTGCTGCCACTATTTACAGCTGCATCTGAGGTTGTGATGGCGGCACAGGTACCGGTACCTGATTCTCTGTCGGAGTAACTTACTTCCCCAATTGTAATACTGCTCCTGTGATCTCAACCTGCTTCGAAGTTGGTGCAGCCAATGCTGCAATTGCTGCTCGTGAGGCCTCATGCATTATGGACTCAATAATATCATTGGAATTGGTGTTTCCCCCATTATCAACATTGCCCTGGTATCTATTATTGCCACTGTATCCTCCTCTATAATTTGACTAAAAACCTCTCCAACCAAAGTTATTTCCGTTGCAGCGATTCTGACAGCTAAATGTCCTCCATTGTTGTAGTTTCTACGATAGTTATTGTTGTAACTATTAAAACCTGATGATCCCCTGTTAAAATTTCCAAAATCCCCATCTCTAGCCTCCACAAAAAAATCATTGCCTTGGTATCCTTCATCCCGCGATTCGATGGAGAAGTAAGTCAAACGACGATGATTGGGACTCGATCGGGGGAGAGTGCGGAGAACGGAACTGGGGGGGTGGCGTTCCCCATCTGAATCCCGCCGGCGGCGTGCTCCCCCTGGGCCGGCCGGCGTGCCAGTCCTTCCTCCCTCCCGCGCCATGGTTTCCGCCGGACCTAACCCCCTCCCGCCGCTGCGGTGGCGGGCGTCGTCGGCTTCGTGTTCGCCGGCTGTCGGCCGGGCTGGTCAGCGGCGACGCTCGTCCTGCGGCCGGACGAGGGGCGATTGGTCCTTCTCAACGCCGCCGGCGTCGTCGTCGACGCCCGAGATCACCGCCGGGGGGAGTTTGTGCGGCAGGGGGGCTCCATCGGTTTCCCTGCCCACTCGGTGAAGGTCGGCGCGCGGGTGGTTGCCGCTTCTGTGCCGGGTCCGTGCCGCGGACGGCGTCCGCCGCCGCCGCCCCCCAATCCCCTCCCGCCGGAGCAGGTGGCCGCCCTCGCCGACTTGCACGGGCTCGCTTGGGGGGATGTCGAGGAGGACGCGGTGGTGCTCGCCATGGCGGTGCCCGCTTCAGAGGTGGCGCCGGGGCCGGTGCTCGGAGTGCGCCTCGACGGCGAGCTGTCGGACAGCGAGCATGGCGTACAGCGGCCGGCTTGTCAGTCCTCCCTCCTCCCTCCCTCCCTGGGGGACTTCCTTCTCTTGGCCAGGGCTGCCGCCCGGCGGCCTCGCCGGCGGGGAGGGTCCCCAGCCAGGGCTGCCCTGGCGGCGCCTCAGCACGGGGTCGGAGGGTTGGGGAGGGGGCTGCGCCGCGTCGATCATGGGCTGGACGGGTGGACTGCTTGTGGGCCGAGGCCTGTGGGTGGTCTGGCCCAGTCGGCCCAGGGACCCGTGGTGGGCCCGTCGCGATCTACCAGGGGCCTTCGCCCACTTCGGCCCACCCCGGCCAGGTGGCATCGCCCCCGCGTGCCCTAAGTCGCCCTGACCCCGCGTCCACCACGGTCTCCCCTGCTCCCGCTCCCCCGCCGCCATTCTCCCCTGGCCCCGCGTCTCGGCGCTCGTACTTGGTCGTCCTGATGGCCCACCCCGCAGCCAGCGCCCAGCGCCCCTCCCCCAGCTCTCTCCCGCCGCCGCTCCCTCTCCCTGCGTGACCGTCGCCCGCCCGCCATGAGGGCTGCGTGGCGCCTACCGCCACCCGCCTTCGCCCCGCGGCCGGGCTCGTCCGCCGTCGCCGTCCCTCTCTCCTTCCCAGCGCCGCTTGACGTCCCCCGCCCGCTTCGCCCTCGTGTCCGTCGGTGGCTGACAGGGACCGGGAGGCTTGCCTCCGGTCTGCTGCCCTGCTGTCCCGCGAGGGGGCGACGCAGGATCGGCAGGGGGCGGGCCGCGCGGATGAGGGCCATTGACGCGAGGGGGCCCTCCCGTCCGCTCCCGCGAACGTGGTGCCGGCTCGCTGTGAGGTTGGGGTGGACGCGTCGGCGGCCCCTAAGAAGAAGAAGAAAAGGAGCAAGAAGAAGAAGAAGGGCCCGTCTTCGGCCGCCGCGGGCACGTCGGGAACATCGGTTCCCTCGTCCGTCCCCGCCCCGGTGGCACCGCGTGGTGGTGGCAGCGTGCTGGCGGCCTCCATCCCGCGGCCCAGGGAGTCTCTAGAGTACTATGGTCACGGTGTCGACGGGGGCTTCTACTTCATCGACCTGGGGATGTTCAAATGACGGTCCCGGAGACTCTGGCGAGGGTGTCGATCCTCCCGGACCAGGTGCCCCCTATGTCGGTGGCGGTGACGGAGGCCCTTCTCCAGGAGGAGCTCAGCGCGGTGCTGCCAGGCCACGAGTGGCCGGTCCGCCGCATCTCTGACTCGGAGTTCGTGGTATCCTTCCCCTCGGTGGAGGTCCTACGCATGTGCGCCCTTGGCTCCTCCTTCACGCTCCCCATCCACTAGCTAAAGGTTGCCATCCAGCCTTCCTCGGCAGTTCAGGAGACGGTGGCCACCCTCTCGGAGGTCTGGGTGCGCCTCCTCGGGGTCCCTTTCAAGGCTCGGTCCCCGGAGGTGGTGGCGCTTATCTCTCAGGCGGTTGGCAAGCTGGCGGAGGTGGACTTGGGTTCGTTGGCGGGACACGGAGCGATCAGGCTGCGCATTCTCTCTTCGTCCGTCTCTGTGTTCCCTGTCTCGCTTCCCCGCTTCTTCTTCGACCGCGTGGGCCGGGACCTCTTGGTGGAGCTTGACGAGGCGGTGGTTGCCCCGGTGGCTAGCCCCCCGTCCAGCCTCCCTCCCCCGGCCGATGACAACCCGGGGGCAGGCCGCGGGTCGGAGCGCTCGGACAACAGTGACTCGGGTTCCGCCCCCGAGTCTCCTCTCCCCACCGACGCGTTGCCGCCCCCGCCTCTCCGGTGGGGGTCCCTTCTTCCCCGGAAGACGACCCCTGTCTCTGAGCGCTCCGGCCAAGCTGGCCCCGATGGACCTTTCCCGCTGCTGCCGCCCGGATCCTCCCATCTCCTTCGACCTCGACATCGCGTAGTACGGCTCCAACCTCCCCCGGGACTCTCCGCCCCGTCCGGCCCCCCCGGTTGCCTCATCCCCCCTGGAGCTGGAGTCCTCGCGGAGTGAGGGGATGGTCATTTGCGCCAGCCTGTCCCCGCGGTCCCCCGGTGTGGTGTGTTACTCCCTCGCTCCGGACACCCCTGCCCCGCTGGGACTCGCGCAGGCCGCTGGTGACCCGACCTACCCTGCGACGGCTTCCAAGCTGCGCCGAGCCAGGGCCCCAGGCCACCTCCCCCGCCCCCTCCCGCCACAGTGTTCGTCTCGCTGACTCCTGGACAGGCATGTCCGGGCCCGAGCCGACGGTGGCCGAGAGGGCCTCGCGCCGGGTGGCGGCGCGTGACGACTTCTCAGGTACCTCCCCTGACCCTTTAGCTACTCCTCCTGTCCCGGGACCTTCGGGATCGCTTGGTTCCCCATTTTGTGTGCTTTCAGAGGTTTCGCTTGCTCACCTTGGTGAGGTAGCTAATGACTGTCGGTTTGTGTTCCGGGGCGAGAAGGGCCCGCATCTCGAGCAGCTTGCTGCCATTAAGGCGCGGGAGGTGTATGCGGGGGCGATCGCTGCTGCCCGGGCGCGTGATGCCCGGGAGCGGGAACGCTCCCGGATCTTTACCGAGGACAGGCCCGTTGGGCATGACCTCAGTGGGGATCCCCCTCCTGCCCCTGATGTGCGGGAGATTGCCCAGGCGTCGAACCCGTCGGGTAGGCCATGTGGGAGACCTCCCAAGGCAGCTGCGTCTCGCCCCCCTCCCCCCGTTCCCGTTCGGTCCCCACTAAGGGGACCGCCCTGGACTAAGGGTCCTGATGGACATCCTTAGAGCCTTCCGGATGTTCATTTGGAACATCTGGGGGTTCGGGCATGAGGGCCGGCACCGCCAGATCAAGGATTACATCCACCAGGAGTTGCCGGATATGGTCGGCTTTCAGGAGACAATTCGCCAAGACTTCACCATTTCCGAGTTGGAAGCCCTCAGCCGCTGCAAGTTTTCCTGGTCCTGGCTCCCTGCTTCTGGCCACTCCGGGGGTATCCTCCTGGGGGCGAAGGAGGATACCTTTGTGATTGATGATATGGACCGTAGGGAATTCTTCGTGAGCATGTCCCTCACGCATAGGCAGACTCGCTTCATATTGGAGGTGATTACTGTCTATGGCCCCGCGGACCATAGGAGGTCCACTGAGTTTTTGCTCGAGGTCAAGTCGAAGGTGGAACGGACTGATATCCCGGTGGTGATAGCCGACCATTTCAATCTGATCCGCTCTGTACAAGACAAGAGTTCGGCGAACGTGGACCTCCCTAGGATGCGTATGTTTAACGACTGCATCGCTGATCTCGCCCTCCGCGAGATTGTGTGGGTGGGCACTAGATATACGTGGACAAACAAGCAGCTCCAGCCAATCCGCAGCGTCCTCGACCGTGTCTTTGTCTCTGTTGAGTGGGAGGTTGCCTTCCCCCTCTGTGCCCTGAAGGCGGTTACTAGGATTGGGTCCGATCATACCCCTCTCCTCTTATCGTCCGGAGGAGGCCGGCCACCTAGATTGAACCGCTTCCACTTTGAGTCCTTCTGGTTACAGAAACAGGGCTTTGTGGAGGAGGTGCGGTCTAGGTGGTTAGCTGCGGTCGCCTCGAGCCCTCATGTTTATTGTGCTGTTGACATCTGGCACCATTGTGCCAAGATTGCTCGCCAATTCATGAGGGGTTGGGGGGCTAACTTGGGGGCGGACCTTCGTGCCCAGAAGGCGTCGATTCTGGGGGCGATCCAGTCTTTGGATCGGGAGGCTGATCTCCACGGCCTCTCGGCCGAGGAGTGGTCCCATAGGTACTCCCTGGAGACCTCCATTATGGAGATCTACAAGGAGGAGGAGGCGTTCTGGCGTCAGCGGAGCCGCCAGAACTGGACGGTCCAAGGGGAATCAAACACGGCCTACTTCCATGCCGTTGCGAACGGTAGGAGGCGGAAGTGTTTGATCCCCTGCCTCTGGGCGGGCGAGGACCTGTTGGAATCCCCACAGGCCCTCTCCGCCCATATTTATTCGTTCTACCGGGACCTTTTCTCGGCGGCCCAGCCGTCGGGTCTCTCGCTGGCCCCGGACTTCTAGTCGGCTGCCGCGCTGGTCTCCCAGGCTGAGAATGAGGACCTCACCCGTCCTTTTCTCTCGGAGGAGGTGGCGGCGGCCCTGAAGTCCATGAAGGCTGGCTCGGCCCCGGGTCCTGATGGGTTGCCCGTGGGCTTCTTCCAGCCCTTCTGGCCTCAGCTTCAGCCGGTTGTTTTCCAGATGTTCCAGGAATTCTATGTTGGGACCCTGGTGATGTCTCGCCTGAACCTCGGCGTTATTACCCTGATCCCCAAAGTAGTGGGGGCCACGGACATCCGCCACTTCCGCCCGATTACTGTGATTAACGTCATCCAACGCCTGTTCGCCAAGGTCTGTGCTCTCCGCCTCGCTCCGGTGTTGGAGCGGCTTACCCACCCCCTTCAGTTCACCTTCTTGAAGGGACACCTCATTCATGACGACGTCCTGGCCTTCCATGAAATTATTCATGAAGTCAAGACTCAACGTCAACGAGGGGTCTTTCTCAAGCTTAACTTCTAGAAGGCCTATGACCGCTTGGACTGGGCCTTCTTGAGGTTGGTGCTGGAGAGGCGGGGTTTCGATGACCGCGTGATCCGTTGGATCATGCAGTTCGTGATGAGTGGGCAGACGGCGATCAACATCAATGGGGAGATTGGCCCATACTTTCGCCCTTCCTGCGGGGTTAGGCAGGGGGACCCTATTTCCCCCCTCCTGTTCAACGCGGCGGTGGACGCCCTGGCTAAGATGTTGGATAGGGCCAGAGTAGCTGGCCACATCTCGGGGGTGGTGGGCCATCTGATCCTGGGTGGTGGAATATCCCACCTCCAGTACGCTGATGACACCATGATCATGGTTCAGGGCTCGGACCTTGACATTATTAACTTGAAGTTCATGCTGCTGTGTTTCGAGTCATTGTCCGGGCTGACGATCAACTTCAACAAGAGCGAGGTGATGATCCTGGGTTATTCCGACGCGGATCGCCAGTGGATAGCTGATAACCTGAATTGTAAGCTGGCGGACTTCCCTATTACCTATCTGGGAATCCCCATCCGGGAGACTAGAGTTCTGATCAGGGATTTGGCTCCCTTGGTCTCGAGGGTACGCTCGCGCGCGGAGCCATGGCGGGTACGCCTTACGACCAAGGGGAGCAAATCCATACTGATTAACTCATGTCTCTCGAGTCTTCCCATGTACCAGATGGGCCTGTACCTTCTGCCTGAGGGGACCCATGCCGACTTCGCCAAGGAGTTGTCTAGGTTCTTTTGGGCCGCAAGGGATGGCCATCAGAAATATCATATGGTCAAATGGGCAGATGTTTGCGCCCCCAAATGTCTTGGGGGCTTAGGGATCCTTGACTCGCGGCGCTTTAATGTGGCGCTGATGCTGAAGTGGGTGTGGCGCATCCTTAGGGATGATGGAGGGCTCTGGCTGCAGCTTATCAAGGCCAAGTACCTCCGGGGTCGACCCCTTTTGGCATGCGAGAGGCGGGAGGGCTCTCAGTTCTGGAGAGCCATCCAGGAAATCAAACACTTCATTGGCTTGGGAGTGTCCTTTGGGGTGGGGAGTGGCTGTGGGGTGCGTTTCTGGATTGACCCGTGGCTTCTCCCTATCCCGTTCGGGGTCCATTTCCCCGGGGTGTTCGCCATCTCTTCCTCCCCAGCGGCACTGGTGGCAGAGGTCTTTGGCGATGGTCGCTGGAACATCCTGTTCCGGCGCTAACTCGGCGTGGACGAAGCCGCGGACCTGTTGCAGCTTCGGAGCTCCCTCCCGGCAGCCTTAGCGACTTCCCCGGATTCGGCCACGTGGCGGCTGCAGCCGTCAGGGGAGTTCTCAGTGGGCTCGGCCTATCGGGCCCTATTCCAGGGCCCGGAGCTGACCTGGACCTCCCCCTTGTGGAAGGCCCCCCTTCCGCTTAGTATTAGGATCTTCGTTTGGCAGCTGCTTCGGGACAGGCTCCCCTCGGGGGTCGAGGTGGCCAAGCGTCACGGCCCGGGCACTGGTTTATGTCCCCTATGTGGGACTCCGGAGACCTGTTCCCATATTTTGTTCTCCTGCTCGGCGGCGCGAGCTCTGTGGTCCTTTGTCCAGGAGGCGCTGGGGCCTGCTTGGCAGGCGCAGGAGCTCGGGGAGTTCCTGCAAACCCAGGCAAACAGGGCCGGAGGAGGGCGCCGCCTCTTCTGGCTCGTGTTTGCGGGCATCTCTTGGACCTTGTGGAATGTGCGTAACAAGATGGTGATTGAGAAGATCTTCCCCTCCCGCGTGACTGACCCAGTTTTCTTCTTTCTTGGCTTCCTTCAGCAGTGGTCTCCCCTGGTGCGGCAGCGTGACCGGTCGTCCTTCGACGACACCCTTCGGACCTTGAGGACAGCGGCGCTCCCCCTCTCGGCCCCTGCCTCGTCGACCTCTTCGGTGGCATGAGTGTCCCTCCAGTCGTCTCGCCGTACCTTTTTGCTTTGCTTTTGGGCTTGTCTGTGCTGTGGCCCCAGCGGTCCGTCGTTCCCTTTTCTTTCTTGTTAGGCTTCGGCCTGCTTGGGTGATGTACGAACCTTGTTTGTGGATGTTGCTTTATTTATAAAGCGGGGCGAAAGCCTATTTCAAGAGATCCTTCATCCCGCCCAACAGCGGATCCACTTTAATCCCTAATATAGAAACCGGTTGGATTCATCGATCTGACCTCCTCGACCACCCGTTGGATTCAAACCTCCTCGACCACCCATTGGATTCATCGATCTGCAACTAGAACCCTAATAACAAGTGTCACCAGACCCATCCAGAGACAAGGCGAGCGGTAGGAGGGATTATCGCGAGTTTCTATTTTCGTGTGGGTCTTTCGAAATAACGAGGTGACCTTGCCACAGATCCAATGATCAGTGGGTCGTATCGGCCTTGCAATCAGCCTTGCAAATCCACCCAGGTGTCCCAGACGACAATTACCTGCGCCCACTGCCCTTTGATTTGTATTTTCTGGTAATTTTGGATCTAAACATTCGAAATCAAAACTAGTACCGAAGAGAGCTCTCTGATGATCGTCGACCGCAACATGGGTCTCATTGTTCCTTTCTCGATAACCTCAAATGATTGCGCATGTACCTTCGATGATGGCTAGTAGAACACCGCCGCTGCATTTTGTTTTCTTCGTTGGCGTTTCATACGTTTGCTAGCCCGGTGATCGATTCTACGAGGTTCCTGTCGCTTCCCGATGATGGCAATCCACACAGGTACCTTAACGACTTGGCCAAGGCGATGGTTGACATCGGCACCTCCTGATCTGTCTCTGTTAGAATAATTCTGATCTTGTTATGTTCTAGATGAGTACGTGTGTGTTCATGGACCTGTTCGTACAGGCTAGCTGCATGAAGACTTGGCCGGGTCTTGTGGAGGAGCGAGTGGCTCCCCGAGACGTGCGTTGAGTTCACGCGTACGTGCGCGTAAGTAGCTGGAGTTGGTTGCTCAGCCGTTCGGTGGCCTGGCTATAAGACTGCCATGTAATCTGTTGTGTTGGTACTGGTTTTGAGCCAGTAGCCAAAAGAGAAAAATATTTGGGCATTGGTGCGTCCGTGGCGGCGTTCGTGCGCCGGCCCGGAAAAATTTCCTTTGTCTTCCACCTTTGTTTGTGAGAGTAAGAGAGCTAGCTAGGCTAGTGCCGACAGTCTCCTCGTACGAAGACGATGTGAGGACCCAAAACCGACCTCCCACTAACAAGCCAGGCGAGCAATGACATGATCGCCTACCAGAGCACGATCATCAGCCGGATCGCTTGCATTGTCACTTTAATATATTATTTTTCTGCGAAATTCGGCCGATTTATTAATAATCATCAATAGAAGAACAACGGAGCATAAAAGTAATAAAAATTATAAATAGGTCATTGCACCACCTAGCGAAGACCACAAACAGTAGCATGAGCCGAAGGCAATGCTGCCGTCTTCTTCTGCCATATCAAACCATTTTTCATCAATATGAACTATGTTCTTCATACTTGTGAATGAAGACGTTGCTTTTGTTGTTGTTGTTTGATCATATATTGAAATTCAAAACTTTCTGCAGGCTGAAATGGTTTGAGGATGCTTGTGTGGCGCATTGGCTCCCTTTGTTGCCTGACCCGGAGCTAGAATGTTGTCAAACAATAGCCATTCTGTCGAAGGATTGTGATGCCTTTCCAGCATGCAATCCGATCCTAACGCCTCCGAATCCTACATATAAACATCTCATGTGTGTGAGCGGCATTGTGAGATGTGGGCTACTAGTGCAATATCCTAGTGCATGACTCAACATGCTCTCAAATTATATCAGGGGTGCGCGTCTTCTTCCAAATACACCACTAGTGCAGACCGCCCCCTCTAACACCGGTTTGGAGGGCCCTCTAACAGCGGTTGTAGAACCGCTATTGAGGGTTCGGTGTTAGAGGGGGGCCTCCTTTAACACCGGTTCTTATACGAACCGGTGTTAAAGGGTGGCGCACGTGGGCTGCCGCAGGGCTCAGCCCCCCCCCCCCTTAAACACGAACCGGTGTTAAAGGTTCTCTGCCGCGGCAGGGAAACGGCCTAAATCTCTGCCGCGGTAGAGTTCTGCCTCTGCCCCGTTCTGGGCGTATTTCTGCGGGAGGGGGGAGGGGGAATCGATCGGGAACGGTATGCACATACATCGTCATCGGTACATACGAGTACATGAATAATTAAGCAACTATTATTATACACAAACATCGTCATTGTGTGGTATTATCCGTAAACATTGAAGCATCAAGTACAAGACAAACACGTTAAAGCATATATATAACGTTCATTTTGGTGGATATCTAAAGAGTTCTCCGCCAGGCGTGACGACCTCATCAAGTATGAACCCCGCCAATTCCTCTTGAATGGCTCGTATGCGGTCAAATGGTAGGAGTTGGTCCCGCATCCGTTCGATCTGAATATATATGAAGAATGGGGTCCTTATATATATAAGAATAAAACTCAACACAATTGATGGTAATAAAATAATGTTGTGGACTTTGTTTACTTACTCTAAGTTGTTCTAGTGCGGCTTGGCCCGTCGCACATATCGTGTTGCGAATGAACTCGCAAACATAGTATCCACATAAGTTATTGCCGGGTCCCTGATGCGCGCACTTTACGAGAATAGAGAGTTCAATCAAAATAATAATCAATAAAGCATGATATAATGGAATTGAAAGCAGAATCAAAGAGATACGTAGACCTAGCTAGCTAGTATTACTTACATTTTGGTCTATAAATTTTAGTTCTTCTGACCATTCACCCACGGCCCTGCCCGTGAACCTTTTCCAAACCCTGTCCGGCAAAGAAAATGGATAAAAGAGTAATTAATTACGTGTTGTCAGGAAAGTTGCCGATCTAGTGCGATAATATGATTGAAATTACCTCTAGAGCATCTCTCTAAAGTCTTCCCATAGCTCTTTTTCTTTTCGTAACGAGTCCATGACAAGGACTTTTCCTGAGTCGGGTTGAATGACTAGCAGAATAAGTGGAACCTACGCATGCATAACTCATCATCAGTTACACTTAACATCGAGTAAGCCGAAACAGAATGTGTACAAGAGAGAGGGTAACAGTACTCAGGAGAAGTTGTAAGGCAATAGTATTTCCCTTTTGGTTTGTTGTCTCAGTAAAGACCTTTGCAAGTAATCTTCTGTTTGCCCGGGTTTGGTTCTTACCACTTATTCATGAACTCTATTTGGGTCAACGAACCCAATGCAAAAGGGCCTCCTTTCATGCATTCCATAACCTTTTTCCTGCATAATAGTATATACATATATGGTGAGCATATATATATACATGCAATTAATGAAGTGAATGAGATGAGATATAAATTACAGAAATAGTACTTACACACAATAAAGGCTGATGGCAGCTTTGTCGAGTTCCTTCTGATTGAATAGAAAATGCAAGTCTTGAATGTTGAAGTCGATCGCGTCATCTCCGCACAAGAAAATCTGATCTCTTATATGCGCCGTGATCCTTTCTTCCTTTCTCGTCTTGCAGAAATCAAGGTACCACTTGTGAAATCTTCGCATCTTTGTTGGTAGATTCTTGAGCTCCTCTTTCTTGACGAGATTCTTCCCATACTTCCATGGCTGTATGGGGTTGGCATCGTATTTGGGCAAGTTGTCTCCCATGATGTTCAAGTATGCAATGTAAGTCATTACCATCTCATTGGCCTTTCTTTGTAGCTCTGCCTCGTAATCATTTACGGGAGGAGCGTCCCGTGTGTCAAACACTTGGAGCGGGGCGCATGATTGGTTTTCCTGCTCTCCGAGCATGGGAACTGTTTTCTAGGGTGCCGCACGACTGCTACTTTCAGTCTCCCTACGGCGCCTTGCATCCCCCTTCAAAATCTGGCGCTCGTAGTCCGGCATAAGTGGGGTTTCAGGTTTCAAAAGATTTTTGTAAAACTTCTCCACCATCGCCGGATCTATTTTCTCCTTTGGCTCGGCCCGTCTAGGTGCAAAGAATTTCTTGACCTCTTCTTCCGAGATCCTATTGGTCTCCTCGTCGCTGCGATTCCACGGTAAAACCGGCAATGGCTTGGAAGGCTGCGGACGTAGTTTTTGAACTCTTTGGCACGGTTTCTGCGGATTTCTTTGTGGCAGTGCTAGTGATGCTCTTCGTGGCAGTGCTCTTCCGCTTACGCGAGGAGATGGCTGAAGCACCGGAGATGGCCGACGGCAGGGAGATGGCTACGGAGATGGTTGTCGCGCAGAGAGATGGTGAAGCGCCGGAGATGGCTGCCACAGAGATAGTCAAGCGGCTCAAAATGCCGACGAGGAGACGGCGGGTGCTGGCCTCCAATTTGGAAGCACGATGTGTTCCTTCTTCCAAAGAATGGTTGTTTTCACTGAAAATTTGAGTTGAGTTTCCCCTTCACCTATAGCATGGTCAAGCTGTGCTTCCTCATATTCCTTCACAACCTCATCCACCCCGACAATAGCATAGCCATCTGGAATCGGTCGGCAGTGGTAAGTTCCACCAGCTACAGGAGGTAAGGCATAGCCGACAACCACCTTAATGGATAAGCCCATTAATCTCACATGCATCTCAGCGTGTTCGCTCTCCGTGATCTCATCCACGGGGTATCGAGGACCCGCCATTTCAAGCGTGGGCTGCACGTTCTCCGTGGAAGCCACCCTGCTTGTCCGCGCAGAGTCTGGGCCGCCGGCAGCTTCCAATGTAGGCTCTTCGTACCGCTGAGATGGGCCGGTAGCTTGATGGCTCTGTTGTGCATTCACTTGCGCCTGCAGCGCCACAAGTGCATGTTCTATCTATGGCATCCGCTCTGTACGCTCTTTTTCTTTTCTGCCGCGCCATCTGTAAGAGTCGCTCCACTCGGCAAACCCATCCTTCCACGTCATACCCCCTGTGCCTTGTGAATGTCCAGGGTGTTCTTTTTTACCGATGGCGCGTGTGAGCTGGTCATTCTCTCTGTCGGGATGGAAGGTCCTGGCGGCTGTTTCCTCGTATGCCGTGATGAGTTCAGTGACGGATTTGGCAAGGAGGGTTGGGAAGATACACAATCCTGTTTCTAGGTCCAACCTTGCCCCGATTCCGTAGAACCAAGTCTTTGCACGTAGGTCCCACACATCTGTCTAGGGTGTGATCCCTCTAGCGCGCATGGCCTTCTCAACTTCCTCCCACTTAGGCCTCTGAGATATGTAGCCACCTGACCCCGTCCTCTGGTGATATTCCTTCTTCTGGGCATTTAGCGTATTGGTTTCTGACCTCTTTTTAGCTATATCACCTTTTTATATGTCACAAATTCGGGCCAGTGAGGTCTTATCTTCGCATAATATGCGTCTTCAAATTTGGAGTCTCGCCATCTTGATAAATTTGTTCAATTTTGTCTTCCAGTTGCGGAAAGCGTCAGCCATCTTCTTTAGAGTCCACTCTTTGACCTTTTCCTTTATAACCGGGTTGTTTTCATCCTCCTCTGGCGGAAGGGTGAAATTTACCAACAACGAATTCCAAAGCGTTTCTTTGGATCTTTCATCGACAATGGTACCGTCGCCCTTCTTTGGCTTATTCCAATATTGATTGGGATTTGGTCCCTATCAAGAACTCCATCCTGACGTACAAACTTGTCTGCGACCTTCTTGGGCTTCATCGGCCTGCCATCAACACGGACTGCTTCGATCGTGATCTTTGCACGATCTTTCAACCGATGGCTCGCGCCTCGCTTGCTCTTTTTCGTATAAGAAGATGGTTGCTGGCTGGTCGATCCAGAGGGCTAAAAGAAGAAAGAAGCGTTAATTAATACATGTAGAAGAAGATTGTTGGTGGAAGTCAGCAGAGACTTAATCAATGCATATACCTCGCCGTACTTTGTAATCACTAAATTGCGTTCACCGGAGTCTTCATCTTCTCCAGGACTACTTGAGCTGTCATCATGTCCCTCCAAGTTCAGATATTGTGAGGTGTCCTCATCAATAATGTTCTCCATTATTTCTTCTTCTTCAAGGTTTCTACTAAGTGGATCCATAGTTTCTAAAACAATAATATTATCTAGAGTAAGAAAGTAAACATTCAAGTGGACTTGGATTCATACACAAATATACATATTATTCATACAAAAATACACAAATAAATACACAAATGAAATTAAAACCCTAAGGATGCTTGATCATTTTAAACGAGTTCCGAGGGGTCCAAACCCTAATATAATTCGGAGAAATCCCGGATGCATATGAGAGGGGCTAGCTACAGTGGCTGACTGGAGGCTGGCGGCGTTGGAGAGCGACCTAGGGCGCGCGAGGTAGCGTGATACGGCCTACCTAAAACGGGCGTTGTTCGAAAGAGGAGCCCGAGGCAAGCATTATTGTGTCGGCGCCGCCTCAGTATGGTCACCGAAGGTAGCAGCATCGGCGGCCCCAGAGACCTATGGTAAAGGGTTTTCCCCGTCTTCTGCCCCGCCCGTTGTCCCCAAGATAGGCCCTAGACCGAGGGGAGAAGCCACGATGCTCGCCAAAGAGCTGCCCGCGCAGCCCACCTTCTACTAAGGCCGCCACCGACATTCGCGAACTCTAGCCACCACTCCGACAACCAACGACACATCGCATCGCAGTTGAGGCTAGGATTTCAAAAGACCACCAAAAAAATTCAAAATTTCATCTAGTTTTGATGCGGTTCTAACGATGAATGTGACCGGTGGGACCCGGTGGTCAGGCCAACTTGGCCGCGTTTATTTACCAAAAGACCTCCACATATTATAAATTATAATCTTAGGTCCTTTTTTTCTATTTTTCAATTCCTTTTTTATTTATCTATTTTTTCTAATCATTGAGGAGGTCACCGCCGTGGCACGCAGCTAGAACGCCGAGCCGGCAGGCCGAGAAGTCACGGCCGACCACCCGCCTGGGAGCGCCGGGCGACTCCACTGCTGGCCGCCCGCCCCGTTAGCTAGAGGAGGACGGGCGGCTCGACGGCGGAGCGGTTAGCGCGAGGTCACGTGCGGGCAGAGGCCGAGAAGCATGGGCGCGGGTGGAACTCGCGCTGACCCTTGCCGAAGCTGGTCGGAGCTCGCCCGCGCCCCTGTTGGCTAGAGGAGAGGAGGTCTCGAGCGGCTGGAGGCCGAGAAGCACGGGCGCGACGTACCTGGCCGGAGCTGGCTGGAGCTCGCCGGCAGGGAGCGATGGTGGCGACAAGCGGCGACGGACGACAGGACGGAGGTGATGGAGGACGCGACGACGAGCTCCTCTGCTTATCGATCTCGTTGTGGGAATAGAGGAAGGGGAAGGCGTGCATTTAATACCCCCCCTTTAACACCGGCTCGTGGCTGGAACCGGTGTTAAAGAGTCTATGTAACGAATAATCGCCTCTTTAACACCGGTTCGTGTTCGAACCGGTGTTAAAGAAACATTTATTTCATGCATTAAAGGGGCATTTTTAATTCAAAAAATAGGATATGAATTTAGAAAATTCATATCTTTTTCATTTCAACTCAGAAAAATATGAATAATATATCATAATTTTCAGAAAATTAATATCTATCCATTCATGTAAAAACATTTTATATTTACTTTAGATGAAAATTTTCAAAATGATTAAAACACTTACATATAAATTTTGATTATTCAATTCAAACAAAAATAAATTGTCAAATCCTAAAACTTTGAACATAAGAAATATTAAGCATCTAAAAATGAATCTAACCCAATTTTATTAGAGCAAATCATATTTTAATGCCGTATCTTTTGTATTAACATTTTTGAATTGATTGGATATTTAAATGCCGCATATTTTGTATACACTTGAATCTGACCAAGCCTCGCTCAACTTGCATTGGATTTTTGATAAAATAGCATATTGTGAACCTAAAAATGATTTTTGTAAAAAATCATGAGCATCGTATCATGTACCTGTAGTTCATATCTGACCCACTTCCTGCCGATTCGGCAGGAATTTGTCTTTTTCACCAGAGGTGGACGGAAAGGTTTCAGATCCCCCTGTTGGTACATTGTACATATAAGGTGGTCTAGTATTTTTGTAAAATGTGTTGGTGGTTTTTTGAATTAACCATTTGGTGGTTGCTTCACAAAACCGTCCGTTTTTATGCTCGGAAAATGGAAAATGCCTTTTTGGTGCGATAAAAAGGAAAACTTCCTCTTGCAACATTGTTTTCCATGCCATGATGCACATGTATGCACAATATGACCATATTATCACAAACTATGCCTTGATTCTAGCCATAACATTGGTCATTTGACCTGAAAGCCAAGAAACCTCAAATGAGATAGGTCATTTTGTGAAGGTTTTTTTGAGACATAATCAATATACCAAGTTTGAGATTTTTCCTTCTAACTATGTCACAACACCACGCGAAGGTTTCGCACTGTTTTGATCTTTTTTTATTTTTTTATCCCCGTTTTAAACTATCGTCAAACTTTGTCGAACAACGGGCATGAAGATTCTTAGCTCGGGGCCAAGCCTCGATCAACTTGCATTGGATTTTTGATAAAATAGCATATTGTGAACCTAAAAATAATTTTTGTAAAAAATCATGAGCATCGTATCATGTACTTGTAGTTCATATCTGACCCACTTCTTTCCGATTCGGCAGGAATTTGTCTTTTTCACCAGAGGTGGACGGAAAGGTTTCAGATCCCCTGTTGGTACATTGTCCAAATAAGGTGGTCTAGTATTTTTGTAAAATGTTTTGGTGGTTTTTTTAATTAGACATTTGGTGGTTGCTTCACAAAACCGTCCGTTTTTTATGCTCGGAAAATGGAAAATGCCTTTTTGGTGCGATAAAAAGGAAAACTTCCTCTTGCAACATTGTTTGCCATGCCATGATGCACATGTATGCACAATATGGCCATATTATCACAAACTAAGCCTTTATTCTAGCCATAACATTGGTCATTTGACCCAAAAGCCAAGAAACCTCGAATGAGATAGGTCATTTTGTGAAGGAGATAGAACTGGAATTAAAATACAGAATGCAACTAATAGTAAGTTACATAAAGCACGACTGAAAATTAAGATACATAAAAGAACTAAAAATTAAGATATATGGCCAGATTAAGTAACAATAGGCCGAACTTGTTTCGGAATGTTGGAGTGATTCAGTCATGCTCCTGCCTACACCTGTAATACTCGCCACTGTAGTCGTCGTACTACTTGCCGCCCGTCATAAATCGTCGTCGGGGTCGCCATAATTGAACCTTGAAGGCTGAGTACGCGTGGGCTGGACTTGAGGGTAGCGCAGACGGGGTTAGAGTCGGCGGCAGTGTCATAGGCCATGACGCTCTAGAGAGTCCGACCGCGCCACCATAGCCGACGAAGATCCACGAAGAAGACTTCCCAAGTAGGGAAATAGTCGGGATGCCATCTGGGATTCCTCCGCTGCTCCGGCGTGAGCTCGAAGTAGTAGTGGTTCGTGATGGCCATCCGGCGCGCCACACCTAGAGGGACAGGAGGAACTGCGCCTCCGGTGCTCAAAGATCCAGCCGCGGGGACACGATGGCCGTGGCGGGGTAGTTCGGCAGCGCCTCCGCCTCCCTGGGGGTTAGTGCTACGGTGGAAGCCATGGGAAAGAGTGATGAGGTTGCAGATATGTGTCTAGAGATGTGCAACGACAATGGAGGCCAACCCTACATATATATAGTGAACTGGCGGGGAGAACTGGAGGGAAGAACTGGCGGGAAGAAAAATGGCGGGAAGATGAACCTTTAGTCCCGATTGGTGTCTCCAACCGGGACTAAAGGTGAACCTTTAGTCCCGGTTGGAGACACCAACCGGGATAAAACACGAGTCAGCACTAATAATAGGGGTGAGTGTCGACATTATTTCGTAAGTGTCGACACTATGCCGAGCTGCTTGTACTATAAATAGGCATCCTTGTGAGTCCAGTCCTCCAGCCAGTTTGAGGCATCTCCAAGATGGTTTTCGAGAGCAGGGACACCACTACGGCCAGTTTCAGGGAGATGCGGACGGAGCCCAGTCCTCCGGCATCTCCGAGAAACTGGTCATAGAGGCACTCCCTAATATGTGAAATTAGTTAGCTCCCAGGTGTATTGATCTAGTTAGAGAAGTTACAAGCTGCAAAATGGTTTTCGAGAGCAGGGACACCACTACGGCCAGTTTCAGGGAGATGCCGACGGAGCCCAGTCCTCCGGCATCTCCAAGAAACTGGTCATAGAGGCACTCCCTAATATGTGACCGCGCGCGTTTGGAGATCAGATCTTAATGGTAAGTACGAATCGGGACAACTTCTTCTCATAGTCCCGGTCCATCCACAAAACAAGACTAACACTCACTTTTCACAATGAAGGGCGGAATTTCATCAAACTTATTATAATCTTCTGACATGTCTGTCTTGTCCTCGATTCCCACGATGTTTCTTTTCCCTGAAAGAACTATGTGACGCTTTGGCTCATCATATGATGTATTCGTTTGCATATTTTTTCTTTTTTTTTGTCTGGAGGACATGTCCTTCACATAGAAAACCTGAGCCACATCATTGGCTAGGACGAATGGTTTGTCTAAGTTCTTGTCTACCTTCATAAGATTGTTGAGATCCACCATTGTCATTCCGTACTTCTTGTCTACCTCAACCCCTCCTCCTGTTAGCTTGAACCATTTGCATCGAAACAAGGGGACCTTAAAATTAGGTCCATAGTCAAGTTCCCATATCTCCTCTATGAACCCATAATACGTGGTCTTCTGCCCATTGTCTTCTGCTGCATCGAAGCGGACACCACTATTTTGGTTGGTGCTCTTTTTATCTTGGCCTATCGTGTAAAATGTATTCCCATTTATCTCGTACCCTTGGAAATTACATACAGTCGAAGATGGTGTCCTGGCCAACAAGTACAACTGATCCCCAACAGTGGTGTTATTCATGAGAAGTCCTTGCAGCCAGCCGCCAAAACTCGCCATGTGTTCACTTATAATCCATTCATCAGACTTCCCCGGGTGTTTGAGGCGTATTAAATTCGTGTGTTCATTGATATACGGGGCAACCAAGATAGATATTTGTAAAACCGTGTAGTGTGCTTGATTGAGAGAATGACCGTCCCTACTAGGTAATCTCTTCTACTAGGTGAACCAGGAGATGCGTCATAATATTGAAGAAGGATGGTGGGAACACCAACTCAAAGCTGACAAGACATTGGGCCACATCTATTTGTAACCCTGGTAGGCTTTCTGGATCGATTACTTTCTGAGATATTGCATTGAGGAATGCACATAGCTTCACAATGGGTACTTGAACATTTTCAGGTAGAAGCCCCCTCAATGCAATCGGAAGCAATTGTGTCATAATCACGTGGCAGTCATGAGACTTCAGGTTTTGAAATTTTTTCTCTGCCATATTTATTATTCCCTTTATATTCGACGAGAAGCCGACGGGACCTTGATCTCGCTTTACATTCAAAAAGATTTCCTTCTACGCTTTGGTAAGAGCGTATGGCGGGAGTTAAGTGGCATCGTTTACCCTTCTCGTTCTCGGGATGCATAGGCTCTTGAGGGCTTTCGGACGTTGCTGGTCCTGCCGTGCTTCCGGTGTATCTTTTGTCTTCCCATACACTCCTAGAAAGCCTAGCAGGTTCACGCAAACATTCTTCTTCACGTGCATCACGTCGATTGAAGAGCGGACCTCTAAGACTTTCCAATGGGGTAGGTCCCAAAATATAGATTGCTTCTTCCACATGGGCGCGTGTCCAGCATCGTCATTCGGAACAGATAGACTGCCAGGACCTTTTCCAAAGATTACTTCTACGTCCTTGACCATACCAAATACCTCCTCACCGACGGAGGACGGGCTTCCTCCGGGTTACGCCAGACGTTTGAAATGCTTGCCTTTCTTTCTTACTGGATGCAGGTTCGGAAGAAATCGGCGATACCCTAGGTACACAACCTTCTTACATTTATCCAAATATACACTTTCAGTCTCATCTAAATAGTGTGTGCATGCATTGTATCCCTTGTTTGTCTGCCCTGAAATGTTACTAAGAGCAGGCCAATCATTGATGGTTACGAAAAGCAATGCTTGTAGGTCAAATGTCTCCCCTTTGTTCTCATCCCACATACGTACACCTGGTTTGGCCCACAGCTGTAAAAGTTCTTCAACTAATGGCCTTAGGTATACATCAATGTCGTTGCCGGGTTGCCTCGGGCCTTGGATGAGCACTGGCATCATAATGAACTTCCTCTACATACACAACTAAGGAGGAAGGTTATAGATAAATAGAGTCACAGGCCAGGTGCTGTGACTGCAGCTCTGCTCACCAAAAGGATTCATGCCGTCTGTACTTAGACCACACCTTAAGTTCCTTGTGTCACGTGCGAAGTCCGGGTACTATCGCTTGACTTTTCTCCACTGTGACCCATGAGCGGGGTGTCTCAACATCGCGTCTTTCTTACAGTCTTCCATGTGCCATCGCAACAACTTGGCATGCTCTTTATATCTGAAGAGACGTTTTAACCGTGGTATTATAGGAGCATGCCACATAACCTTGGCAGGAACCTTCTTCCTAGGGGCCTCGCCCTCAACATCGCCAGGATCGTCTCGTCTGATCTTATACCGCAGTGCAGTGCATACCGTCATGCATCCAAATTCTCGTACTTCTCACCGCGGTAGAGGATGCAGTCATTAATGCATGTATCTTACGCACATCTAATCCTAGAAGGCACAACCTTCCTTGCTTGGTATGTACTGTCGAAACTCATTATTTCTTGGAAGAAGATTCTTCATTTTACCAACAACTTTGAAAATCTGTCGTCACACTGCTCTTCCGCCTTCCAATGCAGCAAATCCATGTGGTACCTAGCTTTTTGTGGCCATCTTCGCAAGTTGGATACAACAATGTTTTGTGATCCTTTAACATCTGCTCCAGCTTCTCCTTCTCCTTTTCAGTTTCACATTCTTCCTTTGCATCAAGAATGGCCGACCAAGATCGTCATCGGGCCCATCCGCTGCCTCTCTTGATCTTCATTATCTACCCCGTTCTGGTATCATCATATTCAGGATACATATTATGATAGTTGTCATCATCCTCTTCTTCTTCGTTGTCTTCCATCACAACCCCTTTTTCTCCGTGCTTGGTCCAACAATTATAGCTGGGCATGAAACCGGATCGAAGCAGGTGGGCGTGAATGGTTCTGATATTTGAGTAGTCTTTCTTGTTCTGACAGTGAACACACGGACAGCACATAAAACCATTGTCACCACGGTTTGCATTAGCCACAACGATGAAATTTTGGATGCTCGTAATGTACTCGGAAGTGCGGCGGTCACCGTACATCCATTGCTGGTTCATCTGCATTAATATGTAGTATATATCAAAAATTAATAGGGAGATGACCATTTATATATATAGTACATCAATGACACATGAAAGGATAGTTGCCGACCTCGACCGAGAAGGAAAGAGCAACGAGAAAACTTATTTTGAGCTCTCGGGCATTTCATAACACCTCTTGTGCATATGAAAAACACAAACTAGCACTCTTCACACCCTCTTGCTAGGCTCCAAAATGAGATAGTGAAAAAATGGAAGAGTGGGGTGTGGGCTGGTGTCTTATATAGCCCCCCCCCCTTTAACACCGGTTCAAGCCACGAACCGTTGTTAAAGACTCTGGGAACATCACAGGTCCTTTAACACCGGTTCGTGGCACGAACAGGTGTTAAAGGGGGTCTTTTGCAAGACAGCCACGCTGGTACGCCCTTAAGAACCGGTGTTAAAGCCCTTTTCCAGGATCAACAAAAAGCCTCGTTTCCACTAGTGCACCAACGTGATTATTTGAGCCCCTACAAAAAGGAGAGCAACGGGTTTGTTACATACTGTAAATTATAGTGTTGTGTGTTAGATTATTAGGCATAATTTCCATGATTAATTCCAGAATATAAATCATGACAAAACCAGCTACTAGCTCATGTAACTCGAACATACTAGATGTACTAAACAACAGGATGATCGGAAACAAACAGCAGCCTAACATGTACTCGCAGAACATGATGAATAACCAAACAGGATCACGTAGCACGCTGGATTCGGTTGTCGAGTAGAAACTTTGGGGAAGAGGATCGCAGCAGAGATGGCGGCGAAGGCGGTGGCACCGCTGACTTGGATGGAAGACCCGTGATGAAGAACTCGGCGAAGCAGCGCTTCCCAAAACCTTATTCGCCTCTCCGCACAGGATCGCAAGGGCGAGTGGTTCCGAGACCTGCTCTCCGTCCGCGGCACGCCGACAAGCGGGATGGAGTAGACTACGGTGACGGCTAAGTAGAGAGGAAGGCAAAACCCTAGATTGGTTTCGGTGGTGTTGTGGCGGTAGCCGCACGGACGTTATATAGAGCGGCTCAGAAACCCTAACGGAGAGGCAACGTGGGCGAGTCCACGTTACGCGTTGCTCGGGTCTGCGATGAGCCACGATCCGGAGCGACCGAATAAGCTAACCGTTTGACACGTCAATTTTCTGAGCAGCAAAATAAAGCTCGGCGAGATTCCGCAACCAAGGCTGCTGGCCGTGTGAGGCGAGGCGAGGCGAGCGGCGAAGGAAGGCGTCGTCGTCGGAGGAGCGCGCGTGTGTATCTCTCTTATTTCCACTCACTTACAAAGTGGTGCAACACTCCACCTTATAAGGTGGTGCTACTCTCCTCCAACTTTCCATGTGGGACTAAACTTTATCTCCCACTCCACTCCCATGTGAGCTGCCAAACATGGGCCCAAACATATATGGCTGCCACAAATTTGGGCTTTGAGATTTAGGGAAAATCTGAAATACTCATGGGCCTAAATGGATTAGCCCCATTATTTCTAACAATCCCCCACCAGATCTCAAATGCCCATTTGAAGATTTGCCAATCCTTGCTACTTGTTTATATACCAGTGTTTCAGAGAGTATTAAGTTGAACTTCCGCCTAGAATCTTGAACTACGTCTATCAACAACTTGAACAATGGGCGAACCTTGAATTGCAAGTTTGGTGCCAATAGATTTCGTTCAAAATCATAACTAGTACTTGGTCACAAGAGCCTACCCCGCTGGGTTGGAGCATATCGTCATACTCCTGGTCTCTTCATGAGTTTACTAGAGATCACCCAGATCTCATAGACCCATGACGTTACAAATGAGCTCATATAGGTGTGTTCTTTCAAGAATGCCCTGTAGGACGACATCTTTGCTAATTAAAGCCAACAGAAACACATTAAGGCATGTTGCCAACCTGCCTTACAGATTATGAGAGTCATGCATCTTCACATACAGAGGGTTACAAAATACTCTCCTCAGTCAAACCACTAGCTTGTTCTTCCCAGGTCCTAATTCATGTGATCTCCGATCACATAGGTTGTGTTACCACTAAGGTGTGACATCCATGGGTCTCAACCCCATCTCCCTCGATGCACTTTCTATCACATTTCGTGATAGTCCCTTTGTAAAGGGATCTGCCAGGTTTTTCTCTGTTTGAATATACGTAACAGTTATTACTCCGGAGTTTCTCAATTTCCTGACAGATTTCAAACGTCTTTTCACGTGTCTTGATGACTTAGCGTTATCCTTAGAATTGTTCACTTTGACAATAACAGTTTGGTTGTCACAATTCAAAAGGATTGCCGGCACAGGTTTCTCAACCACAGGCAAGTCCATCAAGAGCTCACGCAGCCATTCTGACTCAACAGTGGCTGTGTCTAAAGCAGTAAGTTCTGCTTCCATAGTTGACCTCGTCAATATGGTTTGTCTACGAGACCTCCATGACACTGCGCCACCTCCAAGGGTAAACACATACCCGCTCGTGGCGTAGAGTTCATCAACGTCAGAGATCCAATTCGAATCACTATATCCTTCAAGCACAACAGGATTCCCTGAATAGTGAATCCCATAGCTCATTGTACCACATAGATAGCGCATGACCCTTTCAAGTGCATGCCAATGATCAATACCCGGGTTAGACATGAACCTACTCAACTTGCTCACAGCAAAAGAGATATCGGGTCTTGTAGCGCTTGCTAAGTACATGAGAGAACCAACAACTTGTGAATATTTTACGATCCGTTGGTTCCTTCTTATTCTTCGTAATGTCAAACTGGGATCATAAGGTGTTGGAGAAGTCTTGCCATCATTAAAGCCAAATCGGCTCAAGACCTTCTCAACATAATGAGATTGCGTTAAAGTAATCCCATTCTCGTTCTTAATAAGCTTGATGTTCAGAATCACATCAGCCTCTCCCAGATCTTTCATATCAAAACTCTTTGACAAGAAAGACTTGACTTCATTTATCACTTTCATGTTTGTACCAAAGATCAGAATGTCATCCACATACAAACACAATATAACGCTATCGCCCCCACCATGGCGATAGTAAACACACCTATCAGCCTCATTAATGACAAAGCCGTGAGAAGTAGAGAGTGTCAAACTTCTCATGCCATTGCTTAGGTGCTTGTTTCAGGCCATATAAAGATTTCAATAACTTACACACCTTTGTCTCTTCACCTTTTACCACAAACCCATCCGGCTGATCCATATAGATCTCCTCTTCCAACTCTCCATTAAGGAAAGCTGTCTTCACGTCCATTTGATGAACGAGAAGACCATAAGAGGCAGCCAGGGACAGTACTACTCGAATGGTGGTTAGTCTAGTGACAGGTGAATAGGTTTCAAAGTAATCTTCGCCTTCTTTCTGTGTGTAGCCCTTAGCTACAAGCCGTGCCTTGTACTTCTCAATAGTACCATCAGGCCTTAGCTTCTTCTTGAACACCCACTTATATCCCATGGTTTACAACCATAGGGTCGATTCGATAATTCCCAAGTTCCATTAGAAAGAATCGAGTCCATCTCATTTTGGACAGCTTCTTTCCAATCATCTGCATCGAGATGCATATGCCTCAATAATGGATGGGAGTATCATCCACGAGTACGATGAAATCATTGCCAAAGGATTTTGCAACCCTCATCTCTTACTCCTCGTGAGAGGTTCATCGCCATCCTTCTCAAGAAATTCCTCATGTGGTTGTTCAATTATCAATAGATGCACTAGATTCGGAAGTATTTGAAGAAATCCTACCAATGCTATGCATATCTTTCATAGGAAAAATATTCTCAAAGAATGTTGCATCACGAGATTCCATTATAGTATCAACATGCATATCGGTACCTCGATTTAACCACTAGAAATCTATAGCCTACACTCGTGGAGCATATCCTAGAAAGATACAATCCATTGTCTTGGGTCCGAGCTTGCGTTTCTTGGGAATCGGTATGTTGACCTTCGCCAAACACCCCGGCATGCAGAATCTGAAAGTGATGGTTTTCTCCCAACCCACTCCTCATAAGGAGTCTTTTCTTTATTCTTGTTAGGAACTCTATTCAGGACATGACATGAAGTCAACAAAGCCTCCCCCCACCATGCCTTTGATAAACCAGAAGTGGCTAACATGGAATTCACCAAGTCAGTCAGCGTGCGGTTTTTCCTCTCGGTAACCCCGTTTGATTGGGGTGAGTAGGGAGGCGTCCTCTCATGAATAATTCCGTGTTCCTGACAGAATTCATCAAATATTTTGGGAAAATACTCACCACCACGATCCGACCTAAGACGCTTGATCTTTCTCTCTAGTTGATTTTCAACCTCGGCCTTATAGATTTTAAAGTAGTCTAAAGCCTCATCTTTAGTTTGCAACAAGTAAACATAGCAGAATTTAGTAGCATCATCTATCAACGTCATGAAATATCTCTTTTCACCTTTTGTCAACACACCATTCATCTCACATAGATCAGAATGTATGAGCTCTAGAGGTGCCAAGTTTCTCTCCTCGGCAGCCTTGTGAGGCTTTCGAGGTTGCTTTGATTGCACACAACTATGGCACTTAGAACCTTTGGCAATAGTGAAATTGAATTAAACTCATCTTGGACATCGAGACATCAAACCAAAATTAATGTGACATAAACGAGAATGCCAAACACTGGTATCATCATTAACACCACCACAAATATGATTCACGGATTTATTACAAAACTACGAAAGTGAAAACGGAACAAGCCTCCGAACTCATAACCTTTACCAATAAATTGTCCATGTTTGAAACAACGACTTTATTAGACTCTAAGACAACCTTAAACCCATCTACTGCAAAGAAGGGAGCCACTAACGAGATTCTTGTTCATAGTAGGGACATGCAGACGTTCCTCACCGCACGATCTTTCGAAGTAAACTTGGATCCACCGTGCCAACACCACGAGCGAAGCATGTGATCCATTCCCCATTAGGACGGATGAATCGGCGACACGATAAGAAGTGAACATAGAGATGTCGACACACACATGAACATTAGCACCGTATCAAGCCACCAACACGGTGATTGAAATACTTGAAAGAACGATAAATAAATTACCATACCCATCAGTATTGCTAGCGGTCACGACGTTGACAGTCTTGGCCTTTTTCCCTCTGCGGTCTGCGCGTTCTGGACAGTCCTTGGAAAAATGGTCGGGCTCTCCACAAGTGTAACAAGACAGTTCACTCTTGTCCATGTTCGTCTTCTTCTTCTTGAAGGTTGTAGTCTTTACAGGCTTGTTAAAGGAGGGTTTGAAGTTCCTTTGTTCTTGCCTCTGGTTGCCTTTCTGCACAAAGTTAGCAGTAGCAAGACCCTCTCCTTTCTCAGTAGTGTCCTTAGCCCGAGCCTTCTCCTCAACATCAAGGGACGCTATCAGATTTTCAACTGATATCTCCTGTCTCTTGTGTTTGAGAGTTGTGGAAAAGTTCCTCCATGAAGGGGGCAACTTAGCAATAATGCATCCCGCCACAAACTTGTCGGGTAAGGTACACTTAAGGAGTTCGAGCTCCTTGGCAATGCACTGTATCTCATGAGCTTGTTGAACCACAGGAAGGTCCTTAGTCATCTTAAAATCATGAAAGCTCTCCATGATATACAGTTCACTGCCAGCATCTGCAGCACCAAACTTGGCATCCAGTGCATCCCAGAGCTTCTTTCCATCTTTTATGTGCATAAACACATCACACAGACGGTCAGCAAGAATGCTCAGAATACATCCCACAAAGACAGTATTAGCATCCTCGAACTTCTTCTGATCCTCGTCAGATATAGTTCCCTCAGGTTTGCCTTTACTGATGTGGAACACTTTCATCGTGGTCAGCCAAAGCTCAGCCTTGTACTGCCACCTCTTAAAGTGCACACCGGTAAACTTATCCGGCCTCAGTGCATCGGTAAAACCAGCCATTGTTAATTCAGGAAATTGCCTACAATAAGGTTTTTGGATTGTTGGATTATTAGGCATAATTTCCATGATTAATTCCAGAATATAAATCATGACAAAACCAGCTACTAGCTCATGTAACTCGAACATACTAGATGTACTAAACAACAGGATGATCGGAAACAAACAGCAGCCTAACATGTACTCGCAGAACATGATGAATAACCAAACAGGATCACGTATGCGTGCCGTTCGGTTGTCGTAGTAGAAACTTTGGGAAGAGGATCGCAGCAGATGGCGGCGAAGGCGGCGGTAGGCAGCACCGCGACTTGGATGGAAGGCGACCCGTGATGAAGAACTCGGCGATCGCGAGCGCTTCCCAAAAACCTTATTCGCCCTCTCCCGTACAGAATCGCAAGGGCGAGTGGTTCCGGAGACCTGCTCTCCCGTCCGCCGGTGCACGCCGGCAAGCGGGATGGAGTAGACTACGGTGACGGCGCCAAGAGGAAGGCAAAACCCTAGATTGGTTTTCGGTGGTGTTGTGGCGGTAGCCGCACGGGCGTTATATAAGCGGCTCAGAAACCCTAACGGAGGCGCGTGGGCGAGTCCACGTTACGCCGTTGTCGATTACTAGCCCGATCGGCGAGATTCCCGCAACCATGGCGGCGTCGTGAAAATGACGGCGTGCGTCTTGGCGTCGTCGGAGGAGGAGCGCGCGTGTGTATCTCTCTTATTTCCACTCACTTACAAAGTGGTGCAACACTCCACCTTATAAGGTGGTGCAACTCTTCTCCAACTTTCCATGTGGGACTAAACTTTAGCTCCCACTCCACTCCCATGTGAGCTGCCACAAACATGGGCCCAAACACATATGGGCTGACACAAATTTGGGCTTTGAAATTTAGGGAAAATCTGAAATACTCATTGGCCTAAATGGATTAGCCCCATTATTTCTAACATTGTGACTGTCTGCAATCATGACATCCTGCAACCAGATAGGCCTACGTGATGTTTTATGTGGGGACATGAATGTAGAAAATTGTAAGAGTGTGTGGTGAACTAGGTATTAATAAGTTATTGATGACAGTTTTCGAGTAAGATATAGAAGGCAGTTGGTTCTACAATTATCCTTGGTCTCATCTATGCGTGAGTAAGTTGGGGAAACTCAAACCTACAATTTCCCACCTATCTAGATCAAACGTATAAGTGAAAAGAATTAAATTTAACCAAAAGCTAGTTTCAAAGGTTAGTTAATGGGTGAAAGTAATACAATTTTGATGAACATCAAGCATCTGCTCCACAAATGCAATTTATTGCTTCAACGAAACACATTACTTTATGCGTATTTTTCATGAATAACTACACCCCACAAATTTACGAAAACACATATTTAGAACGGTCGAGAAGAGTGTTTGAACTTAAACATGTTGTCCTTTATTGTATAGAATATTGATGATCTATCTTAATCTCAACCCACCGTTCATATGATTCTTCATCTCTCTCGAATGTCTATGCAAAATAGAAGAGCATTTAGTTTTGGATTTTATGTGGGCCGAATGTACCTGCCTAGAAGATTACACGTGACTCGGAACCAAAGTTGCCAAGGTAAAATCACTATGAGCCTAGTCAATTGTCTATTTTGTTTTGCAAAAACTTGCACTATGGATGATTTCTATGTTCTCGCGCTAGTGTATGTAGTTATCGCTAGGTGGTCATGCACCTATCTATAATTTGTATTACTTTAAACCTCTTTATACTAATGTTGATCATTATTAATAGGTCGGTGGATTTTTTGCACACACAAAAAATAACCTTGCTATAACATGTCATCACGTAATAAGTCACCGTGTTTGGTATCTAGTGAGGAATCAAGGGGTAAAATGGTCGGCAGGGGCAGAAGAGCCACCGGTAATTTTGCAAATACAGTCCTCATATATAATTAGGGGTGGGAACTAGTAGTGGACAATCCAAATTATTCGATATTTGTATTCGGGAAACTGGAAATGGTGATGGTAATATTTGAATCCGAACGAACATAAATATGGATGTGGTAAACATCTGGATTCATTTTGCAAATACAAAAATGAATGTGGTTTTAAATTTTGATGCAAATGTCGATATGGAAATGGATATATCCCTATCCCAATAAAATATTCTTTGGCGGCAATAATAGTACCTACAAAGAAGAGAAATACCGTTGGGAAAACACGTGGATCGTTATTTTGATATATTCAAGACTCCATGTAAGCAGCCAACTCTAGCCAGCTAAGCGAGATGCATACTATGGTGCACTTTGCTAAATATTATCACAGGAATGAGAGCTGAGATGTCGTGCGGCATCAAAGCGACGTCCCTATTCCGCCATGGTGTTAGGGTACAAGTTGAAGGACGGGTTGTCCTACACATATCAGTGAGACAGAAGATTGCTCCAGAGATTGGTAACCGTGGATGGCGTCTGGTCCCTTGATTAATTGCCTGACGAGGTGATATTTTCCTATGTATGCATGTAGGAATAATGGCATACAATAGCCACCTCACTGAAGGAGGAGATGCATTGAACCGGATCCCAACGCCTGCTAATCCAAAATATCGCTTGTGTTTCAATCGCATTGTGAGACAAATATACCCTAGTGCATATCTCTCTGCTTGATCTTAAACAAGGCCAGAGGCGGGTGTGCTTCCATATGCTTCTTTCAGCCCTTAGAAAAGGTACAAGAGAACCCCCCTACAACAATGCATTTGTGTGTATCTAAATACTCATATAGGCGTTGCTAGCGACTTTACCAACGGATAAACAGGCGTTGTATTTTTGGGCGTTGCAAGGACATAAGGCAACGGATATACGTGCGTCGGTAACCAATGGAATAAGGAATGCAAAATAGCTACAGATTTCGGAGAACAGTTGTATGCGTAAGTAGGAGCATCCTATACAGATTGGAAATTCTATATATAAACGCTATTTCCTAAGCTGGATGTTTCGATCGCTATGATAGCTTTTTTCTCAGTGAGAGAACAGTTTCCTAGGCTAGATGTTTCGATCTCTATGATAACATTTTTCTCATTGAGAGAACGGATCTCGTACCGTCACAAATCACATCACACAAACCATATAATCTGAATGCAGTTCATGAAAACAATTTAATATTTATTATTTGAATCACCATCCATACACACAAATTATCTGAAGATCAGATAGTTTACAATTTTGCATCAAAATATCATATCCTACACAGTCCTATTTACATCCAGTCTAATATTTTGCCAACAAGTTCATTGTTGATATCCGATATAGCAAGTCTTCTCATGCATGGAACCTGCAAATACAAAAATTTCTTTAATAGACAAAGCAGCTTGTTGTGAATTAACTTGCTTAAAAGTTTACATGTATAGTGACCTTCGTGGCATGCCAAAGCTGATTCAGTGTGCATTGACATGTTTGCAATCCTCTGCGTTTTAAATAGCTAGACCCTAAATCATAGTGATTGTCACATGGATGGAAATTAAAAAAAAGTCTGGATAACAAATAACAACAACGGGATCTAAACAAATCCATCGAACAAAATATAAGAAAACCTAACTAGAATGTCCAGCTGAGAGCAGATATAAAATTCTTAAATAAATAATAAATAGAATGATCGATAAAATTATCATAAAGCTAAAAAATTACTTCTGGCATGTGTAAGTAGAAGTTAAATGACCAGGAATTGAGTATTGCAGGGCGAAACATTTAAAGTCTAAATTCTTCAAAGGCACGGATACATGTGTACTTAACAAGACGACATGAAAACCAGCGGACTCTTTTTTAAGAAACTACTAAGATGGACCCATATCAATTCAAACTCTCTCATTGGTTGCCATGGTATGATTCCAAAATTCCAAGCGAGACATATATGAGCTGAAGCAAAAAAATGGTTCTAAATCTTATAACAAGTGTGATGATGAATTGTTCAAGTAATACGAGGAGGAGGAAAATTAATCGTATGAACGAATTAACTACATGCTAGAGTCAATTATGGCTGGTGTTATATGGCAGATTATGTACGTGCCACCGACCAAAACTAAATGCTGTTCAATAGAATATTTCAGTAATAATATGGACCAGTTAAGCAAAATGCATAAATAATCTTTACTGGAACGATACTATACTATATACGAAATCAAATTTAAAATAGGAACAGGAACAACTTCTGATTGAATAATGAAAGCATACCTTCAGTGATATCAACAATTACCTCGGTGGTATACAGAATGTTAGAAGGGCCCTTGGGGCCTTCAGAACTTGTCAATTCACTATTTTGTTATGTCAGATTCTGTGCCAAGGAGAACTAGTATTAGGTACGCTATGGTAGGCGTAGGCCGTATAATAAAAAATAAATTTTTTTGTAATTGACCAAAGGCATGAAGATCTAGTCTAGGAAGTGAGAAACGAAAAGGAAAATGGTATGATTGGAAGATAACTAAAAGGAGCTGTAATGAATTGCAAACAGAAAAATACAGATACCTCTGACTAATCTTCTCCAGCCCGCATGGATCAGATAAAAGAACTTAAACACTTGGGTTAGATAAAAGAACTTGAACACCTGTTTGGATTTTTTCTTTCCATGTTAAAATCAAGACAACCAATTCTTGCAGGGTTTCTTTATACGCATTCCTTTAGTGGCGCGGTCTGAATTCAACTCATACTCATTCAGCAGGTAACTTTTCTTACTCCCTCCGGCCCATACTAGTTGACTAGGATTTTTCGAAATTTGGATGAACCTATATGCTAAATAGTGTCTAGATTCATCCAAATCTAGACAAATTTAAGTCAACTAATATGGGGTAGGAGGGAGTAGTACTTTTACCATGATCTTTAAAATATTAATACTCTACAGAAATAACTAATCAATCATTGCAAGCAAAGGTTCAGTTGAGATATTGTATGAGCAGGAGTAGTACTAGATGTGATATAAATAGCCAAATGGGGACGAATCAATACCTGCAAATCGTGCTGGTGCTGGTTGTTAGTGTTGATGTGCGTGTCCGCTTGTTCCTTCTTGCTTTGCCATATCATGCCACTTCCGCTTGCGTTGCTGACCATGCCTCTGGCGCAATCGCAGTTATCAAGGATAAATAGAATTTCCACACAAAATTGTGACCAAGGGTAAGGAGGAAGAGAGGAATCTAACAGGGAAAAAAAGATAAATTACACCTGGAGCTCAAACCTCCGTCGTGCCCTTGCGCGGCCGCGCCCCTGTGCTGCGACTCCTCGCCATGGCGCTTTGAGAAAACCCGCATCGTGTTGTCGCCCAAATCCACCATTGCCGCACGAGCGTTTTCCAGAGTTAGGGGATCTCATGGTAGGAGAGGTGAGTAGTGGAAGGTGTCATCGTGAGCTCTATCACCAGCCGCCACTGATCGCCGACAAGGGAGGCTCCCTCAGAGGGAGGCGGCTAGGTTTAGGGGAGTTGAGCAGTCGGACGGCAGGTGAGGACGTGCGTTCGTGGCTGGTGGGTTAAGGATATGGAGTTGTGTTTAATGGGCTGGGCTCAAAATATTCCTTCCAATCTGTATAATAGACAATGGATCTAGCCTGCAACACATATACATGTATCTATGATAAAATTTTGCAACGAATATTTACAGCGTTGCCGAGTATATATTGCTATAGGAGGGGTCCTGTTGTAGTGAGAACAATGTGTTGCGTTCGTAATTTAAGTGTTGTGCGAATGTTATATAAGAAGATTGGTGTGTTCCATGCGACGTGGTGCAAAAATCATGCGATCCTGCAACCATGTGAACAAAAAAATCATGCGATCCTGCCTGGTGTTTTTGGTGCCACATGGGAGTATAACAGTAGCAACACCAATAAGATCTCAATCAAAATATTACTATAATTACTTGAACTACAATATCATTGCATCTTCAATTTCAGATTAAGAGATTACCACTAATATTTTATACCAAGTAGCAAAAGTAGAACCAACATCGAGCTAAATCTTATTAATTAAATTATCTCTATGGGAATTCCAAAGACTTCTCAACAAAATTATTTGGTTGGTCCATGTAAATTCAATTGGTGAATTCTTCAGCTATTCCAGAAATTCAGCTCTGTACTGCTAAAACAAAATATACAATACCGAAGGTCATTAAAGTATAAAAGAAATGCATGGGCGATGGAAGCCAATCATTAAATAAAATGTGAATATGCAACTGGAAAGGTCTCGAACAATGGGATGAATTGGAAAATACCGAACAGTCTAAGAGTGGACGATGGACCGTCCATGTGGAGTGAAATCGGGAAAATAAAAATATGAATTCAACCAAACCTTCGTGTTTCAGTTTACCGGTAAACGGATCATAATATCTTGTCATTCACACAATCTTGTCAGTTGGCTAAACATAAACTGGTCTTACTCTTAGAAACAATAATACTGCAGAAATTTTAGATGCCACATCTCAATTCATGAATGGATTTGTGTGCTGCAGCAATGCCACTGTGCACATGGTGATGTCTCCCTATTCCACCACCATCTTGGGATACAACTTGGAGGATATCTTGGACTGCGCAGATCTCCATGTGCTAGGCAGTGTCGGCATAGTCACCGTGAAATGCAGCAGACCATGCGTTTTATTGATTCGTTGAGATTTTATTTTCTGTTCCATCCAGATTTATGTGACAAAAATCGGTGTTGTGCAAATCTTAAATAAGAAGCTGACATGTTCATGGCCAGTTGGCCAAATAAACCATCGGTGGAGAAATCATGGAAAAAAGGTGGCCATAGAGAAAGGAAAGAAAAGAAAGACTATGGTCTCTATGATCATGCTAATCTCCTGGAAAATTTGGAAGGCACTAGAGTTTTTCGACATACATTCTCTCCTGCAACCATGGTGATTGCGAAGATTAAAGATGAAGCGAAATCTTGGAGCCTCGCCGATGCTAAATTTTTGAGTCATGTAATGCTGGAAGAGTAGGCCTACCTTTTTTATAAAGTCATGTGGCTTGGCATAGGCATTTGTTCTAAAAAAACCTTCTCCTTAATTAATAGAAAGGGTAAATATTTTGTCGTGCTTCAAAAAAGATTGATGTGTTCAATTTGACATGTGGTGCAATAATCATGACATTCTGCAACCATGTGCACCACCATGATATTTTCAATGGCAGACCGGAAACTACCATGCCACAACAGTAGGAGCATCATTCGCCAATATCTCAATCTACTACATATACTACCATGCCACTGCAGATATAGCTTCTGATCAACAGGGAGCAATTAAATGGTCAGACCCATATAAAGAATAGAGCCAAGTAGAGCTAAATTTTATTAATTAGATTGTCTACAAGGTTTTATTAATTACATTGTCTATGGCTTTCTGCCTCAAATATGCAGAGGCCATGGATATTCCTCCTTTGCAGAAATAAAAAGGAAAGAAGTTGATGGTTTCTAGGGGAAGCTTGTTCAAAGGAGTCTCTACAAAATTAAGTGGGGTTGTGCCATGTGAACTCAAATGGAATGTATTTCAGGTATATATATATATATATATATATATATATATATATATATATATATATATAGGAGAAACTTAACATTGTAGAAGTAAAAGGGAACCTGCGAGACCGAAGCTCATTAGTGCATAAACAAAACGTAAGAGAGGATGGAATTCAAGTATCAACAAGTCTACGACTGTGCATCATCCACAAAGAAGAAAATAATAAGAAAAAAATTTAATTTCAACTGAACCTTCACCTTTAAAGTAACTGGATAAATGGATCAAGAAACATTATGATATACTCCAGCTCACATACCATCTCACCATTTTGATATATGCAAAATTTTCTTAATTTTAGAAACATAAATTTTAGATGAGACTTCTATTCCTTCATGGAATGGGGAATTTTTTTCATTCTAATTTGGGTATGTACACAGACAAACAAAAAACTCCACTAAAAGTGTGGACATAATAGTTATCAAATGTTTCTCCATGTGCAAGGAACAAATGATCATCTTAATTGGCTTAAGCAAAAGTATGCGGCCAAATATGGTCATTATGGAACCATTTCAGTAGTGCGGTTCATGCGATGTTGAGAACTAATGAACCTATCTTTATTTTTGTATTGAGGTAATTGTCTTTGTAAGCTTGTGTGATTACAACTATTGTTGGGAATTTATCTACATATTTCATGTGAATGCATATTGTCCCAATGGGTGTGTTATTTGTCCTATGAATACTTGATGTACATTATTTTTGTTATCCATATTCTCGTGCATTTTTTGTCATGCACGTACGTCTGCATATTTTGTTCTCCATGTAGGTGTGCATCTTCGGGGCCTGATTTCCGGTTAGTCCTTCTTCAGATAACCGATCGGTCACAATTTTTGTAAAATCGAATTTTGGAATTAACCGGAGAACCGAACCGATCGATTTGGTCTAACGAATGCCCAATCCTAGCGATGAGGTAGATGATGACGAGAGAGTTGATTGTTCATCACCATGCTCAAGATTTGAATGTTATATATAATGGTGTGGCTAATATTTCTTTCTTGTGTTTCGATAATTTTGTTGACAAGGTAAGTCCAAGAACCTCTATTCTCACTGGAATGGATTGGTTGAGAGAGATATTGTCAACTCTAGGAGAAACATACAAGATGTTGCATGTGAACAATCATACCTTATTCGTCCTTCACGAGTTGTTAGTGAGCCGGTACAATCTAACCACATCCGTTGATTTGAGTAGTCATGAGGCCCTTGCAATTTTTCTATGGACTCTTGGCGGATGTGCGTCAAACATGAAAACATAGAATAGGTTCAAACACTCTAGTGATACCATTAGTCGTAAGTTTGGTGAGGTTATTTTTTGTGTCGTTCAGATGTTAACTCATTTTTTAAAACCAAAATACCCAAACTTCCGCGGTGTCCACAAAAGGATTAGAGATGACAAACGGGCCTATCCACATCCCAAGGATTGCATTTGTGCACTAGATTGTAATCACATTTGTACATCAATTGCCGGTGAAAATCAATAAGATACATTGGGAGGATGGGAGTTCCAACTCAGAATGTGTTGGCGTTTTGTGATTTTGATATGCGCTTTACATATGCATCTATTGGGCATCCAGGTGCCATGCATGATACAAGTGTGTTATATCATGCCATGCAAGGGGACAAAGATATCTTTCCCCATTCTCCAAAGGGCAATATTTGCAGCAAGCTATGACATTTATTTCATTATTTACTATATCATGACTAGCATTTTGTCATCTGTTCTAGGAAAAGTATTATATGGTTAATGTCGGTTATCCTAACCTACCAGGCTACCTTGCTCCATACAAGAACAAAAGGTATCATGTGCCTGATTTTCATAGAGGTGTGGAACCAACTACTCCGATGGAAAACTTAAATAGAGTGCACTGATCAGCATGTAATGTGATTGAGACACTGGTGGAAACGGGGCTATAGGTCCCGGTTGGTACGGGGCTTTAGTCCCGGTTGCCCAACCGGGACGGGGCAATCGGGACTAAAGCCCTAACCTTTAGTCCCGGTTGGGCAACCGGGACAAAAGGGTGCACACGTGGCAGCGGCAGAGGGCGAGGGGGTGGAGCATTAGTCCCGGTTCGTAACACGAACCGGGACTAATAACCTTCTGCCGCGGCAGATATTTGGCCCATTTCTCTGCCGCGGCAGAGAATTCATTTTGGCACATTTTGTTGCCATGGCAGCATTTTCGCCACTTTTTGTGCCACGGCAGAGAATTCATTTAGGTTATTTTATTGTTTATTTAGTGATTTTCACTTATCAATGAAGGAACCTTATATTACATCATGAATATCATGACAATATTACATTCAATACACGGATCGAGTTCATGCACTACATACAAAAGTTGCTATTCGATGCTACCGGCCAATTCCTTCAAAGTTGCTATTTTTACAATCCCTATTGTCTATACACAGCCGAATAGTATTCCCCTTTTGGGTCTAGGACAGCTGCATCTAAGAATCCCGCCAATTCCTCCTGAATTGCTCGTACGCGATCCTTTGGCAGAAGACCGTCCCGTAGACGTTCGATCTGATTTTAAAAATGAGTCAGTCTATTGTTGGAGATATGCCCAAGAGGCAATAATAGTGGTTATTATCATATCTTCATACTTATGATAAATGTTTACATACCATGCTATAATTGTATTAATAGGAAATATTAATACTTGTGTGATTTGTAAACATAAAAGAGTCCCTAGTAAAGCCTCTTGTTAAACTAGCTTGTTGGTTAATATATGATCATGGTTTCCTGATCATGAACATAGAGATGTTATTAACAACAGGGTCATATCATTAGGAGAATGATGTGATGGACATACTCCTATAGTTAAGCGTAGCATAAAGATCAAGTCATTTAATATAGTTCATTTGCTATAAGCTTTCTGATACATAGTAACCTAATTCCTTCGACCATGAGATCATGCTAATCACCATCATCACCGGAAGGATGCTTTGATGACATCAAACACCACACCGTAACTGGGTGGCTATAAAGGTGGCATTGAGTGTTCGGAAAGTATGTGTTGAGGCACATGGATCAAGAGTGGGATTTGTCCATCCATATGACGGATAGATATACTCTGGGCCCTCTCGGTGGAATGTCATCCAATTAGCTTGCAAGCATGTGACTGGCTCACAAGGGATCACATACCACGGGAACGAGAAAAGAGTACTTATCGGTAACGAGGTTGAACTAGGTATGCAGAGATACCGACGATCAAAACCTCGGATAAGTAAACTATCGTGAGACAAAGGGAAATTGGTATCGTATGTAAGTGGTTCATTCGATCACAAAGTAATCGTAGAAATATGTGGGAGCCATATGAATTTCTAGATTCCTCTATTGGTTATTGATCAGAGAAGAGTCTCGATCATGTCAGCATAATTCACGAACCGTAGGGAGACACACTTAAGGATTCGATGTTGTTGAGTAGTTATGGAATGATGAGTAAGAGACCGAATGTTGTTCGGAGTCTCGGATGGGATCCGGGATATCACGAGGAGATCCGGAATGGTCCGGAGAATAAGATTCATATAAGGAAAGTCCCGTTTCGGAGTTGGAGAATGGTTCCGGTGTTTTCATCGAGAATGTTCTAGAAGGTTCCGGAATGTCTGGCACTCAGGAGGGGAAAGGGTACATGAATGTGTTATATCAAGTTGATATGATTGCATCATGTACTAGGTGTCATCGCTGTACCAAAATAGAGGGTTTATTCAAATCCTAGTTTGAAAAAGTCAAACGGCTAGTTTGAAAATCAAACGGCTAGTTTTGGGGAAGAGGAGAAGGAGGTTTGAAACCGACTTGGGGGAGGAGTTCCTCCTCCCACCGCCGGCCCACCTTGGGTCCGAGTTGGGGAGGGACTCCCCTCCCCAGGCGCGCCTCCCTCCACCTATAAGAGGAGGGGCAGGGCTCCCCTCCTAGACACACAAGTTCCTACCTCCAAACCTAGCTTGGCGCCTCCACCTCCTGCAGCTGCCGCCGCCTCCCAGGGTTCTCCTTGCCACCGACTTGGGCACCACCAAGCCCTAGCCGCCGGCTCTAGCACCTCTTCCTCGGCGTGTCTAAACCCTAGATCATCGAGGTCTCTCTCATAGTCCACCATACTCGCTCCGGCTTAAGGCGAAGCCCTGCGAGATTTCCCCTCTACTTCCGGTACCACGCCGTTGTGCTGCCGGAATCGCGAGGAGAGTGCTACAACCTCCGCTGCCTGCTGGAACAAGGGAGAGGAAGGTCTTCGTCGAGTACCGAACATGTGACCGACTGCGGGAGCGCTGCCGGAACGCAGCGCCGGAAGGATCGTCTACGCGATCTTGAGATCGGCAAGTGTACGACTACATCACCCACGAGAATCTGCTCTCGTTAACCGCTTTGGAATCTTCGAGGGTAAGTTCCTCTATCGACTCGTTGCTACAATCTAGTAGATAGATCTTGGCTTGTTTGTGTGCATGCGGTAGAAATTTTTTGTTTTCCATGCTACGAACCCCTACAGTGGTATCAGAGCCGTGTCTATATGTAGATCTGTTTGCACGAGTAGAACACAATGGTCATTGTGGGCGTTGATGCTTTTATTGTCGATTGCTTCTTGTGTACTTTGCATCTTGCGGTATGTTGGGATGAAGCGGCCCGGGCTAACCTTACATGACATCGTTCATGAGACTTGCTCCACGCTTGACATGCAACTTGTATTGCATAAGTGGCTTTTATGGTGCTGTTTCTCCTAGCATAGTTAAGATCCAATTTACAACGGGTGATCAACAATACTAGTATCAATGTTGTGGTTCTTGTTCGTAAGTTAGAACGACACTTATTGAAAGCCCCAAACCACGTAAAATCTGAAAAGAAAGTAGAGGCGTCTAAATTTGTTTTGCGAGGGTGTCTTGATGATGTGATATGGCCATGATTTTGATTATATATGATGTATGCAATATTCCTTATTGTAAGTCGACGGCAGAGCCATATGGTTGTCTTTAATTTCTGTTAAGACCAGCGTGTCTATTCAAAGTAGTTGTAATAGTTGAAGCGATTGGGCGACAACCATGGAGAAGCATCATTGACCTTGATGCAATGTCGGTGATGATGGAGATCATGTTCGTGCTAGAAGATGGAGATCGGAAGCACAAAGAAGAAAGGCCATATCATATCACATATTATGAATTGCATGTGATGTTAATCCTTTATGCATCTTGTATTGCTTAGTAGACGACGGTAGAATTATAAGATGATCCCTCATTCACATGAATTTCAAGTCATAAAGTGTTCACCCTTAGTTAGCACCGTTGCTAAAGCTTGTTGTTTCGAAGCACCACGTGATGATCGGGTGTGTTAGATTCCGCAAGTGTATACAACGTGGGCAAGCCAGATTTTCTCATGCGGAAGCTAAGGTTTGATCTTGACGAGCCTAGCATGTACAGACATGGTCTCAGGAACACGGATCACCGAAAGGTAAAGCATGAGTCATATAGTAGATATGATGAACATGTTGATTGTTCGCCATTGAAGCTATATCAACTCTCGTGATGATCGGTTTTGATATGGTGGATTTGGTTCGTGTGATCACTAAAACAATGTGAGGGATATTGTTTTGAGTGGGAGTTTAACAACAATATGATTAAAAGTTGAACACTATTTATCATAAATTAACTCAAAGTGAATTTGCATAATTGTTGTAGTCATTGGCATCCGTTTACCACCTTGCGCTTAGTTATAATTGAGATGATAGAACTATAGAATTCTGGTTAGTTACTTTACGAACTGGTATCGTATTGTTTTTGAAGTGTTAATCTAAAGTTTAAAAGTCCTATTGCAAACTTTCAGTAAATTCCGGTTACTCCATGAAGTTTAATAATTGGTATTAAATAAAGAGTGACAATTCCAAGTGTTAGTGTATGAGTATCATGTTTGTCTCCATGATTCTTGATATTCAAAGGATTATCTTAATATCAAGGTTATCTAGGATATGAAAGAGTTGTTTCAGAAACCATGATGTGTGGAAGATATTGTGATATCTGAAACGAAGTTTTGGTTACACCATGATAGAGTATAATATGGCAAAGTTCATGTTCTCATATTTTGATGAGAATTTGCAAAGGGTTGGAGACACTTGTTGTCCTAATCCTCCAAAAGGTTTTGGACAGCAACATTATACTCGTAATTCATCGTTATAAGCTAAAAGTAGCTTGATCATGGACGATTCCATGATAAGGGTGAATATTTGATGTAGGTAAAATGTTTACTACACCAAGAGATTACTAAAGAAAGGAATTTGAAAGAACACCTAACATTTGATGATGGTGATCTACTTCAAAGTGCAAGTCCAAAGACATTGGTATTTAACTATACACGCTTTGGACTATGTGTCATATGTATGACTCCACTATTAATGTTGATAGATTCTTTCAAACGGAAAAGGAAATACTGAAAGAGAATCTCATAAGTATATGGCAGAAAAGAAAATACTAGAATTGTTCAGCTTAAGTATATAGATGATATACATGTTATGGCTATATTCTTTGCTTATTAAACAAAGCGGTTCTTAAGTATTTGATACTGAATTTATTGGTGTGAATCGTCATACGAAACAACAGAATTCATGAACTAAAGTGGACTAAGTAACTAGCAAAAGAATATGTGATGATGTTCATCGAGAACGAATAAAGGGTTATTGTGTTGCTCGTTAAACATCAAAGCTTGCCTTCAAAGATTTGTTTTATCAGGTATTATGAGAATAAAAGGGTTGTTCAAATAATTGTCGTAATCCATAAAAGATGGATTCGCAAATCTCGTTGGAGAAATCACATCCATAAAACTAGTGCTAAAGATGTCGAAAGACAAATTGATTGAAAGATCACTTAGGAAGTGACATCGCTGTTTAAATTATATTGAAAGAAAACATGAAGAAACTCCATGTGGATGGAATTTTAGAGTCTTTTGATTTTTGATCAAATGACGCCAGAAACTTTCCTAGAAATAATTAAAACTTCGTTCATAGGCCAAAAGGAACGAATGACTAGCTTATTGGAACTTGTACATATTGTTGTAAAGTCCATTATGTGTAGTCAAGAGCGATGGATTTCAACTTCATATGCTTTCTCCGAAAATTTGAGTGAATATATGAATATTTACTTAATAAGGATGAAGTATGAAACATTTGAAAAGTTCAAAGACTTTCAAGATGAAGTGCAAAATCATTGTAACAAGAATATAAACAGTTTATGATAAAGATCATAAAGGAAGATATTTGAGTTACAAAGTTTAGCATAATACCTAAGATTTATGGAATCGTTCCGTGGATTTGCATTTCCCGAAACACCATAAGAGTATGGAGCATTCGAGATATGTAATTAAACCTTGTTTGACATGGTAAGATCAAAGGTATAATTCATAAAACTGCCATTATATTTTAAAGATTAAAAGCTTTAGAGACTACCGTTTTTCCCACTGAAAAGAGCTTCATCATAATCCATTGAAATGACACCATATAAAGTTATGGTTTGGGATAAAACCCAAGTAGTCCTTTCTTAAAACATTGGTATGCTATGGATAAGAAAGATGTGTGCAACCAAAGTCGGATGAACCTGTCTTTGTATAACTGTTAAGTATTCCTCCATAAACACCGGAGACAAAAGTGTTTGTTGCTTAGAACGTCAAGTTTCTTTGAGAAGGAATTTTCGTGAAAAGTTAAGTGGGAGGACAATAGAACTTTGATAAGGTTAAAAGAACCTTAGCTATATGTGCAAATTTGCGCAGCGCCGAAAAGTGTTCCGGAGGTAGCAACAATGATCATGGATCACGTACCTCAAAGGTAGGGGCACGGAGATCCAAGTTCCTATTGAAACAAGTAGGTCGGATGAACAATCGAATACCAAGATTTGAGAGTTAAATCATTATTTGACAATAATGATCCGACTACATGCAAAGAAGCGATGATGAGCCCTGACTCCGTAAAATGGCTTGAAGCCATAAAAATCCGTGATAGTTCCATACACGAGAAATCAAGTTTTGAACTTGAAGGACCCTCTAGAAAGGTGTAAGACCTTACAGTCGTGTTTGGATCTATAAAGAAATAGACATGGATGTTTTACATCTATGAAATAGTCGACATGTTGGGAAAAAGTTCACAACGATGTTCAAAGGTTGACTATGATAAGATTTGATCTTTCATAGTGATATTTAGTTTAGACGGATTAGTGTAGCAACCACTACATATAATTTTGTTATATGGTAGTTGAATAAACAAAACAAGTTCTTCTAATAGAATTGTTACCTAAGGACATGTGAATAACATGGTCCATAGGGGTTTTGTTAATTCAAAGGATGCTAAAAGCATATGCAAACTTCAATGTTTGAAGTAAGCATCGCGGAGTTGGAATCTTCACTATGATGAAAATGTTAAAAGAGTTTAAATTCATCAGAGATGATGAAGATGCTTGCATTTGCAAGAAATTAAGTGGGAGCGCTAAGACATGTTTCTAATACATTATGTGGAAGACATATTGTTGATTGGAAATAATGTATCTTTTATTAACACAGGATAAGAATTTCATCTCGATGAAAGACTTAGGCAAAACCCAAATATTTGGCATGAATAGACGCTAATATGGTTGTGCCAGAAGTACATAGACGAGATATTGAGTGAGTTCAATATAGAAATTACAAGAAAGTTTCCTTTCGCACAGAAAGGATTGAATGAGTTCAATATTGATGATATATTCAAATGTATTGACATTTGGTAAGTGAAACAAGATTCAAGTATAGATTGATACTTGATCACAAAGAGTATTTATATCAATCATACTGTGATATGTACAAATCCAGATATGTCCTATGATCTAAATGTTGTGAGCATATACCAGAATGATTCATAAGATGATCATTGGACAATAGTAAGAATATTCTTATGATCTTTTGGAAGAACTAAGAGTATATTATTTGTAGAAGTGACAAATAGATGGTTAGTTCATTGTAAAAGTACTACATTGATACTAGTTTTGTCACAAAGTACAAATTAAGTTTATCTCAATCTAAACCAAGGGTGGAACAATATAATGGAAAGTGAGTTCCATAATGGATTTGGATTAGTTCCAAAGTTAAAGACATTGTGACAGATACTACAACAAAAGTCTAAGTGTATGACTGCTATTTTAGCAGCAAAAGAGGGCATTTGTGTCAAGTAGTTTGTTATCAAACTAGGTGTAGTTCACAGTGGGATAATACTATGAAGATATATTGTACGACAATATTATCAACATGTTTTTAACCCCAAAGAACTAAAGGTCTCACCAAAGGACCAAATTTGTACGAAGCCATCTCATTAGAGAATGAGTGATGCGTAGAGACGCAAAGATATGAAATTACACACGGACCTGGAAGTGTCAGATCCGGAGATCAGTTGACCACTAGCAATCGTGTACATACAACACCAGAAAGCCATAGGTGTTGAATACACAAAGGATTGAAACTAGATTATTGACTCTAGTGCAAGTGGGAGACTGTTGGAGATATGCCCAAGAGGCAATAATAGTGGTTATTATCATATCTTCATACTTATGATAAATTTTTACATAACATGCTATAATTTTATTAATCGGAAACATTAATACTTGTGTGATTTGTAAACATAAAAGAGTCCCTAGTAAAGCCTCTTGTTAAACTAGCTTGTTGGTTAATATATGATCATGGTTTCCTGATCATGAACATAGAGATGTTATTAACAGTGGTCATATCATTAGGAGAATGATGTGATGGACATACTCCTATAGTTAAGCGTAGCATAAAGATCAAGTCATTTAATATAGTTCATTTGCTATAAGCTTTCTGATACATAGTAACCTAATTCCTTCGACCATGAGATCATGCTAATCACCATCACCAGAAGGATGCTTTGATGACATCAAACACCACACCGTAACTGGGTGGCTATAAAAGTGGCATTGAGTGTTCGGAAAGTATGCGTTGAGGCACATGGATCAAGAGTGGGATTTGTCCATCCATATGACGGATAGATATACTCTAGGCCCTCTCGGTGGAATGTCATCCAATTAGCTTGCAAGCATGTGACTGGCTCACAAGGGATCACATACCACGGGAACGAGAAAAGAGTACTTATCGGTAACGAGGTTGAACTAGGTATGCAGAGATACCGACGATCAAAACCTCGGATAAGTAAACTATCGTGAGACAAAGGGAAATTGGTATCGTATGTAAGTGGTTCATTCGATCACAAAGTAATCGTAGAAATATGTGGGAGCCATATGAATTTCCAGATTCCTCTATTGGTTATTGATCGGAGAAGAGTCTCGATCATGTTTGCATAATTCACGAACCGTAGGGAGACACACTTAAGGATTTGATGTTGTTGAGTAGTTATGGAATGATGAGTAAGAGACCGAATGTTGTTCGGAGTCTCGGATGGGATCCGGGATATCACGAGGAGATCCGTAATGGTCCGGAGAATAAGATTCATATAAGGAAAGTCCCGTTTCGGAGTTGGAGAATGGTTCCGGTGTTTTCATCGAGAATGTTCTAGAAGGTTCCGGAATGTCCGGCACTCCGGAGGGGAAAGGGTACATGAATGTGTTATATAAAGTTGATATGATTGCATCATGTACTAGGTGTCATCGCTGTACGAAAATAGAGGGTTTATTCAAATCCTAGTTTGAAAAAGTCAAACGGCTAGTTTGAAAGTCAAACGGCTAGTTTTGGGAAAGAGGAGAAGGAGGTTTGAAACCGACTTGGGGGAGAAGTTCCTCCTCCCACCGCCTGCCCACCTTGGGTCCGAGTTGGGGAGGGACTCCTCCCAGCGCCTCCCTCCACCTATAAGAGGAGGGCAGGGCCCCCTCCCAGACACACAAGTTCCTACCTCTAAACCCTAGCTTGGCGCCACCACCTCCTAATGCCGCCTCGCCTGTGGTTCTCCTTGCACTGACTTGGCACCACCAAGCCCTAGCCGCTCTAGCACCTCTTCCTCGGCGTGTCTAAACCCTAGATCATCGAGGTCTCTCATAGTCCACCATACTGCCCGCTTAAGGCGAAGCCTCGAGATTTCCCTCTACTTCCGTACCACGCCAGTGCCCGGGAATCGCGAGGAGAGTGCTACAACCTCCGTCACCTGGAACAAGGAGAGGAAGGTCTTCCGAAAATTTAACGATGTGACCGATCATGGAGCGCCGGCCGAACGCAGCGCCGGAAGGATCGTCTACTCGATCTTGAGATCGGCAAGTGTACGACTACATCACCCACGAGAATCTGCTCTCGTTAACCACTTTGGAATCTTCGAGGGTAAGTTCCTCTATCGACTCGTTGCTACAATCTAGTAGATAGATCTTGGCTTGTTTGTGTACATGCGGTAGAAATTTTTTGTTTTCCATGCTACGAACCCCTACACCTATATGAATGAAACTAAACACAATTTGATTATAATTAAAAACTATAGAAATTGTTTACGTACGTGGAGTTGCTCTAAATTTCTGCCCTTCTCATCGCACGTCTTCCGGATGAACTCGCAAACATAGTATCCACATAGATTGTTACCTGGTCCCTGCGTCAGGAACTTTACGAGAACAGAGTTCAATCAAAATAATAATCAAGCATGATAATAACTGTATCAAAACTAGAATCAAAGAGATGCGCGGATATAGCTAGTGGTGCTTACATTTAGTGGTTGAAATGTAAGCTCCTCTTTCCAAACACCCCTAACCTTGTTGATGAACCATTTCCAAGCGCTGCCCGGCGTAGAAAACGAGTAAAATAAGTTATTAAGTACTTGATATCATAAAATTCACGAACGTTGCCGATATAGTGTCGTAATGATTAAAATTACCGCTGGAGAAGTATCTGCATGTCCTTCCACATCTCAAGGGGTTTATGTTTCGAGTCCATGACTAGTACACGCCCTTTGTCAAGTTGAATGATTAACAGAATATAGTGGTAGCTGCGAATGCATAACTAATCAATTATATACTTAACATCGAGTAAGCGAAATAGTAAGTGTATACAAGACAATAACACTCACTCGAAGTTGTAAGGAAATAGTATTTCCCTTTTGGTTTCTTGAAACCTTAACACGTGTACTATATTATCCTCCGTATCCTGGGGTTTTGTTTTGAGATTAGCTTGATGAACCCAATATGGGTCAATGAAGCCAATGTCATAGATTTTTCCTCTGCTGCATTCGAGAATCTTCATTCTGCATATTACAGTATGATTATATACATGCAATAAACAAGATGAGATAGTGGAGACTAAATTAATTACAATTAGTACTTACGGACAATAGGCCGATGATCGATTTGTCCAAGCGTCTTGATTGAATAATTGAAAAGTTCATCAAATTCAATGGATATCATGTCATCCATATCTTTCCCATGATGCTTTTTGTAACCTTCAAAGACTATCCGTTAGCCCCGGCCTTTGTGGCATGCATGTACTAGTTATGCAATCTTCGCATTTTTGTTGGAAGATTGTTTACCTCCTCAGGTTTGACGAGAGGTTTGACGTACTGGTATTTATATGCTACTTCACTCACGGGGAAGAACTCTAGCTAGGATAAGTACTGGGCAATACTCATACCTTGAGCAGCGGCAGCTTCTCCGTATTGTGCAACTACCTCTGGATCATACTGCTCTTACCCCATATTTGCTCGACCCCACAATGGTTTGGGAAATCACCTTGAGAGGCGCAAGTCTGTTTGCTTGTTCTCCGAGCTGGGCAACGATTTCGCTTGCATCAAGATCGCTCTTGAGGCTTTTGTGCCGCTTGTGACTTGAGAATAGAACGCTCATAGTCTCATGACAGCTTTGGCTCGGGTTGATGAAGAGTCTTTAGCATTTTCAACACTTTGGATTTTTCTTCTTTGGTGCTGGGGAACTCTGGCTCTTTCGGCCGCCTCAGCTTAGCGAAAAATGTTGTCGTTTCCGCATCAACGATCGCATGATCAACTCTTCAAGAGGTCATAAGCTCTCTTGGGAGGAACCTTTGGTACTTTTGGAAGAGGCTCTTGTTTACGTTTGGCGATCGCTACCACGACGCCGATGGCGATGCGCTTCGCTTTTTATCTGGCTGGCGATGGCTCCATGGGCGATGGCTGCGAAGATTGGTGGCGGCGTGGCGGGTGGCGACGAAGACGGCTGCATGGCGGCGACCTACCGGAGACGGGTGAGGCGGCGAAGATGGCCTTGGCGTGTGATTAAGCACGATACATTCCTTCGCCATAGAATGATGACGTTTTGCATCTCGAAAGACAGTCACATCCCCTTCTGCGGGTAGTGACGATCCAAAACTTCAAAGGTGGGCATGATTTCATCCACCCCGACAACAGCGTAGCCCTCTGGAACCGGACAACAGTGGTAAGTTGGTGTGGGTCCAATTGGTAAGGCATAGCCTACCGCCACCATTGATATGTTCACAACTTTGACATGTAGCTTGTAGTTTGTCATCTCTGTGATATCATCCACTGGGTAGCCAACAGGAGCCATCGTCGGTGCACCATCGTCATCGCCATTGTCATCACCCGGGACCTCGGTGGAAGCCACACTGCTTTTTCGATTATTCGATAGGCCGGTAGCATCGAATGCAGTGTGCTGCTGAGATGGGCCGGTAGTACTTTGCTCTTTAAGTGCGTTAATTTCATCTTGTTGTTGCTTTAATCGTTCTTCAATTAAACGCATTCGCTCTTTCTGACTATCTGCTTCAACTTCCGCCCTGTCCTTTCTCCTCTGACGGCTTCTATCAGGATATTTCTTCCTCTCTTCAGGAAACCCAGTCCTCCATGGTTGGGTGCCTCTTGTGCCTCGTGTTCGTCGATCATGTTCCTTATTTCGAAGGGCGAGTGTGAGCTCATCATTCTCTCTATCGGGAATGAAGTCCCCATCTTTAACAGCCTTTACTGCTTTTCTGATCCTCTCGATTGGCAAGGGGTCTTCTTTATGTCGTATGTTATATATAGACCTCCCTTCCGAGTCCAACGTGCCCCCATGCCCGTAAAACCAATTCCTTGCACGTTCTACCCAATAAATGCCTCTCTGGGGTGATCTTTTTATCACGCATGATTCATTCTCAAGTTTCTCCCACTTAGGAATGCCAGTACAGCCACCTTGCCCCATAGTATGGTGATACTTCTTGTTAGCAGCATTCAGCTTATTCGTTGCAGACATTTTCTTAGCTTTTTCTGATGTCTTGTATTCCACAAACTCAGCCCAGAATGGTTTTATCTTCTATAACTGAATATTCTTGAAATCGGGAGTATTCTCTTTCACGACATAGTCAAGGTGCAATCTTTTCTTCCAGTTGGTGAAACACTGGGCCATCTTCTTCAAAGCCCACTCCCTGACCTTAGCCTCCATGGCTCTCCCATGTTGTAAGGCGCCCTCAACTGTATCCTCCGCATTTGGATCCAGCTCTACCTTCGGTAGTTTGAAATTAACCATGAGCCTCTTCCACGGTAAATCTTTGGCGTGGTTAGGGACAAATAAACATGTTCCCTGTTAATCCGCATTAGTAGGCCTATTCCAATTTCTAATGGTGATCGGGATTAAGTCCCTAACGATTACTCTGCATTGTGCCACAAATTTCTTTGCGACAACTTCGGGAGCCGTCGGTTTGCCGTCTTCAGCGACATCTTCGATCCTGAACCTCTCATGGTCTTGCAACTTTTGGTTGGGCCTCGTCGCTCTTTTCAAGAGATTCCTTCGATCCAGGGCTAAAAGAAGAAATATCGTCGTTACTATTTCTATATAGATAGCAGATGATTAATTAATGAATTGATTATATTACATGCTCCTCGCCGAGCATCGTCTTCGATTACACAAGGCATCGCCTTCTCCCTCATGGAAGGCAACACCTTCAACCTCAAACAAGTCGTCTATTAGGTAAAGAGGATCACCCTCACGGAGTTGTTGAACGTTGATACGTCTAAATTTTCTTCCCACGGATCACACCTTGGATCAACTCTTCCTTTTCTTCGTCTCGTGTGGGTCCATATTTTACGCATAGGTGGAAAATGAATAAGTCAAAGCGGCTAAAGGAGAAAGTTAGGTACGGTGTTGAGAGATATAAACCTAATTCAGAGAAACCCTAATATATACATACACAATAATAAAAATGAAGAAACCTAAACCCTAAACCTAGCTACAAAAGGAAACCGTAGTAGATAGGCACATCGTCGAACCCACATGCACCTAAGGGGTATTAATGATTCCTTATCTAAGATAGGGCTTTTAAGTTGCTTGACAATGTGAATCGGGTCTGGGGCTAACCACAGTGACTGACCAGTGGGGCCGAAGACCAATAGTACCAAACTAATTAATAAACCTAATAATACCTAACTAATAATAAACCTAATAATCCAAACACCAAAAAGAAAGGGAAACAATCAGCACATGGCATCGATGCAATGCTCAAGCAAGTATGATGATATGACAAGTTAATTTGCATTGGAATGTAACCCTAAGACATGCTCGACGATTAAATCGGGGTTCCGAGGGGTGAAAACCCTAACTCGGGGAAACTCCGGAACATATGAGAGGGGTGCATTTGTTCTTCTAATTATACTTGTCATTTAAGTTGTTGAACAATGCATGATTATAGGTTAAATAGATAGGTTTCATTTTTCTGAACAATTTGATATATTATTTGTAATTTTCTGACTTATAAATAAAAAGATATTGAATTTACAAGTTTATATCAATTTCTGGAATTAATTAATCATTTAAAATTGAATTACTGTGTCAATATGACATCGCCAAAGGTTGGGTTTTTACCCGCATGTAACAGCCATCGGATCGAGTCTTTGGGCCCTAGGCCACAATAGCAAGCCACCGTGGTGGTCAGTCGAGCCCGTGGGCCCGTACGCCGTGACGCCGGTGACGCTATCTCGGCCACCGTCGGCCGCTCACGGGGCAAGGCGTGAGGCGGCGCGACGGGCTAGGCTTGATCGAAGCAGCGTCAGAGGCAATAAAGTGGCGGGCTTCAAGAAGCTCATCGGAGCTGGCGCACGACGGGCAAGCGTGGCGGCGGTGGCACGACTGCGCGTGGCTACAACAAGCAAGCGGGCAAACGGAGGGCACCGGAGGTGCAGAGGCTCACCGCGTGTTAGAGAAGGCGCGCCGCTTGGTCACCGAAGCCGCCGTCGCCGAGCTCGGCGAAGCGGGGGGCAGGGAAGCGGCGCCTGAGGCGGCGTGTTGGCGGAGGCAACGTGGCGCAGCTGACGGCCAGCGAAGGCCAGAAGCGGTGAAGGCGTGAAGAAGTGAGATGGGAAGGCAAGAAGAAGAGGAGGGCGTCGGTTATAATTAAAGGATTTTAGTCCCTTGGTGGCTCCAACCGACTAAAGATAATTCCGCTGGAGCCACCAACCGGACGTTTACTCAATATTTTCAGCAGACCAAGGGTTGGCGCATGAGGGACATATATTCTGCTTTTCAAATTTTTCGTATTTTCTCTCTACTTCCGCCTTATTTTTTATTTTGGGGTTTAAATTTGTATTGTTTTTTAAATGATAATTAATTTGGAATTTAGAAAAACTTTAAACATAAAAAGTGTTTGGATTTGAATAAATAATTCAAAACCATTTTCTGTTTTAAAAAATAATTAATGTAACCATTTAAAATATGAACCATTTACAATTAAAAATGAATTAACTTAGATTTTTTAATATCAATTTGGAATTTAGAAAAGCTTTAAACATAAAAAGTGTATGGATTTGAATAAATAATCCAAAACCATTTTCTATTTTTAAAAAAAATTAATGTAACCTTTTAAAATGAATTAACTTATATTTTTGAATATTAATTTGGAATTTAGAAAAAGTTTAAACATAAAAAGTGTTTGGATTTGAATAAATAATTCAAAACCATTTTCCGTTTTAAAAAATAATTAATGTAACCATATACAATTAAAAATGAATTAACTTATATTTTTTTAATATCAATTTGGAATTTAGAAAAACTTTAAACATAAAAAGTGTATGGATTTGAATAAATATCCAAAACCATTTTCTATTTTTAAAAAATAATTAATGTAACCTTTTAAAATGAATTAACTTATATTTTTGAATATTAATTTGGAATTTAGAAAAACTTTAAACATAAAAAGTGTTTGGATTTGAATAAATAATTCAAAACCATTTTCTGTTTTAAAAAATAATTAATGTAACCATTTAAAATATGAACCATTTACAATTTAAAATGAATTAACTTATATTTTTTAATATCAATTTGAATTTAGAAAACTTTAAACATAAAAATGTTTGGATTTGAATAAGTAATTCAAAACCATTTTCTGCTTTTTATGGGCGGAAAAAAGACGGAAAATAATGGGGGAAAGAAAATTTGATTAGGATAGAATGGAATTAAAGTACATAACGCAACTAACACAAAGTTACATAGAAGAACTGAAAATTAAGATACATGGCCAGATTAAATCATAATCGCCGAGAACTTGTTTTGCAATGTTGAATAATTAGTCATGCTCCCGACACACTGTAATACCGCCATCGTAGTCGCTGCTTCCGGCCATGCCGCTATCGTCGCTTGGTCGCCGTAGTTCAACCTTGAAGGTTGAGTACGAGTGGGATGGACTTGAGGGTAAGGCGGGGGCTAGAGTCGGCGGTCGTGTCAGGCCATGACGCCTGGAGAGTCGGGTCAGCGCCACCACAGCTGACGGCCGCCTCGTTGAAGTTCGGGAGAGGTGGCCCTCCTCCTCCGGGCGAAGTGCCCTCTCACCGCCGATCCACGAAGAAGGCTTCCCAAGTCGGGAAATAGTCTGGATGCCATCCGGGATTCCTTGCTGCTCCGGCGTGAGCTCAAGTAGTAGTGGTTCGTGATGGCCATCCGACGCCCACACCTAGAGGGCAGAGGAACGGCACGCCCGGCCAAAGATCCAGGGACGGGACAAGAGTTCGGGTAGGGGTAGTTCGAGGCGCAGCGCCCGCCTCCCTAGGAGTTAGTGCTACGGTGGAAGCCATGGAAAAGAGTGATGAGGTTGCGTATATGAGTCTAGAGATGTGCAATGACAATGGAGGCCAACCTACATATATATATATAGTGAAGAATCAAGGGAAGAATCGAGGGAAGAATCATGGAAAAAATGGCGGGAAGAAAAATGGCGGGAAGAAAAATGGCGGGAAAAATGGCGTGTCGACATTATGTCGTGCGTCGTGTACGTTGTCCCGGATAGTGTCACCAACCGGGACTAAATATGAACCTTTAGTCCCGGTTGGAGACACCAACCGGGACAAAACACGAGTCAACACTAATAATAGGGGTGAGTGTTGGAAAATGGAAAAGGGCATTTCCGTGCGACAAAAAGGAAAACTTCCTCCTGCAACATTGTTCTCCATACCAATGTCCACACACATGCATAATATTGGCACAACATCACAAACTATGTCGTGATTCAGCACATAACATCGGTCATTTGGACCGAAAGCTATGAAACCTCGAACATGATAGGTCATTTTGTGAAGGTTTTTTGGAAACATGATCAATATACCAAGTCTGGTATTTTTCCTTTAAACTATGTAACATAATATGACACCACGCGAAGGATTTTTATTATTCGGATTTTTTTTTGAATTTATTATGCCCGTTTTGAATTATCTGAATTTCTTACTATGGTCGAACCGGTGTGCATGAAGATAGGGGACGAGCATCTTTAGAACTTGCATTGGATCCCTGAAGAAACCACATATTGCGAGTCTAAAAATAATTTTTTCAAAAAATCACGGGCGATAGATCATGTGCCTGTAGTACAAACCGGACCCACTTCCTACCGATTCGGCAGACATTTGTCCTTTTTACCCGGGATGGACGAAAAGGTTTGAGATGTCCCTGTTGGGAGATAGTCCATGTAAGGTGGTCTAGTATTTTAGGAAAATGGGACGGTAGCATTCTGAAACGGCATTTTGGTGGTTACTAAACAAAACGACCCGTTTTTTGCGCTCGGAAAAAAGAAAAGGGCTTTTCCGTGCGACGAAAAGGAAAACTTCCTCCTGCAACATTGTTCTCCATACCAATGTCCACACACATGCATAATATTGGCACAACATCATAAACTATGCCGTGATTCAGCACATAACATCGGTCATTTGGACCGAAAGCCATGAAACCTCGAACATGATAGGTCATTTTGTGAAGGTTTTTTCGAAACATGATCAATATACCAAGTCTGGTATTTCTCCTTTCAACTATGTAACATAATATGACACCACGCGAAGGATTTTCATTGTTCAGATTTTTTTTGAATTTATTATGTCCGTTTTGAATTATCTGAATTTCTAACTATGGTCGAACCGGTGTGCATGAAGATAGGGGACGAGCATCGTTAGAACTTGCATTGGATCTCTGAAGAAACCACATATTGCGAGTCTAAAATGATTTTTCAAAAATCAAGGGTGATAGATCATGTACCAGAGTACAAACCGACCCACTTCACCGATTCCAGACATTTGTCCTTTTTACCCGGGATGGACGAAAAGGTTTGAGATGTCCCTGTTGGGAGATAGTTCATGTAAGGTGGTCTAGTATTTTAGGAAAATGGGACGGTAGCATTCTGAAACGTCATTTTGGTGGTTACTTCACAAAACGACCCGTTTTTTGCGCTCGGAAAAAGGAAAAGGGCTTTTCCGTGCGACGAAAAGGAAAACTTCCTCCTGCAACATTGTTATCCATACCAATGTCCACACACATGCATAATATTGACACAACATCACAAACTATGCCGTGATTCAGCACATAACATCGGTCATTTGGACCGAAAGCCATGAAACCTCGAACATGATAGGTCATTTTGTGAAGGTTTTTTCGAAACATGATCAATATACCAAGTCTGGTATTTTTCCTTTCAACTATGTAACATAATATGACACCACGCGAAGGATTTTCATTGTTCGGATTTTTTTTGAATTTATTATGCCCGTTTTGAATTATCTGAATTTCTAACTATGGTCGAACCGGTGTGCATGAAGATAGGGGACGAGCATCGTTAGAACTTGCATTGGATCTCTGAAGAAACCACATATTGCGAGTCTAAAAATGATTTTTTCAAAAAATCAAGGGCGATAGATCATGTACCTGTAGTACAAACCGGACCCACTTCCTGCCGATTCGGCAAACATTTGTCCTTTTTACCCGGGATGGACGAAAAGGTTTGAGATGTCCCTATTGGGTGATAGTCCATGTAAGGTGGTCTAGTATTTTAGGAAAGAGTTAAATCCATGGTTAGTCATTGGACTTGCTTAGCAAAGTCAATACAGTCATTGTACATCGGAAATACGAATTTACGGTCATCGAACTCGCGTCGGAGGATCACTCATGGTCACCGCGGGCGTCGTAGAGATGTATTTGACGACGTGGCGCTGAGTGGACCCACTGTCAGTAATAACATATAGGCAAAAAATAACAGGTAAAGAATAACCACACATACGAGGTTTTTTTTTGCAAAACAAGCATTCCTTCTTCCCCAATTGTCTATCCCGTGACATGTACGTGCCAAAAAAAAATCCAGTGCCACCGCCGGTGGAGCTCGCCGGCGTGCTCCTCCTCACCTTCCCACGCTGCCGTGAGCTCCCCCTTCCTCTCCGGCTCTGTCGATGGAGCTGCTCGGCGCGCTCCTCCTCCCTCTCCTCTCTCTCTCCCCCCCCATCATCTATCTGCTTCGCGAGCACACGCTCACTTATGCCAGGCGCCGAGGACTGGAACCCGTGCAATGCCACACCCGCGGCGACAGCGTGTCTCCTGACGCCACGCGGCCCGACGCCACGGGGTCTCCCGCCACCAAGCTGGTTTTAGGTGGCGCCAAGGAGGCCAAAGGGGGGAAAGAGAGCCGCCGAGAAGCGAGGCGCACGGCGCGGCGGATGCTCTGCTGGAAGGATGAAACAGCGCCCGTGGCGGCTCTATGTGTATCAACGAGGATGGTCCGGTTCGAGGTTGGGGATGAGGGCGGCGGAGGACGAGGTCGACGACGGCCAACTCTCCGCCACTCTTCCACGATTCCACCCCATCCACCGCTAGCTTCCTCCTCGTAGCGCAGCCCCTTGTCTGTTGGTTGGCCGCCCTCCTCCTTGTGGCCCGACGAAGAACGAGACCGCCGCGGCGCATGTGCTCGCCCATCATTGATCTCACCAAAGCATCCATCTCGTCCCTCGTAGCAATGTCGGTTGGGCGGTGTCGGCGGAGGCTAGGTGGTGCTTGGCACCTGGACGGGTCATCGAAGGCCTGGTCGCCACGGTGAGAAGCTGCCGGGCCGAAGCGGCGAGGGCTGCAGACCGATCTGGGCCTCGCCATCGCCTCCACCCGGTCCACGTCCCACCTTGCCGCCGCCGCCGAACAACATCCTCCCGAGCCGGGCCGAGGCATGGCGTCAGAGGAGACTAGGAATCTCGATGCGCATGCGCCACGCCAGCTCGAGGGGTTGCCGACGGAGTCGCCGAATGACTCGCATGCTTGAAAGTGCGCCGCCGTCGTCGTGCTCCCCTGGAAGCCCGCCCCGCCCAAATATGGCCGATGTCATGGCATGCATCCTCCATTCCGCCAGACCCTCCGACGGCGATCCTCTAATTCTTGTTTCGCCCACCCCGCTTCACGATGTACTAGCGGGCGCCCTCCCCAATTCGGCAAGACTGCGCGCTCTTCCTTGCATCTTGGTGTGTCGGCGGCGCCCCTCCCCTCCCTTTTGATTTGTGTAACAGGGGCTGCAACGGGGTAGCCGCAGACAACAGTTGTTGCTCCCTCGATGGTTGTCATTCTGGGACGGCGGTGCCGCCGAATTGGGGATAGAGCAGACAGAGAACAGTGAGAGGATGATGGTTTTGCAAAAAGGCCCTCAGACACATTGTAATTTTTACCTCTATATGTTAAGTTACCGACGGTGGGTCCTGCTCTGCCACGTCGCCAAATACGCCTACAACACGAGCAGTGACCGTGAGTGACGCTCTGACACAACTTCGATGACCGTAAACTCGTATTGCCATTGTACAATGATCGTATTGAATTTGCTAAACAAGTTTAATGACTAACCATGGATTTAAGTCTTTAGGAAAATGGAACGGTAGCATTCTGAAACGGCATTTTGGTGGTTACTTCACAAAACGACCCATTTTTTGCGCTCGGAAAATGGAAAAGGGCTTTTCCGTGCGACAAAAAGGAAAACTTCCTCCTGCAACATTGTTCTCCATACCAATGTCCAAACACATGCATAATATTGGCACAACATCACAAACTATGCCGTGATTCAGCACATAACATCGGTCATTTGGACCGAAAGCCATGAAACCTCGAACATGATAGGTCATTTTGTGAAGGATTTTTCGAAACATGATCAATATACCAAGTCTGGTATTTTTCCTTTCAACTATGTAACATAATATGACACCACGCGAAGGATTTTCATTGTTCGGATTTTTTTTGAATTTATTATGCCTTTGAATTATCCGAATTTCTAACTATGGTCGAACCGTGTGCATGAAGATAGGGGACGCATCGTTAGAACTTGCATTGGATCTGAAGAAACCACATATTGAGTCTAAAATGATTTTTCAAAAAATCAAGGCGATAGATCATGTACAGTACAAACCGACCCACTTCCGCCGATTCGAGACATTTGTCCTTTTACCGGATGGACGAAAAGGTTTGAGATGTCCCTGTTGGGAGATAGTCCATGTAAGGTGGTCTAGTATTTTAGGAAAATGGGACGGTAGCATTCAAACGGCATTTTGGTGGTTACTTCAATAAAGCGACCCGTTTTGCGCTGGGAAAATGGAAAAGGGCTTTTCCGATGCGACAAAAGGATGGTGTCACCAAGGGACATTATGTCGTGCGACACATGCATAATATGGGCACAACATTATGTCGACATTATGTCGGCGGCGTGTACCTTGTCCCGATGGTGTCACCAACCGACTAAAGATCATTTGTAGTCCGGTTGGAGACACCAACCGACAAAACACGAGTCAACACTAATGATAGGGGTGAGTGTCGACATTATTTCGTATGTGTCAACACTATGACGAGCTGTACTATAAATAGGCATCCTTGCAGTCCAGTCCTCCAGCTTTGAGGCATCTCCAAGATGGTTTTCGAGAGCAGGACACGACTACGGCCAGTTTAGGGGAGATGTTGACGAGCCGCCTCCGCATCTCCGAAACGGTCATAGAGGCACTCCTAATATGTGAAATTAGTTAGCTCCGAGGCGTATTGATCTAGTTAGAAGTTACAAGCTGCAAGATGGTTTCGAGAGCTGGACACCTGCATGCCAGCCAGGATATGCTGACGAGCCCAGTCCTCGGCATCTCAAACAAACTGGTCATAGAGGCACTCCTAATATGTGAAATTAGTTAGCTCCGAGGCGTGTTGATCTAGTTAGAGTTACAAGCTCCAAGATGGTTTTCGAGAGGGACATTACGACCAGTTTCAGGGAGATGCCGCCGGATCCCAGTCCTCCGGCATCTCCAAGAAACTGGTCATAGAGGCACTCCCTAATATGTGACTGCGCGTGTTTGGAGATCAGATCTTAATGGTAAGTACGAATCGGGACAACTTCTTCGTAGTCCCGGTCCAGCCACAAAACGGGACTAACACTCAAGACATTTATTAATATTAAAAACTGAAATACAAACCGGGACTAAAGGCCACAAACCGCGAAAGATATCCTTCGATCAAGCCACAAACCGCGAAATACATGAACTAGGGTTACATAATATGAGCATGAACTTCTTGGCATATGTCCTTCCTTATGATCGCTTCAGGCGTAACCATGGAGCATCTTCTTTACTTAACGGAATGCTTGGGTCAGTTTTCACTGTGAAGGGCGGAATTTCATCAAACTTATTATAATCTTCTGACATGTCTGTCTTGTCCTCGATTCCCACGATGTTTCTTTTCCCTGAAAGAACTATGTGACGCTTTGGCTCCTCATATGATGTATTTGTTTGCATATTTTTTCTTTTTTTCAGTCTGGAGGACATGTCCTTCACATAGAAAACCTGAGACACATCATTGGCTAGGACGAATGTTTCATCTCTATAACCAAGATTGTTGAGATCCACTGTTGTTATTCCGTACAACTGGTCTATCTTTACCCCTTCCCCATTCAGGTTGACCCATTTGCAGCGAAACAAAGGGACCTTAAAAGAGACTCCATAGTCTAGTTCCCATATCTCCTCTATGTAACCATAATATGTGTCCTTTTGTCCATTCTTGTCTATTGCATCAAAGCGGACACCACTATTTTGGTTGGTGCTCTTTTTATCTTGGGAGATCGTGTAGAATGTATTCCCATTTATTTCGTACCCTTGGAAATTCAATACAGTAGAAGATGGTGACGCGGCCAACAAGTATAGCTGATCTCCAACAGTGGTGTCATTCAAGAGATGTGTACGCATCCAACCACCGAAAGACTTCATGTGTTCATCTCAGAATCCATGATTCAGGCTTCCCGGTTTTTGAGCGTACAATATTCTTGTGTTCCTCGATATCTGGAGCTGCCAAGGTGGAATTATCTAGAAGCTGTGTAGTGCTTTAGTGAAAGAATCCCGTCCCTACATATCATTGCTTTCTTTCCCAACGTGCCTTTTTCCACTTAGTCTTCCCTCATGTCAGTCGAAACACCAATCGGCTTAAGGTCAGGAATAAAGTCAACACAAAACTCAATGACCTCCTCTGTTCCATATCCCTTGGAGATGCTTCCTTCTGGTCTAGCACGGTTATGAACATTTTTCTTTAAGACACCCATGAACCTCTCAAAGGGGAACATATTATGCAGAAATACCGGACCGAGAATGGCAATCTCTTCCACTAGGTGAACCAGGAGATGCGTCATAATATTGAAGAAGGATGGTGGGAACACCAATTCAAAACTAACAAGACATTGTACCACATCCTTCTGTAACCTTGGCAGAATATCTGGATTGATTACCTTCTGAGATATTGAATTGAGGAATGCACACAGCTTCACAATGGGTACTCGAACATTTTCCGGTAGAAGCCCCCTCAATGCAATCGGAAGCAACTGCGTCATAATCACGTGACAGTCATGAGACTTCAGGTTTTGAAACTTTTTCTCTGCCATATTTATTATCCCGTTTATATTAGATGAGAAGCCCGACGGCATTTGATACTGTAAAGGACTTCAAAAAAGATTTCCTTCTCTGCTTTGGTAAGAGCATAGCTGGCACGACTTAAGTGACGCCCTTTATCCGTCTTGTTATGTGTATGCATGTTCTTTAGGTCTTTCATAATTTGTTGGTCCTCCTGCTTGTGTGTATCTTTTGTCTTCCCATACACGCCTAGGAATCCTAGCAGGTTCACGCAAAGATTCTTCGTCACGTGCATCACGTCGATTGAAGAGCGGACACGCAGGACTTTCCAATATGGCAGCTCCCAAAATATAGATTTGTTCTTCCACATGGGTGCGTGTCCTGTAGCGACCTCGTTCGGAACTGATTGACCGCCGGGACCCTTTCCAAAGATTACTTCTATGTCCTTGACCATACCAAATACATCATCACCAGCAGGGAGTTCAGGCTTCTTCCTGTGATCTGTCTCACCTTTGAAATGCTTGCCTTTCTTTCTTACGAGATGATTGGTCGGAAGAAATCGTCGATTCGCCAGGTACACAACCTTCTTGCATTTATGCAAATATGTACCTTCAGTCTTATCTAAACAGTGGGTGCATGTCTTATATCCCTTGTTTGTCTATCCTGAAAGGTTACTAAGAGCAGGCCAATCATTGATGGTTACGAATAACAACCCTCATAGATCAAATGGCTCCTGTTTGTTCTCATCCCACGCACGTACACCTGGTTTGCCCCACAACTGTAAGAGTTCTTCAACTAATGCCCTAAGGTACACATCAATGTCGTTGCCCGGTTGCTTCGGGCCTTGGATGAGCACTGGCATCATAATGAACTTACGCTTCATGCACAATCAAGGAGGCAGGTTGTAGATACATAGAGTCACGGGTCAGGTGTTGTGACTGCAGCTCTGCTCCCCAAAAGGATTCATTCCATCCGTACTTAGACCAAACCATAAGTTCCTTGCGTCACCTGCAAAGTCTGGGAAGTCTCTCTTGATTTTTCTCCACTGTGACCCATCAGCAGGGTGTCTCAACTTCCCGTCTTTCTTACGGTCTTTTTTGTGCCATCGCAACAACCTGGCATGCTCTTTGTTTCTGAACATGCGTTTCAACCTTGGTATTATAGGAGCATACCACATAACCTTAGCAGCAACCCTCTTCCGGAGGGGCTCTCCCTCAACATCACCAGGGTCATCTCGTCTGATCTTATACCGCAACGCATTGCATACCGGGCATTTATCTAAATTCTCATACTCCTTACCGCGGTAGAGGATGCAGTCATTAATGCATGCATGTATCTTTTGCACATCTAATCCCAGAGGAAGAGAGTCTTATTTGCTTCGTAGGTACTCTCGGGAAGTTCGTTATGTTTTGGAAACTTCGGCTTCATTATTTCAGCATCTTTTCAAATGAGGAGTCAGTTAGACCACACTCTGTCTTCCATCGCAACAATTCTAGTGTGGTACCGAGCTTTGTGCTGCCATCTTCACAATTTGGGTACAACAATTTCTTGTGATCTTCTAACATGCCCTCTAACTTCAACTTCTCATTTTCTGTTTCACAGTCTCACTTTGCATCAGAAATGACCCTACCAAGTTCATCACCGCTCATCGATGCCCGTTCTTCACCTCTTTCCTCTCCATTGTCTTCCATTGCGGTATCATCAGATTCAGGAAACATATGATGATATTTGTTATCATCATCTTCTTATTCACCATCTTCCATCATAACCCCTCTTTCCCCGTGCTTGGTCCAGCAATTATAGTTGGGCATGAAACCTTTCATAATCAGGTGGCAGCGAATGATTTTCGAGGAAGAGTACTCCTTGTTGTTCCGACATTGAACACATGGACAACGTATAAATCCATTCTCTTTGTTTGCCATAGCCACATCGATAAATTTATCCACGCCTTTGATATACTGCCACGCTACCGTCATCGTACATCCATTCCCGACCGTTCATCTGCATCATATAAGTAAGTTTATCAAAAAACAGGACATCATAAATAGTGAAATAACCAATTCACACCGACACATGAATTGTATCAATGACCTAGAAAAGATAAGATTGCTAATTAACCTCGATCGAGGGAAATAAAGAGGAGAAAGCTCAAGTGCGTCTCGGACACCTTCTATATTTTTGTTCTATGAGAAATTCGACGGGATTATTCACTCAAACATTTCATCAAACACCTTCAATGCATGCATAGAAGAGAAAAAACTAGCACACCCCTCACACCTTCCACCATTCGAAAAAATAGAGTGGAGGCAGAGGGGGTTGGGGCGTTGCATTTATAGAGGACAGAGAATCGTCGTTGAGCCAGCAACCGACTAAAGTGCGTGCCCGCCACGTGGCTGTGGCCAAACCTTTAGTCCCGGTGGCTCCAACCGGACGATTCCTTACCAACCGGGACGATGCCCCCTGCGTGCCGCCGAACGGATCGCAGCAAGATTAGTCGGTTGGTGGCGCAACCGGGACTAATGCTCTGAGGGGGCGCGAACGGATGGCCCTTTTTCCACTAGTGAGAGAACTTTTGGCGTACTAAAAGAAAGTGGAGGATGTTTTTGAACATGCCAAGCTATTCGTTGGAGAAGCAGAAAATGATTGTATCGTCTTGCATGGTGCTTCACAACTATGTACACGAGCATCAAAATGGAGATCGAAACTTCCAGAGGTGCGACAGAGACCCAGATTATGTGCCATCCATCAAGGTATCGAAAGTACGCAATTTCTCAAAGTGGGTATGATGGGTCGACGCCAGTAGAGAGCGAGATGACAATGGATGTCTCGGCAACAAGTTAGCAACAGATATTTCTAGTTCATGGTGATATATCATGTCTACATCGGTATAGGTGGCTATCAATTTTTTGGTGAACTTGTTATATATTTTCTGTTGACAATTTATCTAGGTCGTTTATGGACATGACATGGCAATTATAATGTAAAAAATCAACGTCCGTGTCCTTCACACGCATGTACAAGCACGTTCATATGCAATGGAAAAGAAATAAAAAATAAGCTGGTCCCAACACACGAACATGCAACATGCAGGTACCGTTAGGAATAATAAAAGAAGACGAAAAAAAGACACTGAAGTCATTTCCATCAACCCAGATTTTCCCATGCTCCGGAGCGGGTTGGTGGAGTGGAGTTGAGGAGGGGAACCGGAGAGTGTAGCCCTCCCAAACAAACCCTTAGGTATAATATGTCGCCAGTAATTTTGCAAACACGGTCCTCGCACTGCTTGTTGCCAAAGCTGATTTTGATCTTCAAAGAATAGAAATACGACCCTTGGTCAAAACGTGTATTTTTTTTATTACTTTTAGGCCTCTTACTGCTATTGATGATTATTAATAAATCGATAAAATTTTCGCAAAACAAAATGTGGGTCGCTACTTTGATATATTCAACAGTCGGCGTAAGCAGCTAATGCTAGCTAGCTAAGCTAGATGCATATTATGGCGCAGTTTTGCTAAATCTATTCACGTGGACAGCAACGAGATGCATATTCAACAGTCGTGCCGTAAGCTACACACAAGCAGTGGACAGCAAAGCCAGTTCCCTGCTTCGTCATCGTCATGGTCTTAAGCTACAAGTTGAACGACGGGTTGTCCTACACAACGCAGTGAGGCAGAAGATTGGTCCAGCGTGGTAACCATGAAGGGTGCGTCTAGCATCGAACCGGATCCTGACGTCTCCTAATCCTAAATATCCCGCTTGTGTTTCGGTCGCATTGTAGGACAAATATACCCTGTGCATGTGCTACAACTACAACGCCCTAGTGCATATCTCGCTGCTTAATCATCTTAAATAAGGCCAGAGGTGGGTGTGCTTCCATATGCTTCTTTGAGCCCTTAGAAAAGGAGAGCAATGTGCAATGCGTTCGTTTAAGTGCTCTGCGAATGTTAAATAAGAAGATTGGTGTGTTCAATGAGACGTGGTGCAAAAATTCATGCTATCCTGCAACCATGCATGTGAACCTGCCTGGTGTTTTTTTTTTTTGGAAAAGATCCGGACCAGTTTCATGAGTTCACAAGAAGTACAAAGCACCACAAACATACTAAAAATTACATCGAGGTCTTTGGACCACCTAACGACTACTACTCTCGTTAGAGCAAGCCGTCGATGCGCCGTTGTCGCCGCTCCCTTACCGGAGCCGGCCTGACGTTGTTGATGACAGTCGGGAAGTCTTCATGCACGTGCCCATAAGGACCAGCGCCCCAGAGCTAAAGCAGTCGCCATTGAACCCTTGAATTGATCTTGTAACACCAAACCTAGAACACACGTATGTAGACTGGACAAGATCCACCACTCCATGGAAGCGGTGATCAGACGAATCCCCGCCCTCCTCAACGCCAGCGGCAAGATCGTCGCAGACGAGGTGGAAGAGGAGACGGGTATACCTTATTCTTGTCCCGTCCAATGCCGTCATAGCCACCATAGCGTCGATGCCGGTTGACCATACTCTAACTTTAGGAACCTTCTACAACGCCGAGCTTAGGTCCGAGGTCCCCACCCCCTCCCGTCACCAGAGCGACACGCAGAGAAGGCGGGGACCCGTTGATTCCCATACATAGACGGCGAGGATGAAGTAGATTGCGGCGGCTGCTAGGGTTTTCACCCTAGCCGCCGCCTCTCCTTTTCTTAAGGGAGGAGGACTCGTTTAACCTGCCTGGTGTTTTTGGTAGCATATGGGGAAAAGACTATAAAAAGTAGCAAGACCAACAAGACCCCAATCAAAAAATTACTACCACTACTTGAACTACAATATCATTGCAGCTTCAGTTTCAGATCAACATGATACCATTATTTTTTCTATAGCAATTAGAAAAAGTAGAACCAACGTCGAGCTAAATCTTATTAATTAAGTTATCTCTACGGGAAGCTTATTCCAAAGAGTTCTCTACAAAACTATTTGTCTGGGTCATCTAAATTCAATTGCGGAGTTCTTTAGCTATATAAGAAATTTAACTATGTACTCCTAAAACGGGATATGCAATACCCAAGGTCATTAAAGTATAAAAGAAATACACGGGGCGATGGAAGCCAATCATTAATTAAAATGTGAATATGCATCTAGAAAGGTTTCGAATAGTGGAATGAACTGGAAAGTAATCAAGCGAGTAAGAGCGAACGATGGGTTGTCCATGTGGAGTGAAATTGGGAAAAGGAAAATATAAATTCAACCAAAGCCTTCGTCTTCCAAGTTACCGGTAAACTGATCAAGAAACATCATAATATGTTGTCACTCACACAATCTCGTCAGTTGGCTAAACGTAAACTGGTCTTACTCTTAGGAACAATAATACTGCAGGAATTTTAGATGGCACATCTCAATTCATGCATGGATTGGGAAAAATTATTGCATTCAAATGAACATAAAGGGTACTTGATAAACGAAAAACATAAAATTTAACAATGTATTTTTTCTAGTAGTTTGCTCGGCACATATCCCATGTGACTAAACATAAACAATTTAGACATAACTATTCTGGTGAAATTTTACTCTGATGTTTCAAAAGGTAGAAGGAACATAGACCCACTGCAATATCAGATTGTATCCTAGTGGCACAAACATATATTAGATATGGGTTAATTATTAGTTTGTCACTAGAGACTGTCATATGCTCAGTTTTGCCACTAGCGTGGAACGGTGCTCAGTTTTGCCACTACTTCGAATGCAGCTACTATGGCAAGGCCTACCGTCCAGTTTAAAATAAGCATAAAAAATTCAAAAAAATTAAAAAATCTAAAAACCCGCGCACATAGTCTTCCTATGTATTATACTAACGATTCAAGTTGATAAACAAGGTCTATATACATTCAAACAAAAAATTCATGAATACGTGATAAACAAGGTCTACATACATGAAAATATAATTTTTTTTGTTTGAATGCATGTATACCTTGTTTATCAACTTGAATTTATCTATCTATTATATACTAAAAGTAATATAAGGGTGTTTTTCGAGGCACCTGGTTGATCCACATCACCCGAATTATATCGACCATTAGATCTATAACTTAAGGCCATGATTTAATTAACTACCATTTAGACTTCAGTCCGCATTCACTATGCGGCTCTGCCGTAGAATCTTCCTTTGCCCTGATGACCTCCTTGCGTTGAATGCCGTTCGGCCCTAAACCCTAAACCCTAAACCCTGAGTCGAGGCGGCGTTAATCAGCCTCACAACCCAAGATACCGATCCGTCGCCATGGTCTTTCACAATTGCCTCGGCATCCAATTTGTATTTGAATTTGTATTTGTAAGCTACACCATAGGCGGCAGAAAAGCGACTTCCCTGCATCGTCATCGTCGTGGTCTTAAGCTACAAGTTGAACGACGGGTTGTCCTACACAACGCAGTGAGGCAGAAGATTGGTCCAGCGTGGTAACCATGCATGAAGGGCGCGGCTAGCATCGAACCGGATCCCGACGTCTCCTAATCCAATGATCGGCGTGCTGTATCAGCCTTGCAAATCCACCAGGTGTCCCAGACGACGATTACCTGGGCCCACTGCCCTTTGATTTGTACTACCTCTATCTCAAGGCTTAAGGCCTATATTTTTTTTAAAAAGTCAAAGTATGTCAAGTTTGACCAAGTTTTTACCAAAATATATTGATATGCAAAATACATAATCAATATCATTAGATAGATAATGAAATATATTTTCTTATGATGTCTACAAAATATCATGTTTATTGATAGTTTTTTCTAAAAATTCGGTCAAAGTTCAGTTGGTTTGACTTTTCAAAAAAAATATAGGCCTTAAGCCTTGAAATGGAGGGAGTATTTTCTGATAACTAGCATGGTGGCGCGAGGGCATCATATTTATTTTTTAAGAAAGATATTCATTGTTCCTACTCTGTAGAACTATTGGTTTTGTGTGTATTCACATGATTTGATAGAAAATAAAATAATTATAGCCAATGTTTATAGGATATTTCCTACGTAGAAAACATCTTTAGTCGTCTTTGTTGGTAAATGATTATTAGGGTATTTTCAAAAATAGTAGATTGAGTTGATGTTTCATTTTTCCACGACATTATATTTTATACACAAGTAAAATTTTACATTTTTTATCTAGTTTGTAAGGTTAGCAATCAGATTGTCAAATAATTTGGGGTAACTTGAGAAATGACTGATGCATGTTTAGATAAATTGAAAAATGAATTTATTATGTTTGGATCATTCAGATGAAATATGAAATAATATTGTTAAATGAAGTAAACACTAATATATCCTAGATAGGATGACTAAGTAGTAAGTCTATCTTACATTACGTTGTATTTTCCATTTAGTGAGTAATTGATTAATATACAAATCTATAGATAGCGATAGATTATGTATGCTTTTTATCAATTTTCTATTAGAATATCACCATGAGTAGTATTATGGATAGGTTCTTGATATAAGATTAACATACATTGAGGAGTTTGGATTACCATTGGAGTTTGTAAGTATGCTATTTTTTCTTATGTTAGTGTGGAAGTTTTTAGTTTTCGCAAGCATCCTAGTTGCTTCTTTGACTATGAAATCCCCTTGCACTGAACCTACTCTCAAACAAATATCTACGGTGTAGTCTAGCTTAGTGTGCTATTCGCGACAATATCAATCATAGTGGCTGAGATTGTGCTATGTAGAATGAAGGTATATTGGCCTTGTTTAGATCCTGATGCTCTAGTATGGCACATTTATCACACAATAATCCACAGAGCTAGTGGTTTCCTGTGGCTCGTCTCTTTGTCCTTCTCAGTTTGGCTAATGCGGAAACTTTGGCATAGGTCTTGTGAGTGGTCATCTCTCGTGATCGTGTGTTTTTATCTTAGAGTCCTGCTATTCAAATTGTACTTCTTCTGTCATATTTTAGAACATGTGGGATTAATTCAACCTTTAAGTGCTACATTTTTATTGCTTTTATATTTTCGTAGATAGTCCTATAGACATATGAGCTAGTTTGTTTATGGGGCCTCTACTATATTTTTCTTGCCACAATTTCTTTTCTTATATGCCACCATGTTCTAGGGTAGTAACTGACGAGGTTTAATCTCGTCAATGCCCATTGTTATGGACTTGGGTTTTGGAGAAGATGGAGATGCTGGAGATCGTGGCACGGTTAACAGACAAGCAACCAGGGGACACGAGGTTTACCCTGGTTCAGGCCCCCGGAGGGAAAACCCTACTCCTGCTTGTCTGCTATTGATTACGGCAGAACCGAAGGTTACAGCGTACGCAGATTCGATCTGGCGTGGAGGTGTGTGCGAAAGTATGGGTCGAGTTGCCTTAGGACGTGCCCTCCTGGCCTTTATATAGACTTAGACAGGTCCCGGGCATAGTCCTAGTCGGTTACAAGTTCTAGGGTTTTACCCCTTTGAATTTCCTATCTACGCTAGTCTTGCTCTCCAAGGATCCGAAGGCGTCATGGGCCTTGGCCACCCGAAAATCTTCATGGGCCAGCGTATATCTGCTGTGGGCCTTCCTTGGGCTGGACCAGGTATGCTGAAGTTACGTACCCGTAGGGTATAACCATGTCAGTAGCCCCCGAGTGTTCAGTCGAATCGTAGATTCGGCTGAGGACTCTTCCATCTTTCGGGTGCAGCTATACATTAATAGTATATGTGTGCAGGGATTGTTGATGCGTGTGCCTGACTCACCCGACGGATCAGGGTCAGTTAACTGTCTTAGGACGAAACGACACGATCTTCTTCAGGTTCGGGTCCCTCAACCCGGACCTGGAACATATGCTGGCGTAATTCGACTCAGGCCGCGGAGGACTTACAGGAGTGGAATTCCAGTGATTTTAATTGATGTACCCAACGCGTCCGTCGGGATTTTTCATCGTACCTGCTGGTACGGATTCGTACTGGCAGAGCGCAGTCAGGTGCGTTGCCAGGCCATCAGATAATATCTGTAGGTCTTATCTTTGCGTCGCAGACGCAGCATCCGAACATTTATCACCACGGAGGTGTTTCGGGTGGCCTAGGAGTTGTCGCTCACTCGGCCGTTTTGTTGGGGCAAAGTTGCCAAAAAAAATTGCATGCTCATCCGGAGGATCGCAGTCGAAGATTTCATAGAGTGCGCGACCAGCACTCCCTGTGGGAGTAGCCCCCAAGTGTCTGTTCGAGTCTTATACTCGAACGGAGACTTTAATTCAAGTATTGTTTCTGTCGTAAAGTCCGCAGGACTCGAAAATTGTCGGATGCTTAAATCCATCCTCCCTATGGGAGTAGCCCCCGAGTCCGTAGTAGAGTCGTAGACTCGTCGTGGACTCGAAATAATTGTCCTCATTTGTGCAGCCGGTGCGCGGCGCTCCTGATAGGAGTAGCCCCCGAGTATTTAGTCGAATCGCAGATTCGAGCGAGTACTCTTAGCTGTGGAGCCGAAGTGGTGCTAGTATAGCTTTTGATGACGTCAGTGCTTACGATTGATGACCTCAAGCGTCTGCTACGCCAGAGATGACTTGACTGGACGAAGCGTGGGTCCCACTTGCTGACTTTGAATTGACCGGTCACGCGGGGCGTGGAGATGATTACGGCGTCTCCTCGATTTCCGCGCGTAGTGGACGACGTGGTAACGACGGTTCGTTGTGATGCTGACACGTGTACGGCCAGATCTACCGTTGGCGTTAGGTCTTCTCGATGGAAGACCAGCGTGCGTCGTCTTCGCTGTTATAATCCTTGGTGAAATCGTGTTTTATTTTTCACCGCACCAGTTCATCTGTTCACTGCTTCCTTGTTCTTGAGCGATTCTTACTGTGCGCTGAGCTTTCCTTCCACATTTCCTTCGTTCTTTCTGCGTTGGCATCGCCACCACCGCCGTAGCGCCATGGGGAAAACAAAGAAGTCCTCATCTGCTGTTGGGACCAGCGCCGCCGGAGGCAAGAAGGGTGCCGCCGCTGCTCGCGTCACCGATGGTGGCTGGCGGCGATCAGAGACGCGGGAGAGCGATCTCCGCAAACTGCGCGAGCGGGGCCTGATCCCGCAAGATACGACGGCCGTCAAACTCCCCGGCAATGAGGTAATCCCCCGTCCCCCATCTGGGTACCGGGTTTTCGTATCCAGTCCATGACTTCCTTCGTGGACTGTTCTTCTTCTATGGGGTTCAGTTGCATCATCTGTCTCCCAATTCTCTTCTCCACATTGCTTGTTTTATCACTTTTTGCGAGTGCTGGCTTGGCATTGAGCCGCACTTTGGCCTCTTCCGGAAGCTCTATTCCATGAAGAGGCGATCTGGTTCGGATGGTGTTTATCCCATTGGGGGTTTCATCATATCCCTCAGTCCCAATCTGCAATTCTTTTCCTTTTCCATGTCCGAATCTGTCCAGTACTGGCGGAGGCGATGGTTTTATATCCGTGACTCCGTAGTGCCCGGGCAAGATTTTGGTCTTGTTCCCTTTGACCCCTCTCAATTGATTGAGAAGAAAAGATCCTGGAAAAACCAAATCTTAGACGGTGAGGTTGCGGAGATAGAGGCCCTGTACCGTCGGGTGGAGGATCTCCAACTGATTCCTGAGAAGGAGGTGAACGGTGTGGTCATCATCCGGACGTTTCTTGAACGTCGGGTGCAGCCTCTCCAAGTGAGGGCGCACCCGATGTTTCTTTATTCTACGCGCCGTGATCCAACGAGGGTTTTGAGTGAGAAAATCTCTGAGGTGGAACTGGACAAGGCTCTTCGCGCGCTGTTGAAGTTCAAGGCCGACGAAGAAATCCCGGGGAAGTCGCTGACTCCTCCCTTTTCTTCGACGTTGGCCGTACCGAAGGTGTAGATTTGCGCACGTAGTGCTCCCCTTTGTTTTTGTCGGCTGTGTATTTGTTTCCTTTGTTTGCTAACAAAGTTCCTTCTCATCTTGCAGAGCTTCAAAGTGTCGGGCATGGTACCACCGTTGCCCGAAAGGTATCCGAATGCCCCGGATAATGAAGTGGTGGATTCCGTGTCCGAGATACCGTCAGCGCGATCTCTAGCGGAGGATGCCGACGAGTCGAGTGAGGATCATTCGCGCAAACGATCACGGAGTTCTAGCGAGTCTTCGGATGCCTCAACTCCTCCGACTCCTAGAAATCCTCTGGGCCTTGAGCGTCATGATGATGTTCATGGAGGTTCTTCCTCTCCCTTCACCGCCATTCACTGCGGGCTGTCGCACCCCGCCAAAGAAAGCGGAAGAAGGAAGAAAAGAAGGAAGAGAAGAAGGAAGAGAAGAAAGAGGAGAAGAGGGCCCGAAGGGCTTCTCCTATCTTCGACCTGAGCGCATTGGGCTCGTAAGTTTTCTTGTTGCATTGTTATCCTTTGTTCCTTCGTGTTTTTGCACCTGTGTTGATTGGTTCGTATGCAGGCAATCCTCCCACGACTCTAGTGATGGTGCGCGGGAGATGATGGGGGAGTCGAACATTGCGTCGCCTCCTCCTCACACGGTGGCAACTTCGGGTGGCGCCGCTCCAGATCCTCCTGTGCGGGAGGCGCTGGTGGTTGCGCCTCAGAATTTCGCAGGCGGGGCTTCGGGGTCGCCGTCGGAACATGTAAGTTTTCTTCATGTCATGGGGGAAGCCCCCGAGTGTCTTCGTGTGTTGATGTTGTTTTTTCTCCTTTGTGTTGGGCGTAGCCCCCAAGTCCTTTTCTTACTGCTGTGTCTCTTTTCTGCAGCCTTTTGTACAGGAGGCCAAGCGGTTGGTGGGGGAGCGCCTGGCGCTGGAGGCGAAACTTCGGCAGCTTCAAGGTATCTGTCTGTCTGTTAATACCTCTCTTGTTTATCCGGTCCTGTTCTTTGACACTTGTTTGTCTTAAATGCAGAGGAGCATAACGACTCTCTCCGTGAGGTTGACGCTCTTAAAAAGAGCCTTGGCCAATCGGAGCAGAAGATTGCCGCGCCGGGCGCGAAAGCGCCTTTGAGCTAGAGGCGAAGCGAAGGAAGCGTCTGCAGCGAGGCGCAGATCGTGAGGAGCTGGCCACCGTTGCTGCTTTCGTGAAAGAGGGTGGCGTCGAAGCTCATGGCTGCTGCCAAGGCTATTTCGGGTGAGTGCTAATTTTTCACTTGGTTCTGTTTCTCAGTCTTCTTGATGTTGCCTTGCTTCATGATTTTCTTCATTTTTGTCTCAGATGCCGCAGGCATCGAGTTTGACCGCGGTGCCCTGGAGCACGGCAGTGCTCTAGATGATGCCACTGTGGCGGTCGAAGACCGCTGCGGCAACGTCGTCAACTCCCTTGCCAAGGCGAAAGAGGTCCTTGGTCGCTTCTACCAGGAGCTCTTCCCGAAGGCCGCAGCCCTTGAAGATGTGGATGCCCTGGCAGAGGCTCTGTCAGCCGAAGCGCCTGCGGCGTACAAGCGCAAGCAGAAGGGCATCGGCGCGTCCGTCGGGCTGGCGATGGCCTTGGCGGCTGGAGCGGAGCTGGACTTGCCCCAGATCACCTCTCGGATGCCGACGACTGCGGATGGATCCGAGGTAGCCTTCGCTGCCTACTCCGCTCGCTGCAGACGATATGGGCCCAAGCTCATTGACTTGCTGTCTGAGTACGCCCTGCGGCAGCAGGGAGAGGCCAAAAGCGATCACGGCTCGAGGCGACTCACTGTCCTGCACCTTAGACATAGTAGACGTAGGGTAGCGTGTAGTCTACTTTTGTTGTAAATATCTTTTGTTGTACCGCCCTTGTGCCACGTAGTGGCCTTATATATTTAATGAATTCCTCCGAGTTGTGCTCAATCCTTGGCTGAAATGTCTGTGTGCCTTCTTTTTTCTGCTGCTATAGGTTCCTTCGGGTGCTGACCCAGCGGACACTTCATCCGCAAGGCCTGTGCGACCATCGTTGGATGCGCAGCTCGCTTTCCTTCGAGATCGCGTGCATAGTTTGGAGAGGGAATTGCTCGGGCTGCGTGGCCGCGCCGACGTTTGGAAGTCCAAGGCGGATCGTGGTGCAGCCAGAGAGGATTACTTGATGGCGGAGCTCGGTCGGCTATCCGAGCAGCTGCAATGTAAGTTGATCCTTGTTTCGGGTTGTAGCTTAGTTCTTCGGGTGAGACTGCTGGCCTTATTCTTGTATTGTGCGATTGTTGCAGGTGCGAATCTTGCTCCGAGGGAAGAAAAAGAGCGTGTCGCTGTTCGGGTCAATTGCTTGACTCAGCAGTACATGGAGGCCGGCGGCTTCTTCTGGATGGACCGCGATCACGCCGTGGTTCTGGCGACGGTGCAGGATCGTGTCTATCAAGTTTCGCGGGTGCTCCGCCAGGTGCAGACATCACTTTCCTCGGTGCTGCACGTCATGTTTCCTTTGGATGCCGTGCCGACGACCCTTGCTGGTCTTCTGTCGAAATTTCGGAATGCCAGCAACGTCAAGGAGCTGGTGCGGCAGCAGCTCGTCGCAGGAGTCAAGGCTGCTTTGTCTCTTGTGAGGGTGCACCGCCCTGACGTAGATTTGGCTGCTGTGGCAGCTGGGCCGCCTCTTCGACCGGATGGTGGCGAGTGGGACATGCGTCCGCATTACGCAGCTGTAAGGCAGTATGCCGAACAGATTGTAGATTTTTTTGAGCATCGTGCTCAGGTTATTCTTCAGAATAGGTAGGACCTGAAAAATGAACAGATAGATGTAAATTTTGTATATTTCGGCTGGGCGTGTTTGTGCCCTTTGTTGTAAAGGTTTTCTTTTTTTGTGAGCACGCAGTGCTCTGATTGAGTACGTGTCCTTTTCGTTTGCCTGACGTGGTCAGCTACTCAGGTGTACACGTTTGGTCCTTAGTCAATGAAATCGCGAGGTGGGGGGAGCCCCCGAGTGCGTTTGTAGCATGTAGTAAAGTTGCAGAAAAAGAGTCAACCGAAGTTTGGGGCGAGACACTTAGCTTTATTTATATCGTAATGGAGGAGGTACATGGTTCGGCTGAGTAGCCTTGGCTGAAAGCCTTATTGAAAGTAAAAAGGGGGGTAGGTTGCTACGGGTAGAATCGACGCAGGTGCGATATGTTCCATGGGTTAGAGTATGCGACTCCAGACTCCACGTGTTTGAGGCGATAGGCGCCACCTGGAATGACTTCGGTGATGATGTAGGGTCCTTCCCATGGTGACTCGAATTTGTTCGGTCGCTTTTGCTTGAGTCGTAAGACGAGGTCTCCTTCGACGAAGGACCTTGGGCGCAGCCGGCGGCTGTGATAGTTGCGGAGACTCTGCTGGTACACCGCTGATCGAGCTGCTGCTATATCCCGCGCTTCGTCGAGTGTGTCGATGGCGTCTTCGAGTGCAGCCGTAGATTCGGCTTCGCTGTAAGCGACGACTCGTGGAGCCTGGTGGCGCACTTCGGCTGGTAGCACGGCCTCAGCTCCGTGCACCATGAAGAATGGTGTGTAGCCGGTGGAGCTGTTTGGCATAGTCCGTAAGCTCCACAGGACGGATGGTAGCTCTTTCGTCCAGTTTCCAGCTTTTAGCTCTAGTGAGCTCATGAGGCGCTTCTTGATGCCGGCGCCGATGAGGTCGTTGGCCTTTCCACTTGCCCGTTTGTTTGCGGGTGTGCCACTGAGGCATACGTGATGTTGATCCCGAGGTCTTCGTAGAAGTCCTGGAATTCTTCGGAGATGAAGTTCGATCCATTGTCGGTGATGATGCTGTGCGGTACGCCGAACCTGTAGACAATGGATTCGAAGAATTTGACGGCGGTTTTGCCCTTCTGGTTGGTGACTGGCATGGCCTCTATCCACTTGGTGAATTTGTCGACTGCGACTAGGAGGAAGACGTGTCCCCCTTTCTAGGATTTTGGCAGTTTGCCTATCATGTCGAGGCCCCATTGAGCAAAAGGCCAAGCTATGGGTATGGGTCTAAGTTCGGACCCAGGTGCGTGCGGTTTGTCGGCGAACCGTTGGCACCCGTTGCATCTTCGGACGATGTCCTTCGCGTCGCTCATGGCCGTTGGACAGTAGAATCCTGCTCGCAGAGCTTTGGCGACAAGGGAGCGGCTGCCTGCGTGGTGGCCGCAGATGCCCTCGTGAATCTCCTGGATTATGGCTTTGCTGCAGTCGATGGTGACGCACCGTTGTAGTACACCCGTGATGTTGCGCTTGTACAGTTCGCCGTTGATGATGGTGAAGGCTTTTGACCGGCGGATATGCGTCGGGCATCTGTCGGGCTGTCGGGCAATTCTCCGTTTATCAGGAACTGAAGGTATGGGCGTGTCCAGGTTTCTTCGACTGCCATGACCTGCATCAGGCTGACCATAGCGACCTCTGTGTCCAGTTTCTCGGGTCCTTCTTTTCCTTCGGGTAGCGTAGCCCCCGAGTGCTCTTCTTCTTCGGGTGATCCTTTGGGGAATTTACGCTTGATGGATGGCACGCAGATTTGTTCGAGGAACACACCTGGTGGCACCTTTGCGCAAGTGGAGCCGATGTTGGCGAGTCTATCGGCTTCCTCGTTGCTCTCTCTTCCAACGTGCCGAAGTTCGCAGCCATCGAATTCTCCTTCGAGTGCGTTGTAGAGCGCGCGGTACGCGATCATGTTTTCGGCGTGTGCGTCACACTCATTCATCGTCTGCTAGACGACGAGGTTGGAGTCACCGTAGATGACCAGGCACGTTGCGCCGCATATTTTTGCCATCCTCATTCCATGGATGAGGGCTTCGTGTTAACCGTTGTTTGATGCTCAATTTCATCCAAGAACGATTTCATCTTGTCACCTTGCGGGAGGTCAAGATGACCCTGCTCGCCTCCGCCGCTTGAGCGCCGAAATTCATTGTCCAAGATCGCGACATGTCCGAGTATCCGGCAGCTGGCTCCATCCAATGTACCAGAAGTCCGGAGGACTTGAGATTTGATTGCGTGTCGCTTATCGTGACGGCGATGTCCAAGGGTGATAGTTCGATGCCCCAGGCTACCCGCCCGTTGCCTCGGATTATTCAGATGCTGTCAGGGTGCCTCGTTGATGACCATCACTTGGTGCTCCTGGAAGTAATGGCTCAACCGTCGAGCCGTCATGAACATGCCGTAGGCTAGCTTCTGGTAGTGAGGGTACCTCTGCTTTGTAGGTGTCAGTACCTCGCTGAGGTAGTAAATTGGGCGCTGGACCCCGTGGGTCTTGCCTTCTTCGGGTCGTTCGACCACGAGTACGGTGCTGACCACCTGATGTGTGGCTGCTATGTACAGCAGCAGGGGCTCACGCTCCTTCGGCGTGACCAAAACGGGCGAGGTGGAGAGGAGCCGCTTGAGGCTTTCGAATGCGTCGTTGGCTTCTGGCGTCCACTCGAACTTCTCTGCTTTACGTAGCAGCTGGTAGAATGGTAGGGCCTTCTCGCCCATACGGCTGATGAACCTACTTAGTGCCGCTACCCGTCCTGCGAGCTGCTGGACGCCCTTGAGGTTTTTCGGCTTCTCCATTGTCATGATGGCTCTGATTTTCTTCGGGTTCGCCTCAATCCCTCGTTGAGAGATGAAGTACCCGAGCAGTTGACCCGAGGAGACGCCGAAGGTGCACTTTTCTGGGTTGAGCTTGATCCTGTAGCGATCAAGGTTGTCGAACGTCTCGCGGAGATCGTCGATAAGTGTCCTTGCCTCCTTGGTTTTTATTACTATGTCGTCGACATAGACTTGGACGTTGCGACCGATCTGGTCCTTAAGGCAGGCCTGCATGCATCGCTAGTACATGGCACCCGCGTTCTTTAGCCCGAAGGGCATTGTGTTGTAGCAGAATACTCCGAACGGTGTGATAAACACCGTTTTCTCCTGATCTTCGACCTTGAGCCGAATCTGGTTATAGCCTGAGTAGGCGTCGAGTAAGGAGAGTTTCTCACAACCTGCAGTCGAATCGATGATCAGATCGATCCGAGGAAGGGGGAAGTGGTCCTTTGGGCAGTGCTTGTTTAGTGACGTGAAGTCTACGCACATCCACAGGATGTCTGTGTCCTTCTTCGGGACCATCACCGTGTTTGCCAGCCACTCGCTTTCCTTGATTTCCCGGATGAAGTCTGCTGCGAGTAATCTGTTGATTTCCTTGCCAATAGCTTCGGCCCGTGGCTCCGACAGTCTTCGGATGGACTGCTTGACTGGCTTGGTGTCTGGAAAGACGTTGAGTGCGTGCTCGGCGAATTCCCTGGGAACTCCTGGCATGTCCGCAGGACACCAGGCGAAGATTTCCCAGCGCTCACGGAGGAATTCGACGAGCGCGCCTTCCTATGCGGCGCTGAGGTCATTGGCGATCAGCGCCGTCTTGGAGGCATCCGTCGGATGGACCTGCACTTTCTTGGTGTTGACGGTGGAGTCGAAGGACATGTCAGGTGCGTTCTGCCTTGTGACTGGGGGTAGCCCATTGTCCGTCACCTCGCGGAGCCTTACAAGCTCGTCTTGCATGCCGAAGATGGAGATTTTTGAAGTCCCGTCGCATTGGTCCGATCGGGTGAAGCTCCGTGGATCGTGATGACGCCTTGGTCCCGCATCTTGAGTAGTAGGTATCGTGGTGTGGGATGGCCAGGAAACTTATAATGCTACACGCCCAAGATGGCGTGGTATTGCGGCAGTCCACCACTGAATTCTAGGCTCTCTGCCGAAAGTTGTCCGGCTTCAAGATGACGTGAGCCCTATTTTGCCCAGGGGAATATGCCTTCCTCGACAATGCCGTGGAACATTGTGTCTGATTGTTCCAGGCTGCATTACGGGATCCGCATAGCCGCTAGAGTGCTTGTGAACATTAGGTTGATGCCGCTGCCGCCGTCCATGAAGACGCGAATCATCTCGAAGCCTCCGATCTGCGCTTCCAGCACCAGGGCAGCGTAACCTGGGCGAGGGATCTGGCAAGGGTGATCCGCGCGAGTGAATGTGATGCAGGACTCCGATCCGCTGAGGTACTCAGGGATTGCAGGCGGAGTTTCCATGGCCAAGTTGATTTGTCGGGTGATTTTCTTCTGCACCCTGTTTGTTGGGCGTCCCTTCTGGATCATGTTTAGTGCTCCCTTTGGTGGGGGATATGGGACCCCGGTGTTGTTTTGCGCTGGTGCGACTGGTTGGTTTTGGCCTCCAATAGGCGGCGGTGGAGGAGCTCCGTGTGCTATTTCACCTGGCGCAGGTGCGTTTCCAAATGCAGGAATTGGAGCTTGTTGCCTCATCTGCACCATGCCTTCGCTGAGTTTCTGGAACTCGCGGCAGTCCTTGAGCATGTGGCTGGCTTTCTTTTTGCCATCCTGTTTGTCGATGTAGAAGTGGATGGTGCATGGACCCGAAAGTTTGTCAAATGCTGAGGGTTCGTTGTCGTGGTCGCGGCGTTGCCACGACTGCGTTGGTCGTCCGTTGTCGCGGAAGTTTCCGCCGCGGTATCCTCCGCTGTTGCGGCTGTTGTCGTTATGGCGGTCGGCGTAGCCGGCCGCGACCATACATAGTAACCTAATTCCTTCGACCATGAGATCATGCTTATCACCATCACCGGAAGGATGCTTTGATGACATCAAACACCACACTGTAACTGGGTGGCTATAAAGATGACATTGAGTGTTCGGAAAGTATGGGTTGAGACACATGGATCAAGAGTGGTATTTGTCCATCCATTGACGGATAGATATACTCTGGGCCCTCTCGGTGGAATGTCATCCAATTAGCTTGCAAGCATGTGACTGGCTCACAAGGGATCACATACCATGGGAACGAGAAAAGAGTACTTATCAGTAACGAGGTTGAACTAGGTATGCAGAGATACCGACGATCAAAACCTCGGATAAGTAAACTATCGTGAGACAAAGGGAAATTGGTATCGTATGTAAGTGGTTCATTCGATCGCAAAGTAATCGTAGAAATATGTGGGAGCCATATGAATTTCCAGATTCCTCTATTGGTTATTGATCGGAGAAGTGTCTCGATCATGTCCACATAATTCACGAACCGTAGGGAGACACACTTAAGGATTCGATGTTGTTGAGTAGTTATGGAATGATGAGTAAGATACCGAATATTGTTCGGAGTCTCGGATGGGATCCGGGATATCACGAGGAGATCCGGAATGGTCCGGAGAATAAGATTCATATAAGGAAAGTCCTGTTTCAGGGTTGGAGAATGGTTCCGATGTTTTCATCGAGAATGTTCTAGAAGGTTCCGGAATGTCCGGCACTCCGGAGGGGAAAGGTACATGAATGTGTCATACCAAGTTGTAATGATTGCATCATGTACTAGGTGTCATCGCTGGACAAAATAAAGGGTTTAATCAAATCCTAGTTTGAAAAAGTCAAACGCCAATTTGAAAAGTCAAACGACTATTTTGGAAGGTGGAGGGGAAGTAGGAAACCTACTTGGGGAGGAGTTCCTCCCCTCCACCGCCGGCCCACTTGGGATCCGAGTTGGGGAGGGACTCCCCTCCCCTGGCGCGCCTCCCTCCACCTATATAAGGAGGGGCAGGGCTGCCCCTCCAAGTACATAACACCTCTCTCCTTTAAACCTAAACCCTAGCCGCCGGCCTCCACCATTGTCTCCGCCGCCTCCTAGGGTTTGCCAAGTCGCCGAGTTGGGGAAATCTCCTTGCCCTAGCCGCCGGCCTAGCTCCCTCTAATTGGTGCGTCTAAACCCTAGATCACCGAGGCTCTCTCATAGTCCACCATACTCGCTCCGGCTTAAGGCGAAGCCCTGCGAGATCTCCCCTCTACTTCCGACACCACGCCGTCGTGCTGCCGGAATCATGAGGAGAGTGCTACAACCTCCGCTGCCTGCTGGAACAAGGGAGAGGAAGGTCTTCATCGAGTACCGAACGTGTGACCGACTGCGGGAGCGCTGCCGGAACGCGGCGCCGGAAGGATCGTCTACGCGATCTTGAGATCGGAAGTGTACGACTACATCACCCACGAGAATCTGCTCTCGTTAACCGCTTTGGATCTTCGAGGGTTAGTATTCTATCGACTCGTTGCTACAATCTAGTAGATAGATCTTGGCTTGATCATAGATTAGATCTTGATTGTGTGTTCATGCGGTAGAAATTTTTTGTTTTCCATGCTACGAACCCCTACAAATAATCTTATACCCCGCAAACAAATCTTATAACAAGCCTTTTTGGGAATATATGAATAGACAAATAAGATTACTCTCTATAATCATGCACCAAACGGGAGGGAGAATAGAGTTTCTAATCTCTATTAGCGAGCATACAACAATTAATCTAAACAATGTCCACATTGCTGCTTAGTTATGTTGGTGTGGTCACAAAGCCCACATATAACTACAAGAATAGACATTGAGAAAAAAGGACAAATATCATTATGTGTTTCAATAAAATATTTTATTATTATTCCTAGCAAATAAAATCATATACTCCTTCCATCATAAAAAGGATGTCACGAATTTGTGTAAATTCGAATAATGTATCTAAACACTATTTAGTATATAGATTCATCCAATTTTGAAAATCTGCGACATCCTTTTCAGGATGGAGGGAGTACTAAATAAAGTCAATGTTATAACTTGAAGAATGTGCCACGACAAAAACAGTATGTATTTTGCAACGAAGAATGTGTTAAATATGAGGGAAGATATCCACATATTATAAAAATAAATGCTTCAAACTAGAGATACCCTCGCATTTGCGAGGGCCACTGTGCTAATTTCAATTAATAGCGTCTCCTCATTTCCTGATCAATAGAAGTGGCGGCACACTCTGCTTGTTCCGGAAGTAGTCACCGGAATCGACCTTTCGCTTGGTCATGGCAAGCCTCCTAAATTTCCCTCCAAAGTACCTCCCACACCCACACCTTTTCACTAGCGTAGGTGCTGACGCTGCCGATCACCTTGTTTACGCCCAAGTCCAGCTCCCAGTAGTTGGCGTGCACAGCCCTAGGGTTCTTGGTCACGAACGGCTCGAGTCAGGCGTGCTACTGTTTCTCTGGCTCTATTGGCGTTCCAGAACTCGACGTACTCGATGTTCTAGAGCATGCCACTCCGGTGAGGGAAGGGCGTGTCGACGTCAGTGATCTTGGCCATTCTTCCGCCGTGCGGCTCAAGGATGAGCTGCCCCTGGGCGGCACCGCTGGGCCATGTGAAGATCTTCTTCCACGTGTTCTTGTGTGGGCCTTCTTCACATCCAGATTACATATGTCTTCTTGATAAGGCTTTATATGGGCCAAAACAAGCTCCTCGTGCTTGGCATGCACATCTGGGTGCTGTTCTTCATGATCTTAGATTTACATCAAGCACTGCCGATACATCCCTCTTTATTCTACAGAGACCTGAGGTTACTATTTACTTGTTGGTCTACATGGATGCCATTATTGTTGTGAGATCATCTGCCCCTGCTACTGATCGCCTTATTAATCAGCTTGACACTTCGTTTGCTCTCAAGGATCTAGGTGAGCGTCATTTTTTCCATAGCATTGAGGTGAAGCGTTCTTCTGGTTGTATTCACCTGATTAAGTCAAAGTATGCATCCGCTCTCCTGCGCCGCGCCGGTCTCCTGAAGTGTACACCGATGCCTACTCCTATGAAAGCTACTGATAAGTTGTGTTCCACTTGTTCGATATGATTTTGTACGGGTCCAATATTGACGCCGTGGTACAATGAGAAAACTGAATAAAGGAATAAAAAATAAAATAAGAAAGAGAGGTGCTAGCTCAGCGTGCATACACATACGTGCATGCATCCGGGGGCTGTGCACATTTGAATTAATACATATGCATAATGCCTGTACTATTGCATTATATACTGGTGCAATCGTGTATTCCACGTAAGAAGCTGGGCATCAAATAATTAAATTGATTTTTTTTCGACATGATAATTAAATTGATTTTAGTTCAGCGTGCATGCATGGAGCTAGTAATTCAATCGATGCATTAGCCTTTGCAGCCGTAAATGTACAAGCTACGTACATCTACGTCCGGCAGATTTGCAGGTATCTAGCTACAGAAATGATCAGATAAGCATCGCGCGAGGAAGTTTCAGACGCCCACAGCTGAAGGCTCCGGAGATTCCAATCAAAAACTCAGGCATAGCTTGTACTCGCTGGTTTGAAGAGCTCTCGCACACGGAGGCAATCAGCACACGCACACAACCCATACACGCACGCCGCAGCCAGCCAAAAATCCAATCTCTATTTCTTCAAAATCCATCCCCAAGCACGCAACCCCAAACACTACACATATCCTCAGGCAAGGAGGAGGCGTCATGGAGACAAGGCGTATGCATCCTGATGGTAAGAATCGTGTTTGATCTACTCTCTCTTCCTTTTTCTCCACAACATACACGCACACGTGCATCTCGCCGGGAGCCGACGTCGACGATTTGTTCACTTCCGCGGGAAGACACGCATGGTGGCGGGACGGCCGGTCTGCAAGCCCGATGCCGTCTTCACTCCGGCGAGGCGCGCCAAAGACGGCGGCCTTGCGACTACGGGCGTGCCGCAGCGGCGCCGTCTCCTCCACCACCGAGCCATGCTCTGTGGCAGCGCCGAAGACGATGACGGCGTGGAGCCCGGCGCCGCCTCCATCTCCGCCGCCACCAAGACGATGGCCTCGAGGGCCGTCTCCATCTCCGCCGCCACCAAGACGATGGCCCCGTGGGCGCGAGGCTGCCGGCGTACAGGTCGGCGCCATCTCCAACACCATCAAGAGGACGGCCTAGACGACGCGGTTGCTAGCGGGCAGCCCGGCGCCGCCTCCATCTCCGCCGCCACCAAGACGATGGCCCCGTGGGCGCGAGGCTGCCGGCGTGCAGCCCGGCGCCATCTCCAACGCCACCAAGAGGACGGCCTAGACGGCGCGGCTGCCGTCGTGTAGCCCGGCGCCATCTCCATCTCCGCTGCCACCAAGACGATGGACCGGGGGCACGCGGTTGCCAACGTGCAGCCCGGCGCCACCTCCATCTCCGCCGCCACCAAGAGCACGACCTCGAGGACGTGAGGCTGCCGGCGTGCAGCCCGACGCCATCGCCATCTCCGCTCTGGTGTGGCGCGCCAAAGACGGCAGCCTTGCGACTGCCGGCGGGCCGTAGCGGCGCCATCTCTTCCCCCATCGAGCCATGCTCTATAGCGGCGCCGAAGACGATGGAGGCGTGGAGCCCGGTACCCCCTCACGCCGGAGAAGCGTGCCGAAGACGATGACGAGAAGGCAGCCGGCATGCATTCGGCGCTACGTCCATCTCAACGAGCCATGCTGCCTAAGACGGCAGCGGGGCTGCCGGCGTGCAGCCCAACCTTTCTTCACCTCCTGTGAACGCCAACAAGACGACGGCCCCGAGGGCGCGCGGCTGCAGGCACGAAGCCCGGCGCCATCTCTCCTCCCGTGGAGCCCGGTCCCCCCTCATGCCGGCAAGGCATGCCGGAGACGAGTGATGGCGGGGCTGCTAGTATGCAAGCCGGTGCCATCTCCACCTCCGCAAGCCATAGGCGATAGCGTCGGGGTGTCCATCGTACAACCCGGTGCTAGCTCCATCTCTGTGAAGCCGACGGGCATAGGCGAAAGCGCTGCCGACGCGCAATCCGGCGGCTTACCCCACCTCCATCTTCACGAGCCCGTGAGACGACGCTCTTGTCTAGGACGACAGCCGTGAACTCGGCGTCGGACCGAGACGAGGTGTCGACCACGCTGGCTGCACCGACTTCAAGCGGCGTCGGTTTTGCACCGACGCCGATCTCCACCAACACTTACTCCTGCGAGGCATACCCCTTGCGCACCCCGACGAGGCTACTGGTTGTCAAGAAGTCCCAGCTGAGCGGACCTATGCTACTCCAACTCCAACTACATCGACGCCCTCAAGACCGACGAGGCACGACGGCGAGGGCTGGCATGGCCGGAGTAAAGGCCACGCTACTCGCGGCGCGTGTACCGACAAGGACACGGGCTCTGCCGCCGCCCACACACACACCACCACCACATCATGCATGGAGAACACGAAGCGAAGACGACCACGCGGCTTAATCGGAGGTGTCTTGCGGCGTAACCCGCGGGAGTAATTAACCGGGTGCCTTCCTAGGCCCCGGGAACCATGAGATCGCAATCGCCATAGTTAGGCTGGCCGCGCAAGCAGGCCACGGAGCGCACTGTATTAGGGATTTGTACTTTGTTTCTCCACGAGAGATTAATGAAATGCATCTTCCCTACCTTTTCTTGTGTACTACGGTACACTGGCACGCCCGCATTTCTTTTTCTTTACTCCGGTGCATGAGAAAAACACGCTACCATCCTTCTCCCCTTGAGTAGCCTACGTTCGACCTTCCTAGAACGTTTTTCTCGTGTCAAACACCACTAATGGTACTTTACTCTCGAAAGAGGATTCCACTCGCTATCGCAATACTATTGGAGGATTACAGTATCTTACCATGACCAAACATGATCTAGCTTTTAAAGTCGATAAGGTGTGTCAATTTCTTTCTGATCCTCGATGTACTCACTGGGCAGCAGTAAACCGTATCCTGGGGTGTGTTCATGGTACCTTCTCCTATGCTTTACGGTTGAGACAACCTACCTTGTCTCATGATCTTTGTCTGCATTTTTCGATGCAGATTGGGCTAAAAATACTGATGATTGGCGATTAATCGGGGGATATGCCATCTTCTATGGTGGTAACCTGGTTTCTTGGGATGCTAGAAAGCAGGTTATCGTGTCTCGTTCTAGTATGGAGTCTGACTATAAAGCACTTGTTAATGCTATTGTAGAGTTGATTTGGGTACAAGCTCTCCTGGCTGAACTTGGTGTTTATCAAAGTAGTCCACTAGTCTTATAGTGTGACAACATTGGAGAAACGTTCCTTTCTTCGAACCCGTTGTTTTACGTACGTATTAAACACATTCAAGTAGATTTTCATTTTGTTCAAGAAAGAGTTTTTCAAAAGCTATTGCAGATTCGGTCCATCTCATCCAAGGATCATCTGGCAGACATATTTACTAAACCACTACCACTACCATTGTTTCAGTTTTGTAGGTGCAATCTCAAAATTGGTACCCCTGTTGAGATCGAGGGTTGTATAGGACTCTAACTTGTACCTATATATGTATTGTACCTTTTACCCATATATAATGAGAAAGAGGTCAGCCGGTGTGTGTTGTGCAATACCCTACTACATGTTTCGTTTGTCAGTGTCTAGCCAAGTCTACTTGTGGTTTTCTTGTTCGCCGGAGATGCCTGCTCACTGTCGTGCCAACACTCTTGAGTCTAGACCGTGGAGTGTGGAAGTTCTCCCTTCTCCGGTAGCAGCATCTTCTTGGTGGTAAGCCGAGAAACGGATGGTATTTCTAGGTCTTCCGGAGATTCACGACATGTGTTTCTTGCATGCTTCCTTCACCGACTTTGTGTCTGGGGTGAGAATTGAGATCGCGGAGCTTAACATGGGCCTCGGGGCTCAAGCTGTGCTCCATCTTCTATGTTATTTTATTTGCTTGGTGTATCAGTTGGATGTAAGTTGTAATACAGCATTATATAAATTCTAACCATATGGGGCTTTATTAATTTACTAGTTTATACCCCGCGTTTTGCTACGGGCATTAGATAAGATTTTCATGTATGCAAAATCATGAAAAAACTATGAAAATAATGCTCACATATCCTGATATCAAGTGCAAGTATAATTATTTTCATGGTTGTTGTGCTCGCCTATACGCATGATGGAATTTTTCCTTTGGTCTGGACGACTACATTTGCGGTAGGGGGTGGTGTTGACAACACACTACAGAGAAGACAATGCAACTGGACGAAGTATTCGTGCGGAGCAGAGAGGCACCAGCACCATTGCGTGTAGATGGGCAGTGATGGTTTCTTTTAATCTGTTCAAGGGATAGCCCTCGGGAACACAAAGTATGATGGAAGAGACTAAATTAGTGGAGAAGCTTGCTCAATTTTTCTATTGGCGGAGAACAAACCATTTGAGATGTACACCCAACTTACCCTGCGTAGATTGACAGTTAATTACTTGCACTTCAAATAGCAATATGTGTAAATAACTAAAACTCAATTATATGCGGTATATACAAATGTTTGAATTGTGTCAATATATCATTTATATACCTACAGAAAGAGATGTACAAGTGTGCATTGTCAGTCAAACAACTAAGATTTTCTGACCAGTCTTCCCTTTGCATAATAGGGGTTCTGAGGGCATGTACAATGTTAGAAAAGGCATGACTTTTCTTAGCTCTTCACATCATTTAGAGAAGACATAATATATAACTTATACAATGCATTATCTCTTATTGCTATCTCTATCAATTAATAAGAATTAACTATTTTTAGTAAGAAATTGGTTGGCTAAAGGAAGACATATGGTACAATGGAGAAAATGGTGTTGTCTTATTTTTAAGAGATTATCCCTTAGCTAAGGAAAGACAACGTTCTTTTTCTTGTTTCTCTCTTCTCCAACTAAACAAAAATCTGACGTGGCAAGCATAAGAAAAGGTTGACATCACAATATTGTACGTTGACCAGTTGCCATACGCACACCCTCGTGGAAGATGAGAGCAGAGAGCTTTCGGCAATGAAAACCAATAACACCATAAGGTCGATATAAATATTCAATAAGTCATGCAACAGAACTGATACAAACAACAGCGCAGAGACGCCATTGTGGAGAAGAGGCGGATCCCATGCCCATCAAAAGCTCCAGGCCGTGCACTTGACAGATTGAGGGGTCTCTGCTTCAGAATAGGCTTTCTGTCCTGAATGTGTCGTGTGGAAGATAGCACTTATCTACATGAAGAAAAATAGGAGCAACAGCTATCTGACTTTTGTATGCATCAAACATATACAGTTAAAATCATGAACTAACCTCCATGTCTATTTTCTAGCGGACGTCTACTTCGAGACTCAGCTGTAGTAGATGGGCCTCTCTGAGGTAGTGTAACAGCTGTACATATTGGCTATTTGATTGACTATAGATAACATGGCACTGTCTTATAGCCTATTATTCTTGCTCTAAGTGAAAAAGCAGTACGGTAATTCGGTTTGGCTCCAGTTGCTCCAGTTGTGGAAGCCCATGATCGTATATCTTTGTGTGTATTGGCCGCTGTATATGAAATTTTGAACAGTGTTTTCGGCCCACGACCAATTGCATTTATTACGGGACCGGTATAGACGGCAGGCCCGAAGTCCGGCACGGCGGCACCAAGCTGGCGTCTGAATTGAGTAGCGATGAGGAGCTGTCCAACAAGTGCACGCGGTGCCTAAAAACGAGGTTCGTTCTTCACAGATTCCCCACACCTTCACCATCTCATCTATATATGGCGTTCTCGTCTTCAAATCCGAGATCCCAGGTGAACACACCCATCCCCCTCTCAATTCCTTGTCCTATATATTTGCGGTACCAGGATAATCATGGACATCTCCAAGGGGAGTGGGAATGAACAAGGCCTAGCACCTGGTGTACTACTTGTGCAGATTAGTATTCAGGGTAAGTTAATTAATTCGTTTTTGCTATGGTCGTAATTTTCAGCCTTTGTCGACGCTTTTTCCTACATCTACGGGTACATTTTCTTTGCTCACACACCAGTCGGCACTATATATGTGTCTCGCTGTAGATCGGAAAGTGCAGTTTTCTTCTGGTGGAGGGATGATACGTACGTACACTTGAGGGGAATGGAGCGATCAAGTTACTTATTTCTTGATCTAAGAGAAATATTTTTTGAGCTCACGGTAATTATTACCATTACAGAGAAATCTGATCAGACACGGCTACAAAGTAAGTGGCGGCACGCTCTGCTCGTTACGGAAGTAGTCGGCGGGATCGACCTTCCGTTTGGTCATGGCGAGCCTCCTAAAGTTCCCTCCGAAGTACCTCTCACCCCATACCTTTCCGCTTTTGTAGGTGCTAACGCCGTCGACCACCTTGTTCACACCCATGTCCAGGTCACGGTAGTTGGCGTATGCGGCCCTAGGGTTCTTGGTCACAAACGGCGCCATGTAGTCGTACATGGTATTGATCCAGTCGGGCGTGCTACTGTTTCCCGCGGCACCGTTGTTGCCGTTCCAGAACTGGACGTACTGGATGTTGTAGAGCACGCCGCTCCGGTGAGGGAAGGGCGTGTCGGCGTCGGCGATCTTGGACATTCTTCCGCCGTGGGGTTCTAGGATGAGCTCCCCCTGGGCGGCGCCGCTGGGCCATGTGAAGATCTTCTCCCACGTGTTCTTGGTGAGGGCCTTCTTGACGTAGTCGGACCTGTTCTTGACAAAGGGACCTATGGGCATGGTCCGGTTGAGCAGGAGCACTTCCAGCGGCGTGGTATCGATGGCGTCGCCGAAGAATATGTACGCCACGTACTGCAGCCAGCTCATTTCTCGACAGTCGGCCGGTGTCACGCCGAGCTCCGGGAACCGGTCGCGCAACGTCCGCACCACCCGGCTGCACCTGCCGAGGTACAGGGCCTGGAAGTTGGCCTGACGCTGCTGCACGACCACCCGGACGCTGAGGTCGTCGGGGAGCGCCGGGGCCACCGTCTGCCACTTGGTCACGGCGTCGACCGCGCCCTGCTCCATGGTCTTGGTCACGCTCAAGTACGTGACCTTGGGAGGGACCGCCACCAGCCTCAGCTTAAACGACAGCACGATGCCAAAGCTCCCACCGCCGCCGCCGCGGATGGCCCAGAAGAGGTCGTCGCCCATGGCCTTCTTGTTCGGCAAGAGGTTCCCGTAAGCGTCGACGATGGCAGCATCAACGATGTTGTCGGAGGCGAGGCCGTACATGCGCATCATCAGGCCCTGGCCGCCGCCGCTGAACTGGCCACCCACGCCTACGGTCGGGCACACGCCCGCCGGGAATCCTAGCCCCGGCGCCGCCTTGGCGACGGCGTAGTAGAGCTCCCCGACCGTTGCCCCGGAATCGACCCACGCGGTGGCCTCTCGCGGGTCCACGCGCACGGCGTGGAGCTTGGCCAGGTCGAGGACGGCGAACACCTCGGGGCGCTGGGACAGGTACGAGAGGCCCTCGTTGTCGTGCCCGCCGCTGCGGACGCGGAGGCGCACGCCGTGTGCGCGTCCGCAGCGCACGGCCGCCTGGACGTGCGACGCATCGGTGGGCGTCACGATGCACAGCGGAGGCCTCGCCGTCGCGGGCGCCACGAACCTGGCGTTCCGGATGGACGACACCAGGAGCGGCTTGAACGACGGCGACGTCGGCGTCAGCACGAGCTGGCTGGGCACCTGGGTAGAGAGGCACTGGAGGAAGTCGTCGGAGGACGACGCCAGGGCCGGGACGGGCACGTAGATACCCAGAAAGCAAACTGTGAGCAGCAGCGCTATGGGAGTGGACACCGCCATTACAGCCACTCGACTGTACGCTTGCTGTCTGACACGGTGCTTATGTTCTCGTCCTGGACTAATCTCGTTATATAGGCCATGAGGGGGATGGGATCGTGGATAGCCGGTTATTAATTACATGGATAGCCGGGTAGTCTTTTCATTGCTTTCTCCTAAAATAAGCAGTATGTTAATGTTTCCCCTAAAATAAGTAGAAAGTGAATGTTGTGGAGTAACATCTATCTATATCTATATATGTATCTGCATCTATCTATATCTATATATCTTTATCGTATCTATATTTGTATCTGTATCTATATCTATATCTTTACCTATATATCTATTAGATTATATATATAACGTATAATAATAGTGTAAGACCTTTTCAATATATAATAATATAATATCTGTAAGATCAATATCTATGTCTATATCTTTTCGATTTTTTCCTTTCACTAAATCACATACTCCCTAAGTTCACTAATGTAAGACCTTTTAAATATTTTAAAATGGAATACATGCACTCCAAAATGAGTGAACCTACACACTAACAAATATCTAGATACATATATACTGTTCGATATTTCTTTTAGTTCTAGAGTCATATTTGCAAAAGAAAAAGGCTAAAATATCTTTCTCCCAAAATAAGAAGGAAGTTCATGTTTCCCCTAAAATAAGTGGAAAGTGAATGTTGCGGAGTAGTAACATGTTCTCAATTAAATATTAGTATGGCTTATTTTTGGTAATGGTCAATCTTACCGGAGGACGGCGGTCTGTTTCTGATGAGCTCTTCTTGCATCAAGTGGTGTCTTTGTTTTTCGTATTGTTCCTACGGGTGTCGTTTTGCCCCATCACTTATCTCTAAGAGAACGGAATAGGAATTCGGTCGTTCGTTCGTTCGTTCGCTCCTGGCCACAAGTCTCCCTTGTGTGCACGCTGCCGCTAGCCATCCCACCTATGTCGGCTATTCAGCTCCCTTAGCCTTTCCTCTCCTTCGCCCTACCCTCTCCCCATTGACATGCTGACCCCCGTGTGATCCTTAGGGCTGGCACGGGGAGCAATCCTCCAGCACCACCAACGTTCATGACGGGAATGTACTATAGCCGTTGCGGTCGGTGTAGAACGCGGTGGCAGTGGGCCCTCCTTCCCTAAGGGTGGCAGGGGGCTTGGGCTGCTACAACGCATCCAACATAGGATGGATGCCGGGGCGGCGGCCTCGGGTCTGTGGTGGCCAACGGTGGTTGGTTCTCGTGTGGTCGATGTGGCAGCGATGGTCACAATCAAGCTCTTCACGATCCTATTGTGTTCTATTGGCGCCGCCAAGCGCAACACCCTCCGGCGGTGCTGGATTGGATCAAGAGGCGGGGAATCCTAGCGTGGCTTCGTTGCACCTCATGTTGATCCTGGTGTCAGTCGGGCAACTTCATGATCCCTCGCTGATGGAAACTGGAGGGAATATGCCCTGAGAGGCAATAATAAAGTTGTTATTATGTATATTCTAAGTATATGATAGATGTTTATTTTGCATGCTATAATTGTATTAATACGGAAACATTAATACATGTCTATTTAATAAACAAACAGAAATTTCCTAGTTATGCCTCTCTTATAAACTAGCTCGTTGATTAACAAGATGATCAAGGTTTCCTGATCATAGACATTGGATGCTGTTAATAACGAGGTTATGGCATTATTGGAATGGTGTGATGAACATTCATCTGAAGTATAGCATTACGATCAAAGTCACTGAGTTTATATTACTATAACATCATACGAAGTAATCCTAATCCTTAGACCATGAGATCATGTCAATCACTAACACTAGAAGAGTATCTTGATAACATCAAACGTCACACCGTAACAGTGTGACTAAAAAGATGGTTCAAGTACTACTAAGGTGTTATGTTGAGGCACATGGATCAAGAGTGTAATTTGTCCATCCCGATGACGGATAGATATACTCTGGTCCCTCTCGGTGATATCACATTGCTTAGCTTGCAAACAAGTGATTTGATCACTAGAATGTTATATCACAGAAACGAGAAAAGAGTACATGTTAGTAACGAGATCAAACTATGTATGAAGATACCGATGATCGAATCTCGGACATGTAATATATTGCGAGACAAAGGGATTAAAATTCTAGCGTATAAGGTTCTCACGATCACAAGAAAGTCATCGTTGAATGTGTGGGAGTCAGTATGGATCTCTAGGTCCCGCTTCTGATTATTAATCTGAGAGGGGTCTCGATCATGTCCGCATTATTCGCGAACCGTAGGGTGACACACTTAAGAGACACCGGCACCATTTGGAACAAGTAGTTTCATGTCGAAAATATTTACAAAGCGCAGGAATTTATTTCACTAGACACCAAAACTGTTTCAGGTGAAATTGCTGAAAGTGTTTCTACATGTGAAATGAAATACTAGCAAGGAGTTTTATGTGAATGTTTGTCTATTAAAGTAATTGGCAAAATTCTAAATAAATAAAAGGAGTTTTATTTAAAGAGAGATTGCATTAAATTTGGTGGAAATTTAATGGGATTTTTGAGTGGGATTTCGAATGGAGAAGTGAAGGGCCAAAATTGTGAGTGGGAGCTCCACCCACATGAATGGAGGAGGGGAGGGGGCAGACCCCATGCGCCGGACACCCCCTTGGGGTGCCCCTACCTCCTATATAAATCCCCCCCTCTCACTCCATCTCACTCACACCTCCTCGTGAAGGATCTCTCCCCCTCTAGTTTTATCCCCCATGGTCTCGGACTAGCGAGATACATGTTCCTGGTGTCTTTTCGGCAAGAAAGAGTTGTTGCTTCCGTTGTGTCGTCGTTATGGAAACGGCAGAGCCTAAGCAGGCTAGAAAGAGGTATGGGAGCAAAGCAGGGAGGCATGCGACGACGTACGCAAACGGGATTAAATACAAGCAAGAATCGGGGACACAAGAAGTACCCAGGTTTGGAGCCCTCAGGTTGAGGTAAAGCTCCTACTCCTGCCGATCTGACTATAGGGATGGATCACAGAGAACTACAAGGCTCCTCGAGCTGTATCTGGTCTGATGTTGGAGATATGCCCAAGAGGCAATAATAAAGTGGTTATTATCATATCTTCACACTTATGATAAATGTTTACATACCATGCTATAATTGTATTAACCGGAAACATTAATACTTGTGTGATTTGTAAACTAAAATAAGAGTCCCTAGTATAGCCTCTTGTTAAACTAGCTTGTTGGTTAATATATGATCATGGTTTCCTGATCATGAACATAGAGATGTTATTAACAACAGGATCATATCATTAGGAGAATGATGTGATGGACATACTCCTATAAATAAGCGTAGCATAAAGATCAAGTCATTTCAATAGTTCAATTGCTATATGCTTTCTGATACATAGTAACCTAATTCCTTCGACCATGAGATCATGCATATCACCTTTACCGGATGGATGCTTTGATGACATCAAACACCACACCGTAACTGGGTGGTTATAAAGGTGGCATTGAGTGTTCGGAAAGTATTGGTTGAGACACATGGATCAAGAGTGGGATTTGTCCATCCACATGACGGATAGATATACTCTGGGCCCTCTCGGTGGAATGTCATCCAATTAGCTTGCAAGCATGTGACTTGGTCACAAGGGATCACATATCACGGGAACGAGAAAAGAGTACTTATCGATGTGAGGTTGAACTAGGTATGCAGAGATACCGACGATCATAACCTCGGATAAGTAACATATCGTGAGACAAAGGAAATTGGTATCGTATGTAAGTGGTTCATTCGATCAAAGTAATCGTAGAAATATGTAGCCATATGAATTTCCAGATTCCTCTATTGGTTATTGTTGAGAAGTGTCTCGATCATGTCGCATAATTCACGAACCGTAGGGAGACACATAAGGATTGACGTTGTTTGAGTAGTTATGGTATTATGAGAAAGAGACGAATGTTGTTGAGTCTTGGATGGGATCCGGATATCACGAGGTAATCCGGAATGGTCCGGAGAATAAGATTCATATAAGGAAAGTCCCGTTTCGGAGTTCGGAAATGATTCCGGTGTTTTCATCGGGAATGTTCTGGAAGGTTCCGGATTGTCCGGCACTCCGGGGGGGGAGGGGTACATGAATGTGTCATTACATATTGAAATGATTGCATCATGTACTAAGTGTTCTTGTTGTCCCAAATAAAGGATTAAATTGAATCCTAAAACAGAAAAGTCAAATGTCCAGTTTGAAAGTCAAACGGCTAAAACAAGAAACTGTGGGAAACAAGCAAGAGGAGTTGGAACCGACTTGGAGGAGGAGTTTCTCTCCTCCAAGCCGTGACCCTAGGCCGAGTTGGGGAGGACTCCTCCCTCCTGGCCAGCCCTCCCATCTATATAAGGAGGGCAAGGCTCCCTCCTAGCACACACAAGTTCCTATCTTCTACCTCCGGTTTAGAGCCGTTTTGGTTTAGAGCTTCTAATTGCTTTAGCCTGCGGTTTAGAGCCTTCTAATTGGTTTAGAGCCTTCTAATTGGTGTGTCTAATTACTAGACCACTAATAGCCTCTCTCATAAGCTCCACCATACCGCACGGCTTAAGGCGAAGCCTGCGGATTTCCCTCTACTTCGGTACTGCCGTTGTCTTTGCTGGGAATCGCGAGGAGAGTGCTACAACCTCCGCTGCTTTGGAACAAGGAGAGGAAGGTCTTCGTCAGTATCGAACGTGTGACCGGCTGCGGGGCTTCTTGAACGTGGCGCCGGAAGGATCGTCTACGATCTTGAGATCGGAAGTGTCGACTACATCACCCACGAGAATCTGCTCGTTAACCGCTTTGGAATCTTCGAGGGTAAGTTATTCCAAACGACTTGTTGCTACAATCTAGTAGATAGATCTTGGCTTGTTTGTTTGTATGCGATAGAAATTTTTTGTTTTCCATGCTACGAACCCCTACAGTGGTATCAGAGCCGTGTCTATATGTAGATCTGTTGACGAGTAGAACACAATGGTCATTGTGGGCGTTGATGCTTTATTGTCGATTGCTTCTTGTGTACTTTGCATCTTGCGGTATGTTGGGATGAAGCGGCCGGGCTAACCTTACATGACATCGTTCATGAGACTTGCTCCACGCTTGACATGCAACTTGTATTGCATAAGTGGCTTATGGGTGCTGTTTCTCCTAGCATAGTTAAGATCCAATTTACAACGGGTAATCAACAATGCTAGTATCAATGTTGTGGTTCATGTTCGTAAGTTAGAACGACACTTATTGAAAGCCCCAAACCACGTAAAACATGCAAAGAAAGTAGAGGCGTCTAACTTTGTTTTGCGGTGTGTGATGATGTGATATGGCCATGATTGTGATTATATTTGATGTATGCAATGTTCCTTATTGTAAGTTGGCAACCGGCAGGAGCCATATGGTTGTCTTTAATTTATGTTAAGACCCGCGTGTCTATTCAAAGTAGTTGTAATAGTTGAAGTCGGTGGACGACAACCATGGAGAAGCGTCATTGACCTTAATGCAATGCCGATGATGATGGAGATCATGTTCGTGCTAGAAGATGGAGATCGGAAGCACAAAGAAGAAAAGGCCATATCATATCACATATTATGAATTGCATGTGATGTTAATCCTTTATGCATCTTGTATTGCTTAGTAGACGACGGTAGCATTATAAGATGATCCCTCATGCACATGAATTTCAAATCATAAAGTGTTCACCCTTAGTTAGCACCGTTGCTAAAGCTTGTTGTTTCGAAACACCACGTGATGATCGGGTGTGCTAGATTCTGCAAGTGTATACAACGTGAGCAAGCCAGATTTTCTCATGCAGAAACTAAGGTTTGATCTTGACGAGCCTAGCATGTACAGACATGGCCTCAGGAACACGGATTACCGAAAGGTAGAGCATGAGTCATATAGTAGATATGATGAACATGTCGATTGTTCGCCATTGAATCTATATCAACTCTCGTGATGATCGGTTTTGATGTGGTGGATTTGGTTCGTGTGATCACTAAAACAATGTGAGGGATATTGTTTTGAGTGGGAGTTCACCTAGATTAATTTGATTATTAATTAGAACTCAATTTATCATAAACTAAATCAAAGTGAATTTGCATAGTTGTTGTAGTCATTGGCATCCGCTTACCACCGTGCGCTTTAGTTATAATTGAGATGATAGAACTATATAATTCTGGTTAATTTGCTTCTTAACTGGTATCGTATTGTTTTGAAGTGTTAATATAAAGTTTAAAAGTCCTATTGCAAACTTTCAAGAAGTTCGGTTACTCCATGAAGTTTAATAATTGGTATTAAATCAAGAGTGACAATTCCAAGAGTTAGTATATGAGTATCATGTTTGTCTCCATGATTCTTGATATTCAAAGAATTCTCTTAATATCAAGGTTATCTAGGATCCGAAAGAGTTATTTCGTAAAACCATGATGTGTGGAAGATATTGTGATATGAAACAAAGTTTTAGTTGCAACATGATAGAGTATAATAGGGCAAAAGGCATGTTCTCATATTTGATGAGAATTTGCAAAAGTTTGGAGACACTTGTTGTCCTGATCCTCCAAAAGGTTTTGGATAGCAACATTATACTCATAATTCATCGTTATAAGCTAAAAGTAGCTTGATCATGGACGATTCCATGTTAAGGGTGAATATTTGATGTAGGTAAAATGTTTACTACACCAAGAGATTACTAAAGAAAGGAATTTGAAAGAACACCAAACATTTGATGATGGTGATCTACTTCAAAGTGCAAGTCCAAAGACATTGGTATTTAACTATACACGCTTTGGACTATATGTCATATGTATGACTCCACTGTTGATGTTGATAGATTCTTTCAAACAGAATAGGAAATACTGAAAGAGAATCTCATAAATATATGGCAGAAAGGAAAAGACTAGAATTGTTCAGTTTAAGTATATAGATGATATACATGTTATGGCTATATTCTTTGCTTATTAAACAATGTGGTTCTTAAGTATTTAATCTGAATTTGTTGGTATGAATCGTCATACGAAACAACAAAATTCATGAACTACAATGGCCTAAGTAACTAGCAAAAGAATATGTGATGATGTTCATCGAGAACAAATAAAGGGTTATTGTGTTGCTCGTTAAACATCAAAGCTTGCCTTCAAGATTTGTTTTATCAGTATTATGAGAACAAAAGGGTTGTTCAAATAATTGCCGTAATCCATAAAAGATGGATGATTCACAAAATCTCGTTGGAGAAATCACGTCCATAAAACTAGTGCTAAAAATGTCGAAAGACAAATTGATTGAAAGGTCACTTAGGAAGTGACATCGCCGTTTAAATTATATTGGAAAAAACACATGAAGAAACTCCATGTGGATGGAATTTTGGAGTCTTTTGATTTTTGATCACATGACGCTTGTGAAACTTTCCTAGAGATAATTAAAACTTCGTTCATAGGCCAAAAGGGAACGAATGACTAGCTTATTGGAACTAGTACATATTGTTGTATGAAATCCATTATGTGTAGTCAAGAGCGATGGATTTCAACTTCATATGCTTTCTCCGAAAATTTGAGTGAATATATAAATATTTACTTAATAAGGATGAAGTGTGAAATATTTGAAGAGTTCAAAAGACTTTCAAGATGAAGTGCAAAATCATTGTAACAAGAATATAAACAGTTTATGATAAAGATCATAAAGGAAGATATTTGAGTTACAGAGTTTATCATAATACCTAAGATTTAAGGAATCGTTCCATGGATTTGCATTTTCCCGAAACACCATAAGAGTATGGAGCGTTCGAGATATGTAATTAAACCTTGTTTGACATGGTAAGATGAAAGGTATAATTTATAAAACTGCCATTATATTTTAAAGATTAAAAGCTTTAGAGATTACCGTTTTCCGAAAAGAGCTCCATCATAATCCGCTGAAATGACACCATATAAGGTTATGGTTTGGGATAAAACCCAAGTTGTCCTTTCTTAAACATTGGTATGCTATGCATAAGAAAGATGTGTGCGACCAAAGTCGGATGAACTGTCTTTGTATGTTATTTTGAATAACTCATAAGTAATCCTCCATAACATCGGAGACAAAAGTGTTTGTCACTTAAAACGCCAAGTTTCTTTGAGAAGGAATTTTCGTGAAAAGTTAAGTAGGAGGACAATAGAATTTTGATAAGGTTAAAAGAACCTTAGCTATATGTGCAGAGTTGCGCAAAGACCGAAAAGTGTTGAGGCAACAAAGCTCATGGCTCACGTACCTCAAAAGTTGTGGTCACGGAGATCCAAGTTCCTATTGAAACAAGTAGGTCGGATAAACAATCAAATACCAAGATTTGAGGGTTGAATCATTATTTGAGAATAATGAACCGACTACATGCAAAGAAGCGATGATGGGCCCTGACTCCGTCAAATGGCTTGAAGCCATAAAATCCGTGATAGTTCCATACACGAGAAATCAAGTTTTGAACTTGAAGGACCCTCGAGAAAGGTGTAAGACCTTACAGTTGTGTTTGGATCTATAAAGAAATAGACATGGATGTTTCACATCTATGAAATAGTCGACATGTTGGGAAAGAGTTCACAACAATGTTCAAAGGTTGTATATGACAAGATTTGATCTTTCATAGCGATGTTTAGTCTAGACGGATTAATGTAGCAACCACTACATATAAATTTTGTTATATGGTAGTTGAATAAACAAAACAAGTTCTTCTAATAGAATTGTTACCTAGGACGTGTGCATGACGCGGTCCAAAGGGTTTTGTTAAATTCAAGGGATGCTAAAACATATGCAAACTTCAATGGTTGAAGTAAACGTGTGAGTTGGAATCTTCACTATGATGAAACTGTTAAAGGAGTTTTAAAAGTTCATTAGAGAAAATGAAGATGCTTGCATTTGCAAGAAATTAAGTGGGAGCGCTAAGACATATTTCTAATACATTATGTGGAGGACATATTGTTGATTAGAAAAGATGTATCTTTTATTAACACATATTAAGAATTTCATCCCGATGAAAGACTTAGGCAAAATCCAAATATTTGGCATCAATAGACGCTAATATGGTTGTGCCAGAAGTACATAGACAAGATATTGAATGAGTTCAATATAGAAACTACAAGAGAGGTTCTTGTCACACAGAAAGGATTGAATAAGTTCAATGTTGATGATATATTCAAGTGTATTGACATTTGGTAAAGTGAAACAAATAATCAAGTATAGATTGATACTTGATGTATGAAATCACAAAGAGTATTTATATCAATCATACCGTGATATGTACAAATCCAGATATGTCCTATGCTCTAAATGTTGTGAGCATATACCAGAATGATTCATAAGATGATCATTGGACAATAGTAAGGATATTCTTATGATCTTTTGGAAGAACTAAGAGTATAATATTTGTAGAAGTGACAAATAGATAGTTAGTTCATTGTAAAAGTACTACATTGATACTAGCTTTGTCACAAAGTACAAATTAAGTTTATCTCAATCTAAACTAAGGGTGGCACAATATAATGGAATGTGAGTTCCATAATGGATTTGGATGAGTTCCAAAGTTAAGACATTGTGACAGATACTACAACAAAAGGCTAAGTATATGACTGCTATTATAGCAGCAAAAGAGGGCATTTGTGTCAAGTAGTTTGTTATCAAACTAGGTGTAGATCACAGAGGGATAATACTATGAAGATATATTGTGCGACAATATTATCAACATGTTTTAACCCCAAAGAACTAAAGGTCACACCGAATGACCAAATTCATACAAAGCCATCTCATTAGAGAATGAGTGATGCGTAGAGACGCAAAGACATGCAATTACACACGGACCTGGAAGTGTCAAGATCCGAAGATCAGTTGACCACTAGCAATCGTGTACATACAACACCGGAAAGCCATAGGTGTTGAATACACAAAAGGTTTGAAACTAGATTATTGACTCTAGTGCAAGTGGGAGATCTGGAGATATGCCCAAGAGGCAATAATAAAGTGGTTATTATCATATCTTCACACTTATGATAAATGTTTACATACCATGCTATAATTGTATTAACCTAAACATTAATACTTGTGTGATTTGTAAACTAAAATAAGAGTCCCTAGTATAGCCTCTTGTTAAACTAGCTTGTTGGTTAATATATGATCATGGTTTCCGATCATGAACATAGAGATGTTATTAACAATGGATCATATCATTAGGAGAATGATGTGATGGACATACTCCTATAAATAAGCGTAGCATAAAGATCAAGTCATTTCAATAGTTCAATTGCTATATGCTTTCGATACATAGTAACCTAATTCCTTCGACCATGAGATCATGCATATCACCTTTACCGGATGGATGCTTTGATGACATCAAACACCACACCGTAAATCGGGTGGTTATAAAGGTGGCATTGAGTGTTCGGAAAGTATTGGTTGAGACACATGGATCAAGAGTGGATTTGTCCATCCACATGACGGATAGATATACTCGGGCCCTATCGGTGGAATGTCATCCAATTAGCTTGCAAGCATGTGACTTGGTCACAAGGGATCACATATCACGGAACGAGAAAAGAGTACTTATCAAGAACGAGGTTGAACTAGGTATGCGAGATACCGACGATCATAACCTCGGATAAGTAACATATCGTGAGACAAAGGGAAATTGGTATCGTATGTAAGTGGTTCATTCGATCGCAAAGTAATCAGAAATATGGGAGCCATATGAATTTCCAGATTCCTCTATTGGTTATTGTTCGGAGAAGTGTCTCGATCATGTCCGCATAATTCACGAACCGTAGGGAGACACACTTAAGGATTCGACGTTGTTTGAGTAGTTATGGTATTATGAGAAAGAGACCGAATGTTGTTCGAGTCTTGATGGGATCCGGATATCACGAGGTGATCCGGAATGGTCCGGAGAATAAGATTCATATAAGGAAAGTCCCGCTTTGGAGTTCGGGAATGATTCGGTGTTTTCATCGGAATGTTCGAAGGTTCGGATTGTCCCAAGACTGGAGGGGTACATGAATGTGTCATTACATATTGAAATGATTGCATCATGTACTAAGTGTTCTTGCTTTCCCAAATAAAGGATTAAATTGAATCCTAAACAGAAAAGTCAAATGTCCAGCTTTGAAAGTCAAACGGCTAAAACAAGAAACTGTGGGAAACAAGCAAGAGGAGTTGAACCGACTTGGGAGGAGTTTTCCTCCAAGCCGCGGCCCTAGGCCGAGTTGGGGAGGGACTCCCTCCTCCTGGCGCGCCAGCCCTCCCATCTATATAAGGAGGGCAGGGCTCCTCCTAGAACACACAAGTTCCTATCTTCTACCTCCGGTTTAGAGCCGCTTTGGTTTAGAGCTTCTAATTGCTTTAGCCTGCGGTTTAGAGCCTTCTAATTGGTTTAGAGCCTTCTAATTGGTGTGTCTAATTACTAGACCACTAATAGCCTCTCTCATAAGCTCCACCATACCGCACCGGCTTAAGGCCTCATGGATTTCCCTCTACTTCCTGTACCACGCCGTTGCTGCCGAATCGCGAGGAGAGTGCTACAACCTCCGCTTGCTTGGAACAAGGGAGAGGAAGGTCTTCGTCGAGTACCGAACGTGTGACCGATCAGGGAGCGCCGTTTAACGTGGCGCGAAGGATCGTCACGCGATCTTGAGATCGAAGTACGACTACATCACCCACGAGAATCTGCTCTCGTTAACCGCTTTGGAATCTTCGAGGGTAAGTTATTCCAAACGACTCGTTGCTACAATCTAGTAGATAGATCTTGGCTTGTTTGTTTGTATGCGATAGAAAATTTTTGTTTTCCATGCTACGAACCCCTACATCTGACTGGTGAGTAAGTAGAATCCAACCCTTGCTAAGTTGCCCCTGCCGCCCCTTATATAGGTCGAGGCGGCGCGGGTAACGACCTAGCCGACTGGGGGGGTCCCACAGGATGGTCCCAGCCATCTAGGTCATCTAAAGTGGTCGGCATGGGGAGCATGTACTCACAGTCAAGCCCATGCCACCATGCCATCTACAGTGGTCGTCGTGCGGGTAGTTATGTATAGTGCCACCTACTGTCTACTGTTGCAACTGTCATCGGTAAAGTCGTCGGTATGGGCCGAGTGTCTGGGTCTCCTTTCTGTCTTGTCTGATGTCCTGGGCGTACTGCGCATTATGCCCTACGTCATCGGGTACCTTGCCTATCTTGAGTGGCCGGCTGGGATGACCCAGCCGGCTGGCCTTCCTGGGCCGAATGGTCGGATCCATCCGGCTACTCCTCTGACCTTGCTTGTTTCATCCGGCTGGTTCTTCCGCCGGTTGGCTCTTGATCTATCTTGCTCCGGACGGCTGTCTTGCCGATAGTTCTTGTCCGGCTGGCCGGTTTGCCGGTCGGGTCTTGGTCTGTTCCTTCTTCTGATATGTCTTGGGGTTTCTGTATTCGGTTGCCCTCAATCGGCTGTCGTGCTTGTGCTTTGCATCTTGTCCGGTTATCCTACCTGGGGGCGATCCCCCCGACACTAGCCCCCGAGCGCGTGTAGATTCCGCCCTTAGGCGAAATGTGCGCGGGCTCAAAAAGCTAGGATTTTGAAATTTTTCCCGGGTGAGTTTGGCGGTTGAGCTGCCCCGGCTGCGTCATCACTGATGTCAGCCACGCGTGATGATGGCCGTGGGAGGACGTGCATCATGGGGGTCGCGTCGGTTGTCTCCTCAGGAACTGCCGCCGGTGCCTCACCTCCTGTGCTAGGATCTTTTGCGCGTGATGCGTGGCCGCAAATGATCCGGAGACCGTTGGAGCCGAGGGAGGACGCCACATGGCAGGCCGGCGGTTTCCCTCCCGGCCCCTTTAAGTAGAGGTCGAGGCGCTGTGCCACCCCTCACTAGCCATTTGCTTCTGTCGTTCTCGCCCTCGACGCCATAGCTCTCATCCCCTTCTGCCTTCGCTCGTCTTCTACGCCGCTGGCGAGTCTATGCTGCCTGCTCCGCCAGCACCGCTTCGCCTTTTCCTCGCTAGAGCGACGGGCAACCGTCACTCCTCCGTTGTTCCGTCGTCATCCCTCCTTCCTTCTTCCTCGTCTCCGCCGCACTCCGCCGCTGACGCCATGGCAGAAAGTAGGGGAGCCTGGTGTGGCTCCTCTGTCAAGGAGGCGCAGGTGAAGAAATACTGGCGGTCGCGCCTCCTACCGACCGCCGGCGAGGTCGGGGTCTGGCTGGCCCCGGCCGATGAGATCTCGCCGGCGAGCGCGTAGTCTTTCTTGCGCATCTTGCGCGCGGCCTGGCCTTCCCGGCCAGCGCCTTTTTCTTGTCTTTTCTCACCCATTTTGATCTTCTCCTCCACCATCTTGGGCCAAATGCAATCGGCATTTTGGCCCACTTTGTTGCCTATTGTGAGTGCTATCTCGGGATCCAACCGGATCTCGGGCTGTTCTGCCGCCTATTCCTAATCCGCCCCCAAGTGCAGTTCGACAAGGGTCCGCTGGTGGCCTGCGGCGGCGCCTCGATCTATAGCCGATCGTAGACCGGCTACCCCAAGTTCAAACTGCATGACACGGTCAAACTATGGCAGCAGACGTACTTTTACGTATGGAACTTGGTCAGAGGACCGGCTGAACCTCCCGGCCTTCCAGGACACCGATTCCAGCTGGGCGCACTGGGAGGAGAAGGTCTTCGGATCCAAGACGGAATCGGACGCGCTCCTCCACCGATGAGAGGGTTGGTGACGGCTGGTCGAACCAGCGTCGACGTGACGCTGAGCTGGGCCAGCCGGCTCAAGATGCCCCTGCAGCAGCGAGCACACAAGATGTGCTACTACTCCGGGCGGCTCGACCCCACCCGACACTCGCGCTGTGACCCCTCCTTTGCCAACCTCTATGAGTGGATCTGGATGATCACGAAGGAGAAGATCACTTCCAACTGGAAGTTTGGTGTCGTTCCTTACACGCGTGAGAACCGCGCGCCCCTGGTGAGTATACTTGTTCGCTTCTTTTTCCTCTTTTTCGCGTTGTCCAGCTAGATTCCTTATCCGGTCTGACTTGTGTTTTGTCTGCGCAGATGTTCCCCTGCATCATCCGGGAGGAGGGCGACATGCCCCTCCAGGTCTTTGCGGCCGACCTTTCCGAGCCGCGACTGCGCCGGAACAGCAGCGAGGGCTCGAACGGCGAGGAGGCCTTCTTCCCTAGCCGGGGTGACGAAGCGGTGGAGGACCCGCACGGCCCCGAGCCGGAGGAGAGCGACGACACCGCCGCGCCTGAGACTGCCCGGAAGCATGCCGGCGAGGGCACCTCCAGCAGCAGCGCCGCGCCGGAGGAGCCGGCTGCCAAGCGCACCCGGGCAGCAGGGGTCCCTCCGCATCCTGGCCGGACCACGGGCAGCCGGAAAAGGTCTGCGCCCATGGTGCAGGGGTAAGTCCTCCACCTTTTTTCCTTCTCGTCCGTTTCTTTCTTCGCATCCGCCTTCAACCTTGCTTTGATCTTGTTTTTTCCTGACCTTTCCCTTGCTTTTGTGTAGCGCCGTTCTTTCCTTCGCTGCGAGCCTGGCTCGCTGTAGGGTTTCGTAGCATGGAAAACAAAAAATTTCTATCGCATACAAACAAACAAGCCAAGATCTATCTACTAGATTGTAACAACGAGTCGATGGAATAACTCACCCTCGAAGATTCCAAAGTGTTTAACGAGAGCGGATTCTCGTGGGTGATGTAGTCGTACTCTTCCCGATCTCAAGTTCGCGTAGACGATCCTTCCCGGCCAAGGTTCGGCGCTCCCGCAGTCGGTCACACGTTCGGTACTCGACGAAGACCTTCCTCTCCCTTGTTCCAGCAGGCATCGGAGGTTGTAGCACTCTCCTCGCGATTCCGGCAGAACACCGCCGTGGTACCGGAAGTAGAGGGGAGATCTCGTAGGGCTTCGCCTTAAGCCGGAGCGAGTATGGTCGACTATGAGAGAGCCCTAGGTGTTCTAGGGTTTAGACACACCAAGGAGGGGTTGCTAGGGCCGGCGGCTAGGGCTTGGAGGTGCCCAAGTCGGCGGCTAGGAGAGAAACCCTAGGCGGCGGCTATGGTGGGTGGCGGCTAGGGTTAGGTTTAGAGGGGGCAATCTTGTGTGCTAGGAGGGGAGACCTGCCCCTCCTCTTATAGGAGGGAGGCGCCAGCCAAGGGGAGGGGAATCCCTCCCCAACTCGGATCCCAAGTGGGCCGGCGGTGGAGGAAGGACTCCTCCCCAACTCGGTTTCCACCTCCCTCTCCACTTCCCAAAAATAGCCGTTTGACTTTCAAATTGGCGTTTGACTTTTCAAACAAGGATTTGATTAAATCCTCTATTTTGTTCAGCGATGACACTTAGTACATGATGCAATCATTCCAACTTGGCATGACACACTCATGTACCCTTCCCCTTCGGAGTGCCGGACATTCCGGAACCTTCTAGAACATTCCCGATGAAAACACCGGAACCATTCCCCAACTCCGAAATAAGACTTTCCTTATATGAATCGTATTCTCCGGACCATTCCGGATCTCCTCGTGATATCCCGGATCCCATCCGAGACTCCGAACAACATTCGGTCTCTTTCTCATCATTCCATAACTACTCAAACAACGTCGAATCCTTAAGTGTGTCTCCCTACGGTTCGTGAATTATGCGGACATGATCGAGACACTTCCTAACAATAACCAATAGAGGAATCTGAAATTCATATGGCTCTACATATTTCTACGATTACTGCGATCGAATGAACCTCTTACATACGATACCAATTTCCCTTTGTCTCACGATAGTTTACTTATCCGAGGTTATGATCGCTTCAGATCTCTCGCATACCTAGTTCAACCTCGTATCGATAAGTACTCTTTTCTCGCTCCCATGATATGTGATCCCTTGTGAGCTACCACATGCTTGCAAGCTAATTGGATGGCATTTCACCGAGAGGGCCGAGAGTATATCTATCCGTCATATGGATGGACAAATCCCACTCTTGATCCATGTGTCTCAACCAATACTTTCCGAACACTCAATGCCACCTTTATAGCCACCCAGTTACGGTGTGGTGTTTGATGTCATCAAAGCATCCATCCGGTAAAGGTGATATGCATGATCTCATGGTCGAAGGAATTAGGTTACTATGTATCAAAAAGCATATAGCAATTGAACTATTAAAATGACTTGATCTTTATGCTACGCTTATCTATTGGAGTATGTCCACCATATCATTCTCCTAACAATACGATCTTGTTGTTAATAACATCTCAATGTTCATGATAGGGAAACCTCAATCATTTATTAACCAACAAGCTAGTGATGTATAGAGGCTTTACTAGGGACTTCAATTTAAGTTTACAAATCACACAAGTATTAATGTTTCCTTGTTAATACTATTATAGCATGAATATAAACATTTATCATAAACACAAAGATATAATAATAACTATATTTATTATTGCCTCTAGGGCATATCTCCAACACTCGCAGCGCGCCTGCCGCTTCACCGCCCCGCGACCTTCCTCCTCCGCCGGCTTCCCCCTTGGTGGCTAACCCGCCTCCTTCGGCCGAGGCTATGCCCCCGCCAGAGCCAGTGGCCATCGTCCAGCCGACTGCATCCGTGCCCGAGCACATGGAGAGCCGGCCGGATGAGGCCTCTAGCCTGGGTGGGGGCTCATCAGCAGGCGTGGGGATCTCGGGCGCCGGCAGGGACATTGTCGTCGTCGAGGACGTAGACTCAGACGATGAGGCGACCGCGCAGTGGCAGGCGGCGATCCGCGATGCCTCGGCCGCCCTAGCCGGACTGCTGGCGCCTCTGCCCGTGGAGGCGGGAGCTTCGCTGGAAACCCTTGAGGTCAACCTCGAGGTCGGGCTGGCGGAGGTGAAGCAGCTCCGGGCTACGCTAGTCAGCGCCAACGTGGAGGCTACCAAGCAGCTGGCAGCAGCACGTGGGACCGCGCGAATTAAGTTTTCCTGAGGCTTTCTCTCTTGTGCTTCTTTCCATTTTGTTTTGCTTCCGACTGTCTCATTTGTGTTCCTTTCCTCCATAGGATCCCCGCAAACACAACATGCATGCTTACAAATAGATTAGATCTTGATCATGAATGGAGCTCACAAGATCTATACATGAAAGCACAAGGAGGAGATACAACCATCTAGCTACTACATGGACCCATAGTCCATGGTGGAACTACTCACGCATCATACCGGAGAGAAGGCCTCCGGGATGATCTCCCCTCCGGCAGGGTGCCGGGAAGAACTTCAGATCCCCCCCAATCTAGGGACGATGGTGGCGGCGGCTACAGAACGTTTTGTGGAGTTTTGATTGGGTGCCTAGAGTTTCTGCATCGGGGGCTTCTTATAGGCGAAGAGGCGAGGCAGGGGGTGCCCGGGGGGCCCACACCCTGCCTAGGCGTGGGCCAGGCTTGGCCACGCCTGGGGTGTGGCCAGCCCGTGGTTCCTCTCCGTCTCTTCTTCTGGATTCTTGTCGCCCACGGTAAAATATTGACTTTGGATTTTGTCCCGTACAATTTCGAGAATATTGATTTTCTGCCTTTCTGGAACCAAAAACAGAAGAAAACAAGCAACTGGCACTTTGGCAACTTGTTAATAGGTTAGTTTCAGAAAATATATAAAATACCTCAAAGTGTAGACGAAGCAAAGCACAGTAGATACTAAACAAGCATGGAGCATAAAAAATTATAGATACGTTTCCGACGTATCAGTAGTTCAAACCGGTCCCACTTCCTGCCAGTTCGGCAGATATTTGTTTTTTTGACCAGGGGTGGATGGAAAGGTTTGAGATCTCCCGGTTGGTACATTGTCCATGTAAGATGGTCTACTATTTTTGTAAAATGTGGTTGCAGCATTTTGAATGAGCATTTTGGTGGTTGCTTCACAAAAAAACCCGTTTTAGGCGCTCGAAAAATGGAAAATGGATTTTTTGTGCGACGAAAAGGAAAACTTCCTCATGTAACATTGTTTGCCATATCATGATGCACATGCGTGTACAATATGGGTACAGTATCACAAACTATGCCCTAATTCTATCCATAACATTGGTCATTTAACCCGAAAGCTAGGAAACCTCAAACATGATAGGTCATTTGTGAAGGTCTATTTGAGACATAATCAATTTACCAAGTTTTGTATTTTTCGTTGCAACTATGTCACATAATATGATACCACGCGAAGGATTTACATTGTTTGGACCTTTTTAAAATTTCTTATGCCCGTTTTAAAATTTTCATATTTCAAACTATAGTCAAAACGGAGAGCATGGAGATAGGTGATGAGAATCGCTAAAGCTTGCATTGGATCTATGAATAAACATCATATTGTGAGTATAAATATGATTTTTTGGAAAATCATGAGCATTAGATCATGTACCTGTAGTTCAAACCGGTCCCACTTCCTACCGGTTCAGCATATATTTGTCTTTTTGACCAGGGTGGACGGAAAGGTTTGAGATCTCCTGGTTGAGAGATTTTCCATGGAAGTTGGTCTAGTATTTTTGGAAAATGTGGTGGCAGCATTTTGAATGAGCATTTTTCTTGTTGCTTCACAAAAAAATCCGTTTTGGGCGCTCAAAAAATGGAAAATGGCTTTTTTGTGCGACGAAAAGGAAAACTTTCTCCTGCAACATTGTTTTTCGTACCATGATGCACATGCGTGCACAATATGAACACAATATCACAAACTATGCCCTGATTATATCCATAACATTGGTCATTTGGCCCGAAAAGCCAGGAAACCTCGAACATGATAGGAAATTTTGTGAAGGTTTTTTGAGACATAATCAATTTAACAAGTTTGGTATTTTTCCTTGCAAATATGTCACATAATATGACACCATGTGAAGGATTTATATTGTTCAGACCTTTTTTGGATTTATTATGCCTGTTTTAAATTTTTCCTATTTCAAACTATAGTCAAAACGGCGGGCATAGAGATAGGTGATGAGCATTGCTAAAACTTGCATTGGATCTATGAAGAAACACCATATTGTGAGTCTAAATATGATTTTTTTTTCAGAAAATCATGAGTATTAGATCATGTACCTATAGTTTAAACCGGTCTCACTTCCTAATGGTTCGGCAAATATTTGTCTTTTTGACCAGGGGTGGACAGAAAGGTTTGAGATCTCCCGGTTGGGGCATTATCCATGCATGGTGGTCTAGTATTTTTGGAAAATGTGGTGGCGGCATTTTGAATTAGCATTTTTGTGGTTGCTTCACAAAAAACCCGTTTTGGGCGCTCGAAAAATGGAAAATGGTTTTTTCGTGCGACTAGAAGGAAAAAATTCTCCTGCAATATTGTTTTCCATACCGTGATGCACATGCATGCACAATATGGGCACAGTATCACAAACTATGCCATGATTCTGTCCATAACCTTTAGTCCCGGTTTTAGACACCAACTGGGACTTGAGGGGTTGTGACAGGCTAGGGCCGACGTGCATGTTTAATCCCGGTTGAGGTCTCCAACTGGGACTAAAGATGAACCTTTAGTCTCGGTTGGAGATAGCAATCGGGACTAAGCATGAGTGGCGACACTATGCCAGTGAGTAGCGACACTATTTTGGTGGGTGGCGGCACTATGGTAGTGAGTGGCGACACTATTTCGATGGGTGGCCGCACTATGACAAGGGCGAGTGTCCACATTATGTCGTGAGTGTCAACACTAAGTCATGATTCTTAATCTATAAACAGGCATCCTTGTGAAGTTATCAATTGCAAACAAGATGGTGTGCGAGAGTAGGGACAACACTACGACCAGTTCTGTGGAGATGCCTAAGGATCCAGTCCTCAAGCATCTCCACATTACTGGTCATAGAGGCACTCCTTAATATGTGAAATTAGTTCGCTCCCTAGTGTATTGATCTAGTTAGAAAAGTTATAAACTGCAAGATGGTATGCGAGATCCGGGACAACACTACGGCCAGCTCCGTGGATATGCCTAAGGATCCAGTCCCCGGGAATCTTCACATTGTTGGTCATAGAGGCACTCCCTAATATGTGAAATTAGTTAGATCCCTGGCACAAAAATAGAACAACATCTTCATAGTTCGGGAAATTCGTAGTAGGAAACGGTCCATTAGTCTCGGTTTCCTAACTGGGACTACGGAATCGGAACTAAAGGCCCCCCTTTACTCCCGGTCCAGCCACAAACCGGGACTATAACACTTCATTAATATTTAAAAAACCGGGACTACAGAATCGGGACTAAATTCCCCCCCTTAGTCATGCTCATATCTAGCCCTATAGTACACAGATTCAGGGTCGTCTTCGTATTCGTCTTCATCTTCGTCATCTTCATCGTTCCTAGGCGCATGCCTTTCAAATACTCAGCCTAGCTATAGCATATTCCGGGGGCACCAGCCATTCCGGCCTCGGATTCACGACGTGTGGGGGAGGAGGGTCACAGATGACGATACCGCTACGCCCGTGACCTTCACCACCGTTACCCTTCTTATGGCTCTACGGCGACTACGGGCACCGTAGACGAGGATGATCTCCCTTCATAATGTAGGCATCACACCAATGATGGTCCGGTTCTCGCACCACAGGCATCTATGCTCGTGTCGGGTGGATGATGTTCTACAATAATATGAATCACTCGAACTTGACATCCCTGGAGCTAAAGACGAGAAGACACTAGGAGAAGTCAGGGGTGCTATCATTCTATGGCGTAAGAAATACATCGTGTTTCCAGGCTCGGCGCCTAGGCCACCACTATCTCCTCCGATTCAGCCGAATCTGCCACCTCCAGCAAGTCCATATGAAGAGGAGTGGGACAACCACCATAGCACGAGTCCGCCGCCGCGTTAGCCGAAGGCGGCCGCTCGGTCGACTAGCAGTACTACTACTTAGAGGAAGCCTACTAGGGTGAAGAAAACCCCGGTGCCTCCTCCCAAGTTATCTTACGAGATGACTGATGAGGAAACCAAAGCGATCAGTGATGCCCAAGTGAAAGACTTTTTTTCACCCAAAGAGCCCGAGCCAAAGAAAATATTTGATCCGAAAGCCAGACAGTGGGCTAAGAGTTTTATTGAGCAACCATCGCAATATGAGATAAATAAGGCTGATGACTAGAAACACTGCCTGGTGAAAATTGGTAGTAATAAGACAGGAAGCAGAGGGAAAAGAGAGGTTGCCCAACTCGGAGATCAGGCAAAACAATCGATCTCCCCGCTCAAGGTGTTACCCAATTTTGATCATGATCAGGGTTTCCTCATCGATCAAGTGCTGGAGTGTGCTATAGGTGATGGAATTAATGTTGGTCAAGCGCTAGGCGGACATGTCCCCATCCAGAAGGAAATATCATGGAAATATGAATACAGGAAGCCTCTGGTCAGACCTGATGAGTTCGAGCTTCTACCAACACAAATGTGAAGATTGCATGAGTGGTACGTACGAGAAAGTCTCTACATGCAAGGAAGAAGATCGATTATCAGCGCTGCTTGTGAGAGTTACAAATGAGAATTTCACTAGTGAAGACCAGATTCAAATTTATTTCGAGGAATTCTATATGTTATTCAAACAAGATGCCCTCGACTTAAGTCTGCTCAGTTCCTATTGTCTGTAAGTGGTTTATTTATTTCTATGATAAAGTCTCTAACCCATCTTGTTCATTGCTTGTAATTATCCTCATTATGCTATTATGTAGAATGAAGAGCGAGGAATGTGACCTAATGTAAATCTTTGACACTGGGTTCATTGATCCACACCTAGTTAATGAACAATTGGTAAAGCAATACTCCAAGGAGACAGAGCGTAACTTGCTAAGGTTCATAAAGAGGCAATATTAAAAAAGAAAATATTGTTTCCCTACAACTACAGGTGAGAGTGTTATACTTACACATTCACTTTTGTAACTGATGAGTTACTGACATATATATAAACCTATGCAGCTTCCACTGGATTCTGCTAATCATTGAAGTTGACGCTGGAAGAGTTGAAATCAAAGACTAACTAAGGAAGATGAATCGGAGTACACAATCGTTATAGATGCGCTCCAGAGGTAATTTCATCCATTATCGCACTATATCGGTCTCTTTCGTTCATATATATCTTGATATATCATGTAACTAATAAATCATTTATTTTTTATTTTCTGCCGGACAAGGTTTGACAAGATTTCACCAAGAGTACACTTGGTGAATGTAACACCCTCAGAATCGGACCTATGCAAATTTGGGCAAAATTCACCAAACCCGCATAGAAACGATTCAAAGGTGCCCACCAGGCACTTTCGTGCGGGTGGAAAACGAAGTAATAACATTACACAACAGTCCTCGATGGGACCCATGCAGATATATATAGCAAATGACTCAGAGAGTCAAGAATACAGATATAATATACAAGATCCAAATCACCTTGAAAACGATAGAGCGTCCAGCTACGGACAAGATTCAAATGGGGCTAAGAGCCCTGAAGAATAACCAATGGCGTCCATAACCCTGCCCAGGCCAAGCCGGAAGGGTAACCCTGCTAACGGCGTCGACTTCAAAACCTGCTTAACAAAAGGGGTGCCGACAAAGGGCAAAGCAGAACAAAGGAGCGCCAAGATCGAGGCCAAGACAGCGAGGCTAGAATTGGCGTCCTCGCCTACATAGGTATGGTGGATCGAGCGGCAAAGATGCACTAAACAACCTATAGAGACTCGATACAACTAGCGGTTATCAGAGAGGGGTAAGAATGACCTATCCGGATCCAAATTGAAGCTATCACCAAACAAACCCATCCTGGTGTTTCCCCCTCGAGACCAAACGAGGAAGTCAACCGAGGAACTCACACAGTTGGCAGTTTTATTTATTCAGTTATAGTTGCGGCACTTTACTAGTCAAGTTTAGATAATTGTCCTGATAAAGTAAGCAGTGGGCACTTTTAGTTAACCATTCCGTTATAGTGGCAGTACTTACTAATCAGATACAGATAGCATGAGATAAACCCAAACCCAGCAGTTGTTGGTACTTTTATTCAGCCATTTCGTTGTAGTTGCAATACTTACTAGTCAGAATACAATTGTCGCAAGAGACAACCAAACAAGCAATTGTGGGCGATTAATTAGCCATTCCATTATAGTGAAGCTGATTACTAGTCATTATAAGTCAAATTTATAGCAAGAAACTTTAGTTATGCTTGTCTATGATCGAGATATCGTGCTCCAAGTCGTCCATATCCGCGACACGGCTTTGAGAAAGTTTTAACCCGCCGGGTGCACCAATAGCAACACACGCCGATCAACCTCGAAAACCAAATCAAAACCCAACGAGGCTTTCACGATCGAACAATCACAGGATTCAGAATATTTCAGGGGCCACCTCAAGTAGATTCCAGAACGGTTAGCTGACTCGAGACGGCCTCAAGGTTTGTGGGGCGGTAAACGATCGGGAACCCAAGTGTGGGGCTTGTCGATACCATAAGAACGTCACAATACCTAACAAGACAGCAGTGTGCCCTCGCACAATCGTAAATAAAGCAAAGAAAGCATGGCATAAGTACAGGATCGTAATAAAACCTCAAGCTAGTTTGTGGCCCCAAGAAATAAGAATGAATCAAGCTCGCCTGGGGGTCCCATATACCTCCGGATGTGGATAGCGCAAAATCAAGGAACAGTATCAAGTACTGGGTCTTACGGACACAAGTGGGCGTCGAAACCAAATATTATCTATCACCCACCGATGCCTCTCGCTTATTCAATTTTAGTTGTTAAACAGTAAAGTGACGATAAGTAAAACTAGAATCATCTCCAACATCAACATGCGGCAATACATCAAGAATCGTGGCATATGACGACACACACCAAAGACTTGAGCAAGCAACTACGACGCCGCAAGTCCAACTATCTACCAAACAACAGGTGTAATAGGGTGTGTCCAAGGCAATATAGGCTGCGGGGTATTACGGGTACGGAAACTAAAGCATCGCAACACAGATAGCAATAGATCAACAGGAGGGAAGTAAATACTAGAAAGTAAGATAGGTAGAAAGGGGGAGATGCTCGCCTGAAAACATTGCCGAAGGGTTCATCCGAAGATCGGGGCGAAGCTCACATCAACTCAACGGTCCAATCCGCGAAGAAGCAAAACACTAGAAGAAACACCGGATGCGCTATTTAATAAAACGACAGAAGATCGGCATGATGCATGTATGATGGATGACATGGCAAAGGTGCGATGCAATTAGATCATATTAAGCGGAACCGGGGTCCCGGCAATTAATTAGGTGGTTCAAGTTGTTCAGAACCCCAGCAATTTAAATGTTGTTATATCAAGGCGAGATGAGATACCGGTTCGCTACACAAGTTTAAATGAGGCCAATATAAGGCTAGATTTGCCCGCATATGGGCCCCATATTTAATTATTAGGTGAATCGGCAAAAGGCCCCCCAAACCACAGATATGCATGCGAGGATGACAATTCAATATGCAACAAGTTGTTATTATGTGGTAAAATAGGGTTCGGGAGAAAGGTTCACACATTAGGGGTCGGCGAACTTGGGGGTTCCGGGGTTCGACAGGGTCCAGGGTCCAGCGTTCGACGGTTCGGTCTCGACGGGATCGTTCTCGGACTCCGGGATTAGGGTCTTGGCGTTCCGGGAAGCCGGACTTGGTTGGCGTCGGGGGCGCATCGGGTCCGCCCTGGTCTGTACCGTTCTTGTAGCATTCGCGGTCTTCGGGTCACGTTGACGATCCTGGCGTTCTGAGAGAAGTACTCGGCGTTTCGGCGGCGAAGTGCTCGGTGTTCCGTGAGGTAGACCATGTTGCGTCCGGGCAGAGGTACTTGTCACACCGGGGACTCGGTGTCCCGAGAAGACCTTGGGGTGCCCACCTTGTTCACCTGAGGCCGGCATCGGTTGGTCTTGTCCGAGAGGAGAACTTGGCGACGGGATCGAGGATCTTGCTACGGTTGGGCTTGGGGTCTCGGCCACCGCATGGGTTGGGACTCCGGATCGGCCTTCGATCTCCAACAGGGCCGCAGATCTTGTCGAGGTGTACACGGCATGCGGGTCTTGGACGATCACCATGCCTCAAAGACCACACACACCATCTTCTTCACCCCTCGCAGGCTCGAACAGGGACAACCGGAGCGTCAGAGACTTGGGGTCGGGGCGACGGGATCGAACGGGGCGGCGCTGGAGGCCTGCGCCGGACGGGAGGAGGACGCGCCGGCAAGGGAGCGCAGGGCCGCCGGAGGCAGACGGGTCGGGCGTGGCGGCTCGCACGCGCCGGGCCGGAGCAGCGCTGGTGGAGGCGGACTCAGCGAGGCGCAGAGTTCGGGATGCACTGCGACGAGGCGGGTCGGCGGCCCGGGCGGCTGCGGGGAGGTCTGCCGGGCGAGGCGCGAGGACGGTGGAGCTGCGGGCTGGGCGGAGGCGAGCAAGTGAGGTCTGCAGCGGCGGCGTCTCAGGAGCGGCGGCGGCGGGCGCTGGCGCCGGGCGGGGAGGAAGCGGGCGGGCGGGCGGCTGGCCAAGGTCTGGGCGCGGGGCGGGCTTGGGGACGCAGGGCGGCGGAGAGGTGCGGCGAGCTGTGGCGGGAGGCGAACGGGGACGCTGGGTGGCTGGGCGCAGAGGCGAGGCGAGCGGCTGCTGGGGCCGCGCCAGAGATGGAGGGCGAGGAGCTCGTCGGGAGGGGTCCGCCGGGCGAGGCGGAGCGGCGAGGGAGGAGGAGGAGCGCGGAAGGCGGAGGGCGAGAGGGGTGAGCGGGCGAGCGCAGGGGCGGAGCTTGGGGAAAAGGGAGCTGGGCGAGGAGCGGGCGCGAGGAAGGGAGGCGCGCGGCGGGTGAGGGCGGAGATGGCGCGGCTGGTCGCCGGTGTTGCAGCTGCTATCAGCGTGGGGAGAGAGCCAGCGAGGTGGAGGGAGCGGGCACGCGAAGGAAGGTGGGAGGAAGGGGACGGTGGCGTGGGGGACAGGGCAGGTGGGGTCTGGTGGGGCCAGGGGCGGGTCGGGTTGGACCAGGGGTGCTGGAGGGTTTGACTGCCCTGGGAGGCTGGGCTGGGGCCCCGGGAGGTAGCCGGGTCAGGGGGTGTGTCTGCATCGGTGTGGCCCAAGCGGTGGGGGTGGGTCCCACGGGGTAGAGAGAGGGCAGGGAGGAACTAGGTGAGAAAAGAGAGGGGAAAAAGGTGGGGATCGCCTAGGTGGCAGGTGGGTAGATTTTTGGTGAGAGGGTGAGGTGGCGGTCTGGTGTTGGTGGGTAGGAATAGATTGGGTGGGACTAGGATTAGAGGCTGGCTTGGTGGACCGATTTGAAAACAGGGGGGTGGTCGTTCGGGTCGGGTTGGCCCGTTCGACTGCCCCCACTAAAAATAATACAATTTTTATTTGATTTAAACGGGCCATCTGCAAACCGATGGCGGCCAAAACAAAATATTCCGGGACCCGGTTTGCTTTGAATAAAGATGGGGCGTTTAGAAAAACAACACGGGCTTGCGAACATAATTTTGGCAAACAATGCATGATGATGACGATGCAATGCACAAATTCAACGCGATTTTCTAGTAGTGGTTTTGCGGGATGCCACAATTCGACACCACTAACAATGGATCTCGCCCTCGAGATCCGCCTCATGGTACCGGAAGGAAGGTCGGCGGTCTGATCCTTCGCGCTTCGTGTAGATCCTCGCGACACCACTAACAAGAGGTCGTTGTCCGTGATCGTCGAGAGAACTCTCCGGGGACAAAAAGGTCGAAGGTGGAGGTATCAACAATGAGGCCACCCCTAACTTCCGTGGACGGAGTAAAGTTGCTGGATCCACTGATTCATCATACAAGAGCGAATGATAAGAGCAGTGGTAGGGTAGCTACTCCATCCCACACTCAAACCATTACTCTGCACGCGAATAGACGGATCAAGCAACCAACTCTCGGACTCAGATCAAGATCTCGACAAGCGAGGTTCTAACAAGGAGTGTTGCAGCAGAAATCGTATGAAAGACACCGATTAGGTTTCGCGGTGGTTCCATTGGCATGAACAACACATGCTCAAGGTTAACCCCAACTTCACCAAAGCTCGCCCTTCTCATATGTTTTCAACGACAATCGATATCCAAAGAAGGAACACATATGGATAAAGATCTCAAGAACAGAAGATCGGATGAAGGGTACAACAGACAAGTTGCAGACTGATGATCGTAGCACCTCCGTTACAAAAGGGAGAAAGCGAAGCCCCGAAGGTACGACGGAAACCCAACCACGAGAAATCCTGGACTCGAAGAGAGAGAAGAGGGAGGATTCAAAACACGCAGAGGTAAGAGGAGATTAGCAGAGGGGTAAGGAGTAAAATCAGACCTAATCAGAACTATCCAACCGATTTTCAAAAATAGTTTTGACACTCTACTTCGGCCGTTAGCTAGGCTATCCTACAGGCTGGACTTGTGGGGTATCGCAATCGAGCTCGATACCACTCAGAACACCCTCGAATCGGACCTATGCAAATTTGGGCAAAATTCACCAAACCCGCATAGAAACGATTCAAAGGTGCTCACCAGCACTTTCATGGGTGGAAAACGAAGTAATAACATTACACAACACCCTCGATGGGACCCACGTACAGATATATATAGCAATGACTCGAGAGTCAAGAATACAGATATAATATACAAGATCCAAATCACCTTGAAAACGATAGAGCGTCCAATACGGACAAGATGCAAATGGGGCTAAGAGCTCAAGAATAACCAATGGCGCCCATAACCCCGCCTGTGCCAAGCCGGAAGGGTAACCCCGCTAACGACGTCGACCTCAAAACCTGCTTAACAAAAGGGTGCCGACAAAGGGCAAAGCAGAAACAAAGGAGCGTCAAGATCGAGGCCAAGACACGCGAGGCTAGAACGCGGTCCTCGCCTACATAGGTATGGTGGACTGAGCGGCAGCGGCAGCATGCACTAAACAACCTATAGAGACTCGATACAACTAGCGGTTATCAGAGAGGGGTAAGAATGACCTATCCGGATCCAAATTGAAGCTATCACCAAACAAACCCATCCTGGTGTTTCCCCCTCGAGACCAAACGAGGAAGTCAACCGAGGAACTCACACTTGGCGCTTTATTTATTCAGTTATAGTTGCACTTTACTAGTCAAGTTTAGATAATTGTCCCGATAAAGTAAGCGGTGGGCACTTTTAGTTAACCATTCCGTATAGTGGCGATTTACTAATCGACATGATAGCATGAGATAAACCCAAACCCAAAGCTTGTTGGTACTTTTATTCACCATTTCGCTAGAAGTTGCAATACTTACTAGTCGATACAATTGTCGCAAGCGACAACCAAACAAGCAATTGTGGGCGTATTAATTAGCCATTCCATTATAGTGAAGCTGATTACTAGTCATTATAAGTCAAATTTATAGCAAGAACTTTAGTTATGCTTGTCTATGATCGAGATATCGTGCTCCAAGTCGTCCATATCCATGACACGGCTTTGAAAGTTTTAACCCGCCGGGTGCACCAATAGCAACACACGATCAACCTCGAAAACCAAATCAAAACCCAACGAGGCTTTCACGACCGAACAATCACAGATTCAGAAATATTTCAGGGGCCACCCTCAAGTAGATTCCGAACGGCTAGCCGACCAGACGGCCTCAAGGTTTGTGGGGCGGTAAACGATCGAACCCGAAGTATGGCTGGGCTTGTCGATACCACGAAACGGGTCACAATACCTAACAAGATGCAGTGCCTCGACAATCGTAAATAAAGCAAGAAGCATGGCATAAGTACAGGATCGTAATAAAACCTCAGGCTAGTTTGTGGCCCCAAGAAATAAGAATGAATCAAGCTCGCTCGTGGGGGTCCCATATACCTTGGATGTGGATAGCGCGCAAAATCAAGGAACAGTATCAAGTACTCGGGGTCTTACGGGACACAAGTGGGCGTTCGGAAACCAAATATTATCTATCACCCACCGATGCCTCGCTTATTCAATTTTAGTTGTTAAGCAGAAAGTAAAGTGACGATAAGTAAAACTAGAATCATCTCCAACATCAACATGCGGCAATACATCAAGAATCGTGGCATATGACGACACACACAAAGACTTGAGCAAGCAACTACGACGCTAAGTCCAACTATCTACCAAACAATGTAATAGGGTGTGTCCAAGGCAATATAGGGCTGCAGGTATATTACGGCACGGAAACTAAAGCATCGCAACACGATAGCAATAGATCAACAGGAGGGAAGTAAATACTAGAAAGTAAGATAGGTAGAAAGGGAGATGCTCGCCGAAAACATTGCCAAGGGTTCATCCAAGATCGTAAGCTCACATCAACTCAACGGTCCAATCCGCGAAGAAGCAAAACACTAGAAGAAACACCGGATGCGCTTATTTAATAAAACGACGGAAGATCGGCATGATGCATGTATGATGGATGACATGGCAAGTGCGATGCAATTAGATCATATTAAGCGAACCGGGTCCCGCAATTAATTAGGTGGTTCAAGTTGTTAACCCAGCAATTTAAATGTTGTTATATCAAGGCAAGATAAGATACCGGTTCGCTACACAAGTTTAAATGAGGCCAATATAAGGCTAGATTTGCCCGCATATGGGCCCCATATTTAATTATTAGGTGAATCGGCAAAAGGCCCCCAAACCACAGATATGCATGCGAGTATGACAATTCAATATGCAACAAGTTGTTATTATGTGGTAAAGTAGGGTTAGGGAGAAAGGTTCACACATTTAGGGTTCGGCGACCTTGGGGTTCCGGTTCGAGGTCCGTGGTCCAGTGGTTCGACGGTTCGGTCTCGACGGATCGTTCTCGGACTCGGATTAGGGTCTTGCCCGGGAAGCCGGACTTGGTTGGCGTCGGGGGCGCATCGGGTCCGCCCTGGTCTGTACCGTTCTTGTAGCATGCGCGGTCTTCGGGTCACGTTGACGATCCTGGCGTTCTGAGAGAAGTACTCGGCGTTTCGGCGGCGAAGTGCTCGGTTCCGTGAGGTAGACCATGTTGCGTCCGGCAGAGGTACTTGTCGCACCGGGACTCGGTGTCCCGAGACCTTTGGGGTGCCCACCTTGTTCACCCGAGGCCGCATCGGTTGGTCTTGTCCGAGAGGAGAACTTGGCACGGATCGAGGATCTTGCTACGGTTGGGCTTGGGGTCTCGGCCACCGCATGGGTTGGGACTCGGATCGGCCTTCGATCTCCAACAGGCCGCAGATCTTGTCGAGGTGTACACGGCATGCGGGGTCTTGGACGATCAGCCATGCCTCAAAGACCACACACACCATCTTTCACCGCAGCTCGAACAGGACAACCGGAGCGTGAGAGACTTGGGGTCGGGGCGACGGATCGAACGGGCGGGCGCTGGAGGCTCGCGGACGGAGGAGGACGCCGCAGCAGGGAGCGCAGGCGCCGGGCGGAGGCGTGACGGGCCCGGCGGGCTCAGCACGCCGCCGGGAGCAGCGCTGGTGGAGGCGGACTCAGTAGGCGCAGAGTTCGGGCACGTGGCGACGAGGCGGCGGGTCGACGGCCCGGGCGGGCGGGTCTGCCGAGGCGGCGCGGGCGACGCAGGGGAGCTGCGGGCTGGGCGAGGCGAGCAAGTGAGGTCTGGCAGCGGGAGCGCGGGCGGCGGTGGCGGGCAGCGGCTGGCGCCGGGCGGGCGGGGAGCAGCGGGCCGGGCGGGGCGAAGGCAGGCTGGGCGGCGGGGCTTGGGGACGCAGGCGGCGGAGGGGCGCTGTGGCGGCGGGAGGCGAACGGGGACGCCGGGTGGCCGGGCAGACGAGGCGGTGGGGAGGCAGGCGCGGGCCGGGGCGCGCCAGAGATGGAGGCGGAGGAGCTCGGGAAGGGGTCCGGCTCGGGCGAGGCGGAGGCGCAGGGGAGGAGGAGGAGCTGGCCAAGGCGGAGGCGAGAGGGTGAGCGGCGGCAGCACGCAGCGGGCGGAGCTTGGGAAAAGGGAGCGCGGCGAGGCGAGCGGCGCGAGGAGGAAGCGCGGGCGGCGGGTGAGGGCGGAGATGGGCGGCGTGGCTGGTCGCCGGTGTGCAGTGTTACTCGCGTGGGGAGAGAGCCGAGGTGGAGGGAGCGGCACGCGAGGCAAGGAAGGTGGGAGGAAGGACGGTGGCGTGGGGGCATGTGGCAGGGGTGGGGCCAGGCGGGTCGGGTTGGACCAGGGGTGCTGGGAGGGTTTGACCGCGTCTGGGAGGCCGGGCGCGTGGGGCCCCGGGAGGTAGCTGGGTCGGGGTGTGTGTCTGCAGTGTGGCCCAAGGGGGGGGGGTGGGTCCCACGGGGTAGAGAGAGGGCAGGGAGGAACTAGGTGAGAAAAGAGAGGGGAAAAAGGTGGGGATCGCCTAGGTGGCAGGTGGGTAGATTTTTGGTGAGAGGGTGAGGTGGCGGTCTGGTGTTGGTGGGTAGGAATAGATTGGGTGGGACTAGGATTAGAGGCTGGCTTGGTGGACCGATTTGAAAACAGGGGGGTGGTCGTTCGGGTCGGGTTGGCCCGTTCGACTGCCCCCACTAAAAATAATACAATTTTTATTTGATTTAAACGGGCCATCTGCAAACCGATGGCGGCCAAAACAAAATATTCCGGGGACCCGGTTTTGGCGTTTGAATAAAGATGGGGCGTTTAGAAAAACAACACGGGCTTGCGAACATAATTTTGGCAAACAATGCATGATGATGACGATGCAATGCACAAATTCAACGCGATTTTCTAGTAGTGGTTTTGCGGGATGCCACAGTGAATTTGAGAATGAGCTTAGTTTTCGTCGGGTCGAGATAAGAAGTACGAGCTAGGTCCACACATCTCTTCAATTCTAGTTTCAATACCATTATATCATGCTTCATTATTATTTGATTGAATTATATTCTCGTAAAGTATGAGAGGCAGCTAGCAGGGACTAATTTGTGTGGGTACTTTGTGTGCGAGTTCAATCGCTCTAAGTTCAGTGAGCGGGACGGTGCGACATTTCTAGATGTACGTGAACAATATATTCACAATTTCAATTTATTACCATCAGTTGTGTTGAGTATCATTTATAATATTTGTTATGATGATTGATATTCATATTGGTCTCCTTCTTTTATGTATTATAGCTGGAAAGATTGCGGGAGAATCTTCAACCAAAGGAGATCTTGGTAGAGGAATTGGCGGAATTTTTGGTTGACCATGCCATAGATCCAAATAAAAAATTTCATACCAAGAGATACTAGTGATTTAATGATCTCCGCATGTAATCAAATAGACGGGTTGTGATCTCCATATAATCAAATTGTATATATATGTAATCGAATTGTATATATATAACCATGATGATGTTTTGTGTAATTGAATCCTTCGTTGCATGTCACTTACACCAAAACTCTCCTCCTCAATCGGTCCTCCCGCTACAGCAGAAACCCCCTCCCCCTCGCACCCCCAAAAAAAACTCTTCCATGGATTGCAATTTTTTTTGCATGCGTAAATCGCCCCAAAATTGCAGAAGCATCGGCCGCCGATCACCGAATTGTAAAATCCATCACAGAGAACGGCTAGTCCTGGCTCGTACTATGAATCGGGACTAAAGGTCTTCCACCCCCGCTCCCCTGCACGGCCATGTGCAGAGACTTTAGTCCCGGTTCATAACGGGCCCGGGACTAAAGGTTGGGACCTCCAGTCCCGATTTCATAGTCCCGGTTGGAAAACCGAGACTATAGCCTGTATAGAACCGGGACTAGAGGTCCGTTTTCCACTAGTGAAGACGCTGTCGGGCATGGTCGTGCATGAGGCGAGGGGTGGCGGAGAGTAGAGGAGTAGCGTGAAAAAACCATACACAAGAAAGAAGAGCGTCGTGAACCACTAGAGCGCGCGGCGGCGGGTGGACGCCTCGATCGCCTTGCACGCGATCAACATGCAGCTTCCTCCTCTGGCGTGTACAACCTTGTCCTCCATATTTCTTATTTCTTGAGTTGATGCTATCCAGAAAGAGTAGGTCAATTCTGAACCAACCAAACCTTATCCATACCCTAATTGCTAGACCTATACCATGAACCTAGATACCATACCTAGACTTTTATACCCTACACACAACTTCAAGGTGGCACATCCTTTGTAAAACCTATATCTAGATCCTAGACCCTAACATATATATGTACCCAGATACCTAGACCTTAACCCTAGACCTACACGATATATACACCCTAAACTTAGACCTTTGACCCTCAATATGCAGGAAATACGAATCTACAGGCATGTCGATGATTGCAGGCACATGAACTCTACTTCGAGGGCGTTGTTGTGACCCCTGGGAGATCCTTGGGTTATGGACATGGATCTATTTACCTTTGCACTTGGCCAAACACATTTGCATTCGGTGGTACCAGTATCTCGTCCTTCCGGTCTACCTCGATGATTGTTGTGGTGACAACGAGAGAACCAATCTTGATAGTGGTGGAGTCGGCCAATTGTTTTGTTGTGAACAATTCAATCGAGGATGCATAGGGCGCACAAAAGACGAAAACGCGCTTGATGACCAGACCAGAGTTCCTTCGTTCCATACATGTACAGTGTAGTACATGATGAATGCTTGGGATATAAGCGGGTGTATGTATAGGTATACATGGATATGCGTTGGCACGATCCATGCACAAGCACGTGTATCATCGAGCGCCAAACCAAAAAAAAATAAATCAACTCGCCAACACGCCACGAATATTTGACTTAGAGCGCCAAAACGAACACGCATACGCATGTACTAGTATCTGGTCCAAATGAGATGGACGGCCCAGCCCAAAATCGTGACCTATTCTCCTTCTCCATCTCCTCCGGCCACCCAGCCCTCCGCCGCCCCGACCTACACCGGCCCTCCTCCTCACCGCCCCAATCGCACTCTGCAGCACCAGTCTACGCCGCCGCCCCCTTTCTCTTGGCGACCTCGCCCTAGCTCCGGCGCTCTAGCCTCGCCGCCGGCTGGGCCACCTCAGCATTGCCACCGAACGACGCGGCTCCGGATCCGTCTCCCCTGCTGATTCCCTCACCACCGCCCCCCTCCAATCGATCTCCTAACCGCGCCGCCGCGAAAGTGTCGCCAGTCGGTCGGCGTCAAGGACGACACGGCTCGGCGTCGCACGGCTCCCCCAGGTCCGCGGTCACCTCGCCGCTCCGTCCCCCACTGCAGAGGACCCTAGATGCTGCCTCGCCCACACGCCAGACTGGTCTGGCGCTGGTGGAGCCGGCCGCGAGAACTGACTGCTGCTCTGCTCACGCCATTGCAATTTTTTTTTTCCATTCCTTGCAGTGCTGCGTCATGGTGTGTCGAGGTCCGCTGGGAGGAGGACGAGCCCCAACTAAATCTGAACTAAAAAATGTTTTTTTGCGGAGCTGCGGCTGGACGTGAACCTTAGGCCGCCTTGACACTGTCCATGGCCGTTGGGGTGGCTGGACGACATTGCTCGCGCTGGGGCAGTAGCACCTTCGGATGGCTTCCATTCAAAATTTGCGGCCTTGAGCTTATTTCATGGTATATGGCTTCAATCGATTGCTCTGATTCTGCTATGCTCCGCTCCGCTCCGCTGTAGAATATGCTCTCTTGTATTTACTTTGTGTAGTTTCTCTACTAGGTTTGTGTAGCAGGGAAACTTCATTAATTATGGTGCCAGGCTGATCCTATTTTTCAGAAGGATGTAACTAGTAACAGTAGTTGTCTTGCTGGTGTGTGTAGACTATGCTCTGATGTAGACTATGAGGTGTAGGTATGTTCCATTCGTGTGCTCGGTTCAGAATTGAGTAATGGAACTCTCTGTACCATGTAATATTTAAGGAAAATCATTTCCATCTATTACTTGTACCTTATATAGTGCAGAACACTCTCTTTGTATGTTTTGTTAAATATGCTGCATGCTAAAGAGTACAGTTTTAATTAAAATTCTAAGGTATGATACACACTTTTTGAATTGTTTGGAATTCATGCTAGCCTTTTGTTCTACGGCCTTTAGACAGGTTGACTTTTCATGCCTTGCAAATGGATTTTCTTTGAATGTCATTTAGCATTAGTCTTACTTCTCATGATTCTACGAGAGAAGTATTGCTGCTGCATCTATAGGTAGTTGTACTATTGATTTTGGAATATACTGTTCTTCCCTCATAATACTTACCTTTGTTTAGTTGGTCGGTCTTATAGTCAATCTTATCTGCATACTTGTATATCTTGATTTGACCATGTCAATTACATCTTCTGTTACAGATGCGCAGAGATCATGATTGTACATGAATTTTTTTCAATTTTAAAATTTGTTGTTAATTGAATAAGTGGCTGCTGTAATTGTTGCCATTTACTTGCTCATGCTTGATACTTTTGATTGGTTGACACTGAGTTCTTATGGTGCAGCCACTGCGAACGTGTTTGGTTTTCGTTCTTGTAACATAACTTGAGCTCCAGTTGCCTTCCAGCCCTTGGAAACTAGTGAGGATGCTAAGAATTCCTTGACTTCATCGAGGCAGGCAACCATATCTTGCAGCATATCTCCGTATTCCGGAACATCTAAAACCGAGCTAGACACCGCAACTGTAATACAATCATCCGTGTTGGTGGTAGGGCTAGGGGTGAGGATGGTAGCCATGGCGTCTCAAGGTGTTCGCCGTATTGCTAGATGATGTTTTTGATTCTATAGTTAGAGGAAAATAGATGAGAGTTCATTATTCAGAACTCTCATCCATTCCCCTCTACCTATAGAATCGAAAACATCATCTTGAAATACAGCGAACACCTTGAGACGCCATGGCTACCACCCCCAGCCCCAACATGGATGATTGTATTGCAGTTGTAGTGTCTAGCTCGGTTTCAGATGTTCTGGAATACGGAGATATGCTACAAGAGGTGCTTGCCCGCATCGATTGTGGCAAAGAATTCTTAGCATCCTCGTGTCGCCGGAGCTACCGCCGGGAGTAGGACTGCGACCCGTCTCTCGACCTCCCCTCCTTCTCCAGCAGCGGCGACCTGTGGAGCGGCGGCGGCACACAAGGAGCTACCTCCATCGATCCCCAATCTTGAGCTACGTATTGCTCCTTCTGTGAATCCCTTCTCGTCTTTCCGGCTGACTTGAAGCCCTCCCTCCAGATCTTGGTTTGGATTTTTTTTCTTTGATTCCATGGTGTTCATGATCGAAAGATATGGCATAAGAGGGGAAAAAAGAGTTGTGATGTATCACTTTAGCCATGCCTCTTTTCCGTTACCCATACGAACCAAACAGATTTGGAATATTTACATTATGTTACCGTTACCGCCCGTAAATTGATTATGGTACCGTTTACGTTTACAAAACTGAACCAAACATGTTTTTCGTAGTGGTATACTTCAGCCGCTGATGTTTATGATTTGCATAGTTATCACCGTATAATTCTCTTTTTTTTATTTTTTTATTGAATCATCCATATATCATACTCCTTCCGTCCCAAAATAGATGTCGATTTTTTTTCTAAATTTGGATTTATCTAGGCTAAATAGTGTCTAGATACATCCAAATTTAGACAAATTTGCAACATCTATATTGAGACGGAGAGAGTATATGCTATTAAGTTCAGAATTTAGCTCATGTCGTCTTTTAAGTAATGTTTATAGTTTTTATTTTGTTGCTTCGGTGCATGTCAGCGGTTGTAATATTGTTTCTGTTTGTCTTGTGTGTTGCCAGGAAGTATGGTACTTGTGTCTAGAACAAGGGCTGTAATGTGTCCGTATCCTTGTATACAGGTAGCGGCCAGCTGTGGCGCGGTGGCAAACGTCATTAGCAACATCCACAAGTGCAGTTGAGAGGCGCTCCACTGGCTGCGGGTCAACTACGAGGTCTCCTTCAAGAGCAGTGCCGCTGCTCCTGCCGGTCGCTCTTCTCTGAGGCCCCCTCACCCCAGGTTACCACCGGTACCATTTTCTGTCTGGTTCAGCGCGTATTGGCATATATATGTTCACCCCAGGTTACTACACGGACACATGCACGGTTGGTTTTCTAGTTAATAATAGGTGGTGGTTGGTTTGGTTGAGTTTAACTAATCTCAGCCTTAAACCAGGATTTTAGTTGGTTAACCTGGAGCTTGAGTTGTTCTTATTTGAGAGTTTGTTTGTACCTTTTGCTGTAATGTTGTGGCTAGTATTCGGTTGGCATGCTTGTGAACATTTCATTGCACATTGTATTTTGTAGGACGGAGAAGTGGAGCTGTGTAGGAGGTAGAGGTGGCTATAGTGTCTGGTATCGGCGGTCTAATAATACGAAAGATGAATAGTCTATTTCTTAGATAGAAAGATGAATAGTCTATTTCTCAGTACAAACTGAAGTGAATTTCCGTTGCTGCCCGTGAGCTCTCTTTTGCCCTCCTCCATGTAATTTTGCAAACGAAATGTTTATTTATTTTTCCTGTCGAATTGGTTGTGTAGGCAGTAGGGAAAGCATGTATGCCTGGAAACTTGTTTTATACTCTATAAAAAAAATGGTTGTGTGCATAGGCAGTAGGCGTGTTATTTTCTGCTTATTATGCATAGTCATCATTACTAAAAAGATGCATATTTTCAGGTTCAGAGCACACCGGAGGAGGAGGAGGTGAAGAGGGCGAAGCGGGTGTACTGGGAGGTGGCATCGGAGGGGAACTGGGATGAAGAGGTGTGTTGGTGGACGTCATTGGTGACATCCACAAGTGCAGTGGAGAGGCGCTCCTGGTCCGACTCGCGTCCTCTCCTGCTGGTCACCACCTACCAGGTTACCACTAGCTTGTATTGGCATACATATTTGTTTTGGTTGAAGTGTGTTGCTGGTTTATGAATGAATGGGTTGTGTTGTAGTTGGACTAGTTTCTTTTTTTTCTGTGCATAGTAACTTGGTTATCCTTTGTTCTTTTCTGAGTACATATGCGAGGATTTTTATACTGTTTAAATTGAAGTGTGGTATTATTGTTATTTAGAGCTAGTCCTAGCTACTTTCCCCTCTGTCCAAGTTGGGTGTGGGCAGAGTATTGGTTTGAGGGCTGAATGTAGTATTAGATAGAAAGATGTGTCTTTCTACAGGTGGGGCTGGTTTGGTTGAGTTTAACTAATCTCAGCGTTTTAAACCAACATTGTTGCTGCTTATTGACCTGAAGCTTGAGTTGTTATTCGAGATATAGTTTTTTGCTGTAATGTTGTGGCTGGTATTTGGTCTTGTCGTCACATATGGTTGTGAACATGTGATTGCACATATTTGCAGGACGGAGAATTTGAGCTGGAGCTGGCGAGGAGGTGTAATGTCCACGGGGTGGCCGCATGTACGGCGGTGCTGCTCGCCTTGGGGCTGCGTCCTTTTTTTTTGTCTAGACTAGAAGAAGATGAATTTGGAACCGGTTATTGTAACCTTACTTTTAATAGAACTTGTGTTTCAGAGTCTGAATCATAGCGGCCGGTGCTGTACATATGCAGTTGTGTTGTCAAAACATTTTTTTTTAATGAAAATGTCTGAAAATTAGGAAAGGTGATGAAGAGCTCGTGCTAATTCGTAAGCTGAAACACGCAAGTTCTCTACCCCTGTCCCAAAAAGGATGTGTTAGATTTGTTGAATTTTGGATGTATCTACACAGTAAAGCATGTGTAGATTCATTCAAATTTGTCCAACAGTGGAATACGTGTGTTTTGTCCAGATGTGTTGATAACTCGTGGTTCTAGTCTGAATGCGTAGCGGTGCTTTACATATGCAGTTGTGTTGTGAAAAATATTGTACCGTGGGCATGTGGTCCATGTAAATGTCTGAAAATTAGGAAAGGTGAACAAGTACTAGGTGAATGCCATTATTTTTTGGGGCTTGAAAATTTCCCTAGTAATAAAAAGGAAAACATCGTGGCACTGGTCCGTTCAGGACCGCTACCCTAAGAGAAGCGGAAAAAACACGTACGACTACACGGCGCCATTCGTGACCAAGAACCCGAGAGCAGCGTACTCAAACTACCGGGACCTCGACTTCTGCGTGAACAAGGTTGTTGGCGGCGTCAGCACCTACGAGAGCGGCAAGGGGTGGGGCGAGAGGTACTTCGGGGGTAATTTTAGGAGGCTCGCCATGATCAAGCGGAAGGTCGACCCCGCAGACTATTTCCGGAACGAGCAGAGCGTGCCACCGCTTCCTTTGATCGGGAAATGAGGAAGCTAGCTAGTAGTGTAACAGGCGAATCTATGAAATGACTGGTCATGTTTGATTGGATTTGTAGTCAATTGGTAATAATTGCCATGATCTAAAAACATATATATTTTAGAAACTAAAGAAGAAACTTATTAAATCTTATTTACCTATATATGCACAATATCGCTACAGAAAAAAATGTTACTGCCGTGTAGACATGTCTTTGCCGTGTGCCAGACGGACCGAAGCACGGTGCCGTGTGTAACTCAAAAAATACTCGGCAAAGTACGTAAACACGGCAAATTTATGAAAAAGAACACGGTAAAGAAATATACACAGCAAAAACCCATAAAGAAACACGGCAAAAAAATACACTCGGCAAAGTCGACAACGGCACACGGAATAGGTGTTGTCACGGCAACGAGGTGGGACCTGTGACCCCACATGTCCATTTAACGGGAGGACCTAACGGCCGCAGACGGTGGTCTCTATATCGTGTATATTCCGTAGTACACACGGTAAAGGGTTTTTGTCGTGTGTATTCCGCAGTACACACGGCAAAGTCCATTTTTTTTTCTTTTTTTGCCTTTTATCACATTACTCTTAGGAAAATCATAAAAAAATCATTCTAATTCAGAAAAATACAAATAATATTACAAAATTTGCAGAAAAATAATATCTATCTATATACACACAAATATTAAATATTTATATTGAATAAGGATCTTCATGCTCGCCGTTTTGACCATAGTTTAAAACATGCATAAAAAATTCAAAAAATGATCGAAACAATGCGAAACCTTCGCGTGGTGTCATATTATGTGATATAGTTGGTAGGAAAAATATCAAACTTCGTATATTGATTATGTCTCAAAAAAAACTTCAAAAAATGACCTATCTCATTCGAGGTTTCCTGGCTTTCGGATCAAATGATCAATATTATGGCTAGAATCAAGGTATAGTTTGTGATAATCTGCCCATATTGTTGCAGGAGGAGGTTTTCCTTTTCGTCGCACCAAAAAGCCATTTTCAATTTTCTGAGCGTAGAAAACGGGGGATTTTATGAAGCAAGCACCAAATGGCTAATTCAAAATGCTACCACACCATTTAAAAAAAAATACTAGACCACCTTAAATGGACAATGTACCAAGGGGGGGTCTCAAACATTTCTGTCCACTCCAGGTAAAAAAGACAAATTCCTGCTGAATCGACAAGAAGAGGGTCAGATATGAACTACAGTTACATGATCTGATGGGCATGATTTTTCACAAAAATAATTTTTAGGTTCACAATATGCTATTTCATGAGAGATCCAATGAAAGTTTAGAGAGGCTTAGCTCCGAGCTAAGAATCTTCATACCCGTCGTTCGACAAAGTTTGTCGATAGTTTAAAAGAGTCATAAAAAAATTCAAAAACGATCAAAACAATGCGAAACCTTCGCGTGGTGTCATATTATGTGACATGGTTGGAAGGAAAAATATCAAACTTGTTATATTGAATATGTCTCAAAAAAACCTTCACAAAATGACCTATCTCATTCGAGGTTTCCCGACTTTCGGGTCAAATGACCAATGTTATGGCTAGAATCAAGACATAGTTTGCGATAACCTGTCCATATTGTGCATGCATGTGCATCATGGAATGGAGAACAATGTTGCAGGAGGAAGTTTTCATTTTCATCGCACCAAAAAGCCATTTTCCATTTTCCGAGCGTAAAAAACGGGGGATTCTATGAAACAACCACCAAATGGCTAATTCAAAATGCTATCACCCTATTTTTCAAAAATACTAGAGCACCTTAAATGGACAATGTCCCAACGGGGGGTCTCAAACCTTTATGTCCACTCCAGGCGAAAAAGACAAATTCCTGCCGAATTGGTAGGAAGTGGGTCAGATATGAACTACAGGTACATGATCTGATGGGCATGATTTTTCATAAAAATCCTTTTTAGGTTCATAATATGCTATTTCATCAGAAATCCAATGAATGTTTAGAGAGGCTCAGCTCCGAGCTAAGAATCTTCATACCCGTCGTTCGACAAAGTTTGTCGATAGTTTAAAAGAGTCATAAAAAATTCAAAAAGATCGAAACAATGCGAAACCTTCGCATGGTGTCATATTATGTGACATGGTTGGAAGGAAAAATATCAAACTTGTTATATTGAATATGTCTCAAAAAAACCTTCACAAAATGACCTATCTCATTCGAGGTTTCCTGGCTTTCGGGTCAAATGACCAATGTTATGGCTCGAATCAAGGCATAGTTTGTGATAATATGCCCATATTGTGCATGCATGTGCATCATGAAATGGCGAACAATGTTGCAGGAGGAAGTTTTCCTTTTCGCCGCACCAAAAAGCCCGCCAGGTTCGCCCGCCTCACCACCTGCCACCGGTGTGAAGCAGAGAGAGATGGCCAACTCAAGACGTGGTGGATCTGGTCGCCAAGGACCACCGAAAGACCCTCAAACTCCACTAGTGAAGACACGGGATCAACCCAAAATCTAAATCTAATCCAAAAACTACTAGGGAGAGATAGCCAAGGGTCCAGATCCATCTCTACACCAACCAGCGAAGCCGCCGGCGGCGAGAGGGATCGGATCCGACCGCTCAAAGGCGACTCTCAAACAAAGGGGGTGGGAGGCGCCGGGAGGAAGGTGGGGGAGAATAGAAGCTTATTAGAGTTTGTGTAAAATTAATACTAGTAATAGTTTCAGTATGTAGGTTGATTGAAATTATGAAATTAATAGAGAAAAACTTTAGAAGGTGTACCTAAAACATCCGAAAAGCTTTAATGTGTATGTAAAATGATTTCTTGCAAGAGAAGACATGCAATTAAGTATACAACTGGACAACCAAAATGATTGGTCAGCAACAATGACCAAGAAAAAGCAAAGATTAACAATGACCAAGGAAGGAAGTTTGGCTTGCAGCAACCACAGGGTGGAAAGAATCCATTTGTTCTCATTGTGAACGGAAAAAATGACTAATAGTATAAGCGGAAAATTCTCCACACCTTACAAATTAACAGTCAAACATCATATTAGCAACAAATTGCCTTATCTATAAACTCCTCGAAATAGGCTTTTCGCATCACTTTATAAATAAAGCAACATTCAATTACAACCGAGATCCACATACAGAAACAGACGCTGCCCGCCTCAAACAAAAAAGGAAAAAAGAAGTAAAGAACAAAGTCCACTGGAGCCACAACACAACAAAACCCAAGAGAGTAAAAAGAAAGGAAGACGGCTGAAGTGACACAGCCCCTGCGGCCTCAAGGGGCCAAGTGCTGATAAGCGATGTGCCATCACTCTCAGCATCCAAAGAGTGCTATCCAAATGTTTCCGATCCCGCTGCCAAGATAGCGGGTACCACTGCTGTAGAAAAGCAAAAAATGGAAAAATAGAGTCAGAAGCACGGCGCTGGAAGATCCTCTCTATCACCATATTTTTTTTGCATATTCCACAAGATCCATGTTAGGGCCTTAAACACCAATCAGAAGAGGCGTGGCACCTTCTCCTGGTACGGTTTGTCTCTGTTTATAGGAACTCCTTGAGGTCTTGGGCCTACTAGGCGGGTTGCAGAGCTTCCCGAATAAAGCTCAACGTAAATAGAGCGGCAGGGCACCAGACCTTGATGTGGGCGCATTTTTCCGATACCCCACATAGGGGCACAACCCAGTGACAGGGCCATTACGTTTGGACACCTCCACCCCAGAGAGTAGACAGTCCCGTAGGATCTGCCACACAAAGATCTTAAGACTAAGAGGGAGGGGCCCTTCCAGAGAGGGGTCGTCCACTATAGCTCCGGACCTTGGAAGAGGGTTTGGTATGCAGAGCTAACAGAAAAACCCTCCGCGAGGGAGGGTCGTCAAGGGACCGCATCTTCAATGTCCGAGAGAGCCCTAGGAAGGGACTCCCGCGGGCTATCAAAGTCCACAGCCTCAGTGGGGCTAAAGGTTCTCCGGAACGGGATGTTCTAGAGTCCCTCCCTCATGGCCTTAGCGACCAACATCATATGAGATGCACAAATAGAAAAAAGGGTCAGGAACGTAGAGTAGAGGGGGGCGGTCGAGAGCCACAGTCCAACCATAAGAGTACCTCCGTCCCATTGCCAGCGGGTAAGGAGACACCTAAGAGGATGTCATGTTTGGTTATCCTAGATGACTCTCTAGAACTAGGAGCCTTCCTGACGTTCACAAGATAGAAGAGGGTGCCCCTTAGGTATTTCGCTTTAATCAGCTAGAGCCACAAACCACTGTCATCCTTGAAGATATATACGCCATACCCACTTTAGCATCAGGGCCATGTTAAAGCGATGTGACTCGAGGATCCCTATGCCCCTAAGGATCTTGGGGGCGCAAATATCTACCCAGTTCACCATATGGTACTTTTGGTGATCGTCCCTCACCACGCAAAAGAATCGAGACAACTCTTTAACGAAGTTTGTGTGAGTCCCTTCAGGTAGCAGGTACAACCCCATTTGATGCATGGGGAGGCTGGAGAGGAACGAGTTTATTAGGATCGTCTTGCTACCCTTGGTCGTGAGACGTGCTCGCCAGGGCTCATTTTTGGACTGAACCCTAGTAATCAGGGGGAAGGATCCTTAATCAGGACTCGCATATCTCGAATAGGCATCCCCAAGTATGTGATAGGGAAGGGATCCAGTTTGCAGTTGAGGTTATCGGTGATCTGATATCGTTCCTTATCAGAGAACCCCAAGATCATGACCTCGCTCTTATCGAAGTTGATTTTATGGCCAGACATCGATTCAAAGCAGAGAAGTAGGAACTTGAGATTAAATGATGTCGTGTTCTGATCCCTGAACCATGATCATTGTGTCATCGATATATTGTAGGTGGGATACACCTCCTCTTGGAATAAGATGCCCTACCACACCAGGGATGTGGCCAACGATTCTGGCTTTATCCAGAATCTCCGTGAGGGCATCTACTACGGAGTTAAACATAAGGCGGGATATAGGATCCCCTTGTCTTACACCACAGGAGGATCTAAAATAGGGACCCACCTACCCATTGATGTTGATTGTCGTGTTGCCACTCATGATGAGCTGCATAATCCAACAGGTCACCCTATCATCGAGCCCTCTCCTTCCTAGAACCTGCCGAAGGAAAGCCCAATCCAGTCGATCGTATGCCTTTGAACACGCCTTTGAGGCGTCGGACCTTAACCTCATGGATAATCTCATGAAGAGCAAGAACGCCACGTGGATTAGACGACCCTCCAAAAAGATGAACTAAAAATCCAGCTTAAGGAACACATGTTTGAGACGTTGGACCTTAACCTCATGGATAATCTCACGAAGAGCAAGAACATCATCGTGGATTAAGCGACCCTTCAGAAAGATGAAATGGAGTGGGTAATAAGCCCGATCTGTACTAGTGCCTCCGGTCCTCCTTAGAAAAAAAATTCTCTGTGTAAGAGGTAGAGAAATGGAATTGCCTATATAGATTATAATACTCCTTTTGTCTCAAAATAGATGTCTTAGATTTGTTAAAATTTAAATAAATCTATATACTAAATAGTGTCTAGATTCAAATTTTGACAAATGTGAGACATGTGATTTGATTTGAGACAGAGGAAGTAATCCTTGTATATGTTGGCGCTACGCAGAGATTGCAGTTGCAAAGAGAGTCCAATTCAACATTGTTTTTTTTTTTTTGAGATGGCCAATTCAACATTGTTGAATAATGGTCCTTTGTGTCAGCGTCACAAAAGTCAGATGAGGACACGGTTACCGATGTTCAGTTCTTTTTCTGCATAAGTCAGCCACGTGTTAGGAAAATTCGTATATTTCTTGATTGTGCAAGATTTGTCAGCAAAATAAATGTATAATAACATTGATATTTGAGGACTATATAATTCAGACAAACAGAAAATAAAACAAAACAGCTTTAATATCTAACCCGATAATTCCAGATTTTGTAAATCTGGTGCCAGGCTATCTTAGTACTATCTGGGATGAGTTATAAATGGGAATAATTTAGTTATTAGGCAAGAGATCAAAAGTAATCAAAACCATTCTTTTATAGCACATATTTGATATATAGAGCATGTAGCCAAATTTGATGTTAATGACCATATATATGGCGAAGATTACATACAGAATACCATTTTTAAGGAGGTAATTAAACCGGGACATCATACTTATCTTTTTTCTACAGCTTGGAGGGCCTTATCTTCGTTGACCTGCAACCACAAAGATTATGTATAATAAGAAGCTTAGGACGAGGCATAATTAAGCACATTGTCTGTGTACGATCGACAGCTGCAGAGATGGCGGTGTCAGCACTCGTGCTCGCTGTCTGCTTCTTGGGCCTCTACATGCCCGCCCCGTCACTTGCTACTTCCTCAGGCGATGATGACTTCATCCGCTGCCTCTCGCCGGACGTCCCCAGCCAGCTGGTGCTCACGCCGGGCTCGCCGTCGTTCGAGCCGCTCCTGGTGTCCTCCATCAGGAACGCCAGGTTCGTCGCGCCGGCGACAGCGAGGCCTCCGCTCTGCATCGTGACGCCCACAAACGCGTCGCACGTCCAGGCCGCCGTGCGGTGCGGGCGCGCACACAGCGTGCGCCTCCGCGTGCGCAGCGGAGGGCACGACACCGAGGGCATCTCGTCCCGGTCCCAACGCCCCGAGGTGTTCGCCATGGTCGACCTCGCTAACCTCCACAACGTCCACGTCAACCCGCAGGATGCCACCTCCTGGGTCGACTCCGGCGCGACGCTCGGCGAGCTCTACTATGCCGTCGCGAAGGCGGCCCCGGGGCTGGGCTTCCCGGCGGGCGTGTGCCCGACCGTGGGCGTGGGCGGCCACTTGAGCGGCGGCGGCCAGGGCCTGATGATGCGCAAGTACGGCCTCGCCGCCGACAACATCGTTGATGCCACCATCGTGGACGCGGACGGGAACCTCCTGCCGGACAAGAAGGCCATGGGGGACGACCTCTTCTGGGCAATCCGAGGCGGCGGCGGCGGGAGCTTTGGCATCGTGCTGTCGTTTAAGGTGAGGCTTACGCCGGTCCCACCAACGGTCACGTTTTTCAGCATCACGAGGGGCATGGACCAGGGCGCCGTCGAGGCCGTGACCAAGTGGCAGACGGTGGCGCCGGCGCTCCCCGACGACCTCACCGTAAGGGTGAACGTGCAGCAGCGCGAGGCCAACTTCCAGTCCCTGTACCTGGGCAACTGCAGCGCGGTGGTTGCGACGTTGCACGAGCGGCTGCCGGAGCTCGGCGTCACACCGGCCGACTGCCGGGAGATGAGCTGGCTGCAGTACGTGGCGTACATATACTTCGGCGACGCCATCAATACGATGCCGCTGGACGTGCTCCTCCTCAACCGGAACCTGACCCTGGGCCGCTTCTACAAGAACAAGTCCGACTACGTCATGAAGGCCCTCACCATGGCCGAATGGGAGAAGATCTTCACCTGGCCCAACGGCGGCGCGCTAGAGGGGCAGCTCGTCCTCGAGCCACACGGCGGAAGGATGGGCAGCATCGCCGACACTGACACGCCGTTCCCGCATCGGGACGGCGTGCTCTACAACATCCAGTACGTCGAGTCCTGGAACGGCAACAGTAGCACGCCGAGCTGGGTCAATACCTTGTACGACTTCATGGAGCCATTGGTCAGCAAGAACCCTAGGGCCGCCTACGCCAACTACCGTGACCTGGACATCGGCGTGAACCAGGTGGTCGGCGGCGTCAGCGGCTACGAAAGCGGCAAGGTGTGGGGTGAGAGGTATTTCGGGGGAAACTTCAAGAGGCTCGCGCTGATCAAGGGGAAGGTGGATGGCGGCGACTACTTCCGCAACGAGCAGAGCGTGCCGCCACTTCATCTCTAGCTTGCCCAGGAAATGAGGAAGCGGGGGCTGAACAAGCTATTTCAAAGAAAAAATACATTTATCTGTACTATAGCTGCAAATAATTGACATGAGCTCAAAATATAACATTTATCAAAGTATTATATGATTACTTATTCAGTATTGCTAATTTTCAGTTTTTTTTAGAGTGGCTGCCCTTTATTAAACTTCAACAGTCATTGGAATACATATAAGCCCAACGGTGGACCATCTAGCCACAATCGGCCCTGATTATCGAGCACAACGCTCCTAGCGAGCATATGTACTTCCTTATTAAAATTCCTGCACTCATGGCAGAAGCTCAGGGTCTCAAACTCCTTCCTGCTCTCTAGGGTTTCCTGGACTACATGCATATACCTTCCCATCATTCCGTGCTCCAAGATCCGGACCACGTCGCAACAATCGCTCGCCAACCGAACTCGGTGCGCATTGATGTCCCTAGCAAGAGCCAAGAGCACATGCCTCATGGCACGGCAGCGCCTCCAGAGTTTCTGGCTCCGACTTTCCTGGAAACACCAGTGCAGAGGCTCCTAGGAACAATCCACTATATCACTTCGAGCCACCACGGCCACAGAACCGCGTCCTGAGCTCTTTCCGACCGTTGCATCAACGTTAATCTTCACCATGCCCTACGGTGGTGAATTCCACCTATAAGCGCTACCTTCTTCCCCCTTCCTTGCTTCTATCGTCCCCTTAGCCTCGCCCAGGTGCAGATCAGCTACGAAATTCTGCATAAAGTGATGGACTGAAAGCGGGCTTTGGTACTGTTGCTCATGTATCGCCTTTCGACGAGCATGCCAGATCGCCCAAAGAGTGACCAGCACAAGAGTCAGGTCATCGTTCTTGAGAGTGTTGATCATCCTCCGATAGACACTCTCTAACATTGTCTTCCTCTACGGTACCCATGTGCTCTATGATCTCCTCGTCCATCAGAGCCCACACACACCTCGCCATCGAGCAGTTCAGCAGAGTGTGTCGCCATGAGTCCGCTACCCTGTAGAGCGAGCATCCATCACAGTCCGCCATGCGTCTGTGATGCCTCACATCATTTGTAGGCAGTGATTGTTTGGCTAACCTCCAAAGAAAACCTCACCTTGGAGGGTACCTTGGTACGCCAGAGCGAGCTCCACTCCTTTGCGTCACGATCATGGTTGGACCCCAATGTTCTGTTGTCCATCCATGCCTCCCTACGCTCCCGCGTGTCAATAAGCATCCTGTAGGCCGATCGCACTGAGAACATGCCCATTCGATCATAGTGCCAGGCTTAGCGATCCTCCTGCTGTGACATACAGACCGGTATCTCCAAGATTAGGTCTGCATCCAAGGTAGAAAATATTGTCGAACCTTCCCCTCGTTCCAACTCGCCGAACTAGCGTCAATCAGCTCAGCCATAGTATTCAGATGCGGGTTTATCTTCAGACACGCCATGGGTCTAAGAGACCCATCCCTCGGGAGCCAGTTATCACCCCAAGGGTTGACAGGCTTCCCCGAACCCACACGTCGGATAAGACCCTGTTTGAGCACCTGAATTCCCTCGTGCAATGCACGCCAAACTTGTGAGGGTGAAGGCTCTATCACCGCTTGTAGCATATTCCCCTCGGGGAAATATCTTGCTTTCAAAACCCTTGCGTTGAGCGAGCTTGGGTTCTGCAGCATCTGCCAGCCTTGGCGGGCTAAGAGCGTGAGATTGAAGAGCTCAATGTCTCGAAACCTTATCCCCCATATCTTTCGGTTTACACATCCCTCGCCATGAAACCCAACAATTCTTCCTCTCACCATCTCTACCGCCCCACCAGAACGTCCTCCACAGGTCATTGATATGTTCACATAATCCACGAGGCAGTAGGAAGCATGCCATGGAGTAGATTGGTATCTCCAGATCCACTGACTTTATGAGGATGCCCTTGCCTCTGGCCAATAGAAGTTTTTCCATCCACCCCTGGATCTTCTTCCAGATCCTATCCTTGATGTATTTAAAGGCCCCTCCCATGGAACGTCCCACATCAGAGGGCATCCCCAGGTACTTTTAATTCAAAGTTGACATCAAGCTTGTCCTTGACCACTTCTCGAACATTATTCGGGCATCCCTTGCTAAAGAAGATGGATGACTTATCATGATTTATTCGCTGAACCGACGCCAATCGATACTTATTCAAGAGCTCCTGAACCTTCTCTGCACTCTCTAAATCTTCGTTGAGTAACAATAGGATGTCATGAGCAAATAGTAGATGACTCACCGCCGGGGACGACGGCGCCACCTTAAGTCCATGGAGCTCTGATGATAACTGTGGTGTTTTAGAAGGCACGAAAGGCCCTCTTCTGCAAGCAAGAACATATATGGGAAGATAGGATCACCCTGGCATACCCCTCGAGTAGGGGTGAACTGCTGTAACTTTCCTCCATGAAAGAGAACCTGGAAGGACACAGTGGTGACGAGACACATCACCATAAGAACCCAAAGCCTGTGGAAACCAAGCTTGATCTTAACGGCCTCTAGATAGCTCCACTCTAGTCTATCATAGGCCTTCCTCATGTCAAGTTTTAAGGTGCGGAATCTATTGTTCTTTGCCTTGTTCCTCTTCATAAAATGAATACACTCGTAAGCTATTATAATGTTATTTGTTATTAATCTCCCAGGGACAAAAACTGACTGCTCTTCGGTGATTATATCTGGTAACACTACCTTCACCCTGTTGGCCACCACCTTCGATGCAATTTTGTGTATTGCAAAGACTAATCGGTCTGAACTAACCCAATTCCTCGGGACTTGCCACCTTAGGAATTAAAACTATGAATGTGTTATTTATTTCTCTCATATCATCATCACCCTTTAGAACTCGAATCACTGCAGAGGTAACCTCATCATCGCATATCTCCCAATGGGTTTTGAAAAAGTGCGCTAGAAATCCGTCAGGACCCGGAGCCCTCGTGGGGAACATCTGGAACAAAGCGATCTTTACCTCCTCCCCCCTAAATGGTTTGATCAACACATCATTCATCTGTGACGTGACTTTGGATGGTATCATGTCAATCACCTCGGTCAGGTTTTCTACCCCTTCTGATTTATAAAGGGTGTCATAAAAATCCGGTGTAAGTTGAGCCATCTCATTCACATCCTCAGTAATAACACTATCAGCCTTCTTGAGTCTTCTAATCTTGTTTCTTTTCTTCCTTTGGCTCACTCTTAGGTCAGAAACCCAGGTGTTCTTGTACCCTTTTGCAAGCCACTGTACCCTAGACCTTTGACTCCACATAACTTCCTCTATATGATAAAGATCAACAAGCCTCTCTTTTATCTTTGTTTCCTCATATGAGGGGCTCTGTCGCAAAACATCAGCCCTTAACATCGTCAGTTGATCATCCAAATGACGTATCTCCCTTTGGACATTTCCAAAGGTACCTTTTCCCCATGCTTCCAAAGATCCCGACACCATGGTTAGTTTGTCCTTTAACTCGTGCATTATTTCTGCGTTGCCCTGGGTCTGCCATATCCCATCTAGGTGAGGCTTAAAATGTTCATGTGACTCCCACATCACCTCATATTCTAAGATCTTCTCCTCTCCCTTGCCGATTCATTCCACCTAAGGAAGATTGGAAAATGGTCTGAAGTCACCCCCGTCAGGTGGTTAATCGTAGCTAGTGGGAAGATGTTGCTCCATTCCACGGTAGCCATGGCCCGATCCAGCCGAAACCGCGTGAGTGTACCTCCTGCCACTCGTTTTTAGAAAGTCCAGAAGTTGCCTTCATAGCCTAAATCATTCAGCTCGCATACATCCACTACTTCTCTAAAGCCAGCGATTTGTGCAGGGCTGCGGTCCCCCACACCCTCATGCTCATGTTGGTGTAGTACCTCACTAAAGTCTCCAATGCACAACCGCGACAGCGCGCAAAAAGATTTAATGAATTTGTTCATGTCCCAGGTCTTGAATCTTTCCGCAGTCTGGGCCTCACCATAAACACAAGCTAACCTCCAGGAGTTACTCCCTTCGGTAATTCTAGCATCTATGTGATACTAAGAGTATGACAATGTCCAGCTTTATGTCATTGTTCCAAAAGATGCTTAGGCCACCACTACGACCTAAACTACTTACAACAAAACCATTGTCATAACCTAGCGACCTAGCTAGTCCCTCCACCCGTAACTTGTGCAACTGAGTTTCCAATACACAATGAACGGTCGGCTCGAAACGCTTCACGAGATCGCAAAGCTCTCGAACTGTCGCGTCACTTCTTAGTCCGCGACAGTTCCAGCATATGCAACTCATTCGTCCTGGCGGCGCTCCGTACCAGAGCCTGCCTTTAGTTTGTTTGAGTCCTCCTTCCTCTGTTACTTTTGCATTGGTGACTTAACCGGTGACACAGGTCCACCTTTAGCCTTCGGATCAACCTCTATTAGCGCCCGCTCAAGAGCAGCCTTGTGCTACATAGGCCCAGCCTCCTTGCTCGGCTCCAAGCCGTCTCGTGAGCTCCAAGAGGCCAGCCAGCCTCTCATCTCCCTTCCCAGAGTTCGTGCCAGCTCCATCAGATGGCCTCTTGGGTGATTCAGGTTCTCTATCGCCTCCTCTACCAGCACCGCACCTTCTCACCCCTAATGTCTAGGGGTGCCAATCTTCAACTGCTTTGCTGCGTCAGCATGGACACCATCCGCGCACTCCAGATGCCCATGTCCTAGGAGTCCGCAAATCTCACAAAACATTGGTATTTTCTCATACTGAACCATAAAGGATATGCGATCGTGTTACCATCCGGGTGCAGTCCCACGACCCTTGTCAGAGGCTTCATCACATCAAGCTTGACACATACTCGGACAAAGCTTGTTCCACTAGATCCTAGGGCCTATAGATCAACCCCAAGCACCTCCCACTACAGGAAATAATTGATACGCCGAAGGCCGGGCATAGCCCCCTCGGCATACGTCCTCGTCGGCACAGCCTGGCGGTGGCACATCCTCCTCGGAGCGTCTTCCCGGGCCCTCACAGACGCCCAACGGCCGTCTCCGATAACGGCCCAGCCTGGAGCTACGCCGAGGGCCAAGCCATTGGCACAGGAAGGGAGCTACGCCGACGGCCTGACCGTCGGCATAGCCTAAAATATTTCTTAATTTTTTTTAAAAAAAATAATTTTTTTATATATTTTTTTGTCTTTGAATTGTTTGACTCATTAATCTCTTGCTTTGATCATTTTTAACACTATTTATAGTTAATAATCGATTAAATTGCAGTCTTAGTCAAAGTTTCTAGTCGGTCATCCATCCTAGCACTATTTCAGCTCTAACACGCTTAACTTCCTCGTTCCTTCAGAATCTCTTTCCGCAAAGCAATTTACACATTGTTGTCATTACTATGATATCAATCCTATTAACTCTTATATCATCATGTCATATGGTTGTATTTTTTGAAATTACAAGCAATCATTTAAGTAAACAACAATGAGTAAAAAATTATTGAATTCAAATAAAAATATAATAATTTTATTTTATTTTATTTTGTATTTTTTATTTAATATGTAATAATTAATATCTTTAAATCTGTAAATTGGAATTCTGCAAATAATATGTCTAAATTGATTAAAAAATGAGAGGAATCCAAATATGATATCAATATCAACTTATCACAAACTATGTCGTAATTCTTATCATAATTTAATTTGCCCGTTTAAAACGGCACGCATAAAAATTCTTAGCTCGGGGCCGAGACTCGCTAAACTTGAAGTGGATCTATGATGAAACAACATATTTTGAACCTAAAAATGATTTTTATAAAAAATCTTGAGCATCCGATCATGTACCTGTAGTTCATATCTGACACACTTCATGCTGATTCGGCAGGAATTTGCCTTTTTCACCAGGGATAGACGGAAATGTTTGAGATCTCACTGTTCTGACATTATCCATGTAAGGTGGTCTAGTATTTTTGAAAAATGTGACGGTAGCATTTTGAATTAGCCATTTGGTAGTTGCTTCACAAAACCGTCCGTTTTTTGCACTCGGAAAATGGAAAACGGCTTTTTGGTGCGATGAAAAGGAAAACTTCCTCCAAAAACATTGTTCGCCATCACATGATGCACAGTTATGCACAATACCGACACATTATCACAAACTATGCCTTCATTCTAGCCATAACATTGGTCTGACCCGAAAGCCAAGAAACCTCGAACGAGATTGGTCATTTTGTGAAGATTCTTTGAGACATAATCAATATACCAAGTTTGATATTTTTCCTTCTAACTATGTCACATAATATGACACCACGCGAAGGTTTCACATTGTTTGGATCGTCTTTGAATTTATAATGCCCGTTTTAAACCATCGTTATACTTTGTCGAAGGGCGGGCATGAAGATTCTTAGCTCGTGGCTGAGACTAGCTAAACTTGAAGTGGATCTATGATGAAACAACATATTTTGAACCTAAAAATAATTTTGTAAAAAATCATGAGCATCCCTGACCCACTTCCTACCGATTCGGCAGGAATTTGTCTTTTTCACCAGGGATATACGGAAATGTTTGAGATCCCCCTGTTATGACATTATCCATGTAAGGTGGTCTAGTATTTTTGAAAAATGTGACGGTAGCATTTTGAATTATCCATTTGGTGTTTTCTTCACAAAACCGTCTGTTTTTTACACTCGGAAAATGGAAAACGGCTTTTTGGTGCGACGAAAAGGAAAACTTCCTCCTGAAACATTGTTCGCCATCCCATGATGCACAGTTATGCACAATATGGACACATTATCACAAACTATGCCTTCATTCTAGCCATAACATTGGTCATTTGACCCGAAAGCCAAGAAACCTCGAACGAGATAGGTCATTTTGTGAAGGTTTTTTTGAGACATAATCAATATACCAAGTTTGATATTTTTCCTTCTAACTATGTTACATAATATGACACCATGCGAAGGTTTCGCATTGTTCGGATCGTTTTTGAATTTATAATGCCCGTTTTAAACCATCGTTATACTTTGTCGAAGGGCGGGCATAAAGATTCTTAGCTCGGGAATGAGACTCGCTAAACTTGAAGTGGATCTATGATGAAACAACATATTTTGAACCTAAAAATGATTTTTGTAAAAAATCATGAGCATCCGATCATGTACCTGCAGTTCATATCTGACCCACTTCCTACCGATTCGGCAGGAATTTGTCTTTTTCACCAGGGATAGAAGGAAATGTTTGATATCCCCCTGTTATGATATTATCCATGTAAGGTGGTCTATTATTTTTGAAAAATGTGACGGTAGCAGTTTGAATTATCCATTTTATGGTTGCTTCACAAAACCGTCCGTTTTTTGCACTCGGAAAATGGAAAACGGCTTTTTGGTGCGATGAAAAGGAAAACTTTCTCCTGAAACATTGTTCGCCATCCCATGATGCACAGTTATGCACAATATGGACACATTATCACAAACTATGCCTTCATTCTAGCCATAACATTGGTCATTTGACCCGAAAGCCAAGAAACCTCGAACGAGATAGGTCATTTTGTGAAGTTTTTTTGAGACATAATCAATATACCAAGTTTGATATTTTTCCTTCTAACTATGTCACATAATATGACACCTTGCGAAGGTTTCGCATTGTTTGGAACGTTTTTGAATTTATAATGCTCGTTTTAAACCATCGTTATACTTTGTCGAAGGGCGGGCATGAAGATTCTTAGCTCGGGACTGAGACTCGCTAAAATTGAAGTGGATCTATGATAAAACAATATATTTTGAACCTAAAAATGATTTTTCTAAATAATCATGAGCATCTGATCATGTACCTATAGTTCATATTTGACCCACTTCCTACCGATTCGGCAGGAATTTGTCTTTTTCACCAGGGATAGACGGAAATATTTGAGATCCCACTGTTATGACATTATCCATTTAAGGTGGTCTAGTATTTTTGAAAAATGTGACGGTAGCATTTTGAATTAGCCATTTGGTGGTTGCTTCACAAAACCGTCCGTTTTTGCACTCGGAAAATGAAAAACGGCTTTTTGGTGCGACGAAAAGGAAAACTTCCTCCTGAAACATTGTTCGCCATCCCATTATGCATAGTTATGCACAATATCGACATATTATCACAAACTATGCCTTCATTCTAGTCATAACATTGGTCATTTGACCCGAAAGCCAAGAAACCTCGAACGAGATAGGTCATTTTGTGAAGGGTTTTTTAAGACATAATCAATACACCAAGTTTGATATTTTTCCTTCTAACTATTTCACATAATATGACACCACGCAAAGGTTTCGCATTGTTTGGATCATTTTTGAATTTATAATGCCCGTTTTAAACCATCGTTATACTTTGTCGAAGGACGGGCATGAAGATTCTTAGCTCGGGGCTGAGACTCGCTAAACTTGAAGTGGATCTATGATGAAATAACATATTTTGAACCTAAAAATGATTTTTGCAAAAAATCATGAGCATCCGATCATGTACCTGTAGTTCATATCTGACCCACTTTCTACCGATTCGGCAGAATTTGTCTTTTTCACCAGGGATAGACGGAAATGTTTGAGATCCCCCTGTTATGAAATTATCCATGTAAGGTAGTCTAGTATTTTTGAAAAATGTGATGGTAGCATTTTGAATTAGCCATTTGGTGGTTGCTTCACAAAACCGTCCATTTTTTGCACTCGAAAAATGGAAAACGGCTTTTTGGTGCGACGAAAAAGAAAACTTCCTCCTGAAACATTGTTCGCCATCACATGATGCACAATTATGGACAATATCGACATATTATCACAAACTATGCCATCATTCTAGCCATAACATTGGTCATTTGACCCGAAAGTCAAGAAACCTCGAACGAGATAGGTCATTTTGTGAAGGTTTTTTTGAGACATAATCAATATACCAAGTTTGATATTTTTCCTTCTAACTATGTCACATAATATGACACCACGCGAAGGTTTCACATTGTTTGGATCGTTTTTGAATTTATAATGCCCGTGTTAAACTATATATAATGTTTTATATTTTACTTAATTTTTGCTTATAAATGTGTAATATTTGAGGGTAGATAGATAGATTTTATTTTTCTGCAAATTTTGATATATTATTTGTATTTTTCTGAATTAGAATGATTTAGTTATGATTTTTCAAAAAATAATGAAAAAGGAAAAAAATCTGGAGGCCTATGCCGACGGCCCGTCGGCACGCATAAACAAAAAATTTCAAAGAGCTGTGCAGACGGCCAGTCACTGCCTTAACTACTTGTTTCCGTTCCGCTGTCAGGCCGAACGGGCTACGCCGAGGCCCACCGTCGGCACAGACCTCGCTACTACGCCGACGGCCACACTACACCGAGGGCTACCCTCGGTACCGTCATATACGCCGACGGCCGGGCTGGTCGGCTGGCCAGGAAAGGCAGCTACGCCGACGGCCCCGACCTTTGGCCGTCGGCATAGCCGGCTGGCCGTCGGCGCCTTAGTTCTTTTCTGTAGTGTCCCCTATCCTTGCCGCCATGTCACGGACAATGCTCTCTTTCCGGAACAGCGGGGGAATACCTCTCACCTAAACCCATGCATGAATGCAGTTAAACACCACTGACTTTGGATCATCAATCCTGTCATACGCCTCGAGCATCAGTCCTATGTGCCGAAAGATCCAAGATCCTTCATTCATACCCCTATTCCAATCCCCAATGCAAGAAACTTGGAGGATGAACAGGTTCTCTTCTATCGGGCGAATCGACCATTGCTTTGCAAAACCCCACGACCCTTGTCTAAGTTGGTCAGTCGCACATGCCAAGCCGCACGCGGTAGGTGACGATGTCCTCGTACTTATAGAGAAGAAGAAAGGTTTGGGAGCGTCCTGAAAAGGTTTGAATCTCGCGTGTGGCAGGTAGGGCGGGAAGAGGCTGAAATTTTGATTCGATTCCTACTCCCGCGCCGCACACCGGTGGGCGGTCTTATCTTCGTGGATGACCCCGTAAACGCCTCGGCCTCGTGGGACAATTTTATTCTTGGTTGAGAAAGATGGACGGGTCAACGAGACGCCAACTGCCACGAATCCCTGGGGCTCTTTCAAACATAACTCTGCGCTAATGATGCGTGTGCTAATTAATAGGTATCATCAATCTAATTAATTGCTCCTAGCATCGCGCATCCAATCTCTCCACGATGCCCTCCAGAGTAAGGAACAGTTGTTGAATTGATCTGCTCTCATCCACCACACGGATATGGCGCTATACAACAAATCCCAGATCTGTAGGCTATAAATCCGGTGGCAAATCATGCATGTGCTAGGATGTTTATTTAGTTATAAAAGAGATTTGGTTCTGCGCCGGGATCTGCTTGATTGAAATAGGTAGTTAATGGTGGATCCCCTACCGCTAATAGTCCGCATCCAATCTCTTAACGATACCCTCTAGAGTTAGTTGTTCCTGTGAGTTGCTGTGAATACGAGGAGACCCCACGGTTTGTGCATATTTAGGGTGTTAAATGGGATCCCACCAAAGAATCATCTTTTACTATAGAAATGGGAAGCTACCCCGACGGCTAAACGTCGGGGCCGTCGGCGTAGCCATCGTCTAGGCCAGCTCCGCCAAGCAGCCGTCGGCGTAGAATTGCCCTCGGCGTATTCTATGCTACGCCGACGGCTGCCCTCGGCGTAGCTATTTTTTATTTTATCTCATTAAACTTTGAAAATTCATAACTAAATCATTCTAATTCGGAAAAATACAAATAATATATCAAAATTTGCAGAAAAATAAGACCTATCTATCTACACTCAATTATTACACATTTATAAATAAAAATTAAGTAAAACATAAAACATTATATATAGTTTAAAACAGGCATAAAAAATTAAAAAACGATCGAAACAATGCGAAACCTTCGCGTGGTGTCATATTATGTGACATAGTTAGAAGGAAAAATATCAAACTTGGTATATTGATTATGTCTCAAAAAAACCTTCACAAAATGACCTATCTCATTCGAGGTTTCTTGGCTTTCGGGTCAAATGTCCAATGTTATGGCTAGAATCAAGGCATAGTTTGTGATAATGTGCCCATATTATGTATACACATGCATCATGGGATGGCGAACAATGTTGCAGGAGGAAGTTTCCTTTTCGTCGCACCAAAAAGCTATTTTCTATTTTCCGAGCATAAAAAACGGACGGTTTTGTGAAGCAACCACCAAATGGCTAATTCAAAATACTACCACCACATTTTACAAAAAATACTATACCACCTTATATGGACAATGTCCCAACAGGGGGATCCGAAACCTTTCCGTCCACCTTTGGTGAAAAAGACAAATTCTTGCCGAATCGGTAGGAAGTGGGTCAGATATGAACTACAGGTACATGATCTGATGCTCATGTTTTTTTACAAAAATCATTTTTAGGTTCACAATATGCTATTTTATCAAAGATCTATGAAACATTAGCGAGGCTCGGCCCTGAGCTAAGAATCTTTATGTCCGCCGTTCGACAAAGTTTGACGATAGTTTAAAACGGGCATAAAAATTCAAAAACGATCGAAACAATGCGAAACCTTTGCGCGGTGTCATATTATGTGACATAGTTATAAGAAAAAATATCAAACTTGATATATTGATTATGTCTCAAAAAACCTTCACAAGATGACCTATCTCATTCGAGGTTTCTTGGCTTTCGGGTCAAATGACCAATGTTATGGCTAGAATCAAGGTATATTTGTGATAATGTTCCCATATTATGCATACACATGCATCATGGGATGGCAAACAATGTTGCAGGAGGAAGTTTTCCTTTTCGTCGCACCAAAAAACCATTTTCTATTTTCCGAGCATAAAAAACGGACGATTTTGTGAAGCAACCACCAAATGGCTAATTCAAAATACTACCACCACATTTTAAAAAAATACTGTACCACCTTATATGGACAATTTCCCAACAGGGTGATCCGAAACCTTTCCGTCCACCTTTGGTGAAAAAGACAAATTCCTGCCGAATCGGTAGGAAGTGGGTCAGATATGAACTACAGGTACATGATCCGATGATCATGTTTTTTTAAAAAAATCATTTTTAGGTTCATAATATGCTATTTTATCAAAGATCTAATGAAAGTTTAGCGAGGGTCGGCCCCGAGCTAAGAATCTTTACGTCCGCCGTTCGACAAAGTTTGACGATAGTTTAAAACGGGCATAAAAAATTCAAAAACGATCGAAACAATGCGAAACCTTCGCGTAGTGTCATATTATGTGACAAAGTTATAAGAAAAAATATCAAACTTGATATATTGATTATGTCTCAAAAAAACCTTCACAAAATGACCTATCTCATTCGAGGTTTCTTGGCTTTCGGGTCAAATGACCAATGTTATGGCTAGAATCAAGGCATAGTTTGTGATAATGTGCCCATATTATGCATACACATGCATCATGGGATGGATAACAATGTTGCAGGAGGAAGTTTTCCTTTTCGTCGCACCAAAAAGCCATTTTCGATTTTCCGAACATAAAAAATGGACGGTTTTGTGAAGCAACCACCAAATGGCTAATTAAAAATACTACCACCACATTTAAAAAAAAACACTATACCACCTTATATGGACAATGTCCCAACAGGGGGATTCGAAACCTTTCCGTCCACCTTTGGTGAAAAAGACAAATTCCTGCCGAATCGGTAGGAAGTGGGTCAGATATGAACTACAGGTACATGATCCGATGCTCATGTTTTTTTACAAAAATTATTTTTAGGTTCACAATATGCTATTTTATCAAAGATATAGTGAAAGTTTTGCGAGGGTCGGCCCCGATCTAAGAATCTTTATGCCCGTCGTTCGAGAAAGTTTGACGATAGTTTAAAACGGGCATAAAAAATTCAAAAACGATCGAAATAATGCAAAACCTTCGCGTGGTGTCATATTATATGACATAGTTATAAGAATAAATATCAAACTTGATATATTTATTATGTCTCAAAAAAACCTTCACAAAATGACCTATCTCATTCGAGGTTTCTTGGCTTTCGGGTCAAATGACCAATGTTATGGCTAGAATCAAGGCATAGTTTGTGATAATGTGCCCATATTATGCATACACATGCATCATGGGATGGCGAACAATGTTGCGGGAGGAAGTTTTCCTTTTCGTCGCACCAAAAAGCCATTTTCTATTTTTCGAGCATAAAAAACGGACGGTTTTGTGAAGCAACCACCAAATGGCTAATTCAAAATTCTACCACCACATTTTACAAAAATACTATACCACCTTATATGGACAATGTCCCAACAGGGGGATCCGAAACCTTTCTGTCCACCTTTGGTGAAAAAGACAAATTCATGCCGAATCGGGAGGAAGTGGGTCAGATATGAACTACAGGTACATGATCCGATGCTCATGTTTTTTTACAAAAACCATTTTTAGGTTCACAATATTCTATTTTATCAAAGATCTAATGAAATTTTAGCGAGGCTCGGCCCCGAGCTAAGAATCTTTATGTCTGCCGTTCGACAAAGTTTGACGATAGTTTAAAACGGGCATAAAAAATTCAAAAACGATTGAAACAATACGAAAACTTCGCGTGGTGTCATATTATGTGACATAGTTATCAGAAAAAATATCAAACTTGATATATTGATTATGTCTCAAAAAAACCTTCACAAAATGACCTATCTCATTCGAGGTTTCTTGGCTTTCGGGTCAAATGACCAATGTTATGGCTAGAATCAAGGCATAGTTTGTGATAATGTGCCCATATTATGCATACACATGCATCATGGGATGGCTAACAATGTTGCGGGAGAAGTTTTCCTTTTCGTCGCACCAAAAAGCCAATTTCTATTTTTCGAGCATAAAAAACGGACGGTTTTGTGAAGCAACCACCAAATGGCTAATTCAAAATACTACCATCACATTTTACAAAAATACTATACCACCTTATATAGACAATGTCCCAACAGGGGGATCCGAAACCTTTCCGTCCACCTTTGGTGAAAAAGACAAATTCATGCCGAATCGGGAGGAAGTGGGTCAGATATGAACTATAGGTACATGATCCGATGCTCATGTTTTTTTACAAAAATCATTTTTAGGTTCACAATTTGCTATTTTATCAAAGATCCAATGAAAGTTTAGCGAGACTCGGACCCGAGCTAAGAATCTTTATGTCCGCCGTTCCACAAAGTTTGACGATAGTTTAAAACGGGCATAAAAAATTCAAAAACGATTGAAACAATGCGAAACCTTCGCGTGGTGTCATATTATGTGACACCGTTATAAGGAAAATATCAAACTTTATATATTGATTATGTCTCAAAAAAAACTTTCACAAAATGACCTATCTCATTCGAGGTTTCTTGGCTTTCGGGTCAAATGACCAATGTTATGGCTAGAATCAAGGCATAGTTTATGATAATGTGCCCATATTATGCATACACATGCATCATGGGATGGCGAACAATGTTGCGGGAGGAAGTTTTCCTTTTCGTCGCACCAAAAAGCCATTTTCTATTTTCCGAGCATAAAAAACGGACGGTTTTGTGAAGCAACCACCAAATGGCTAATTCAAAATACTACCACCACATTTTAAAAAGTAATATACCACCTTATATGGACAATGTCCCAACAGGGGGAGCCGAAACCTTTCCGTCCACCTTTGGTGAAAAAGACAAATTCGTAGAATCGTGAAGTGGGTCGAATATGAACTACATGATCCGATGCTCATGTTTTTTACAAAAATTATTTTAGGTTCACAATATGCTATTTTATCAAAGATCTAATGAAAGTTTTAGCAGGCTCGCCCCGAGCTAAGAATCTTTATGTCCGCTGTTCTACAAGTTTGACGATAGTTTAAAACGGGCATAAAAAATTCAAAAACGATCGAAACAATGCGAAACCTTCGCGTGGTGTCATATTATGTGACATAGTTATAAGAAAAAATATCAAACTTGATATATTTATTATGTCTCAAAAAAACCTTCACAAAATGACCTATCTCATTCGAGGTTTCTTGGCTTTCGGGTCAAATGACCAATATTATGGCTAGAATCAAGGCATAGTTTGTGATAATATGCCCATATTATGCATACACATGCATCATGGGATGGCGAACAATGTTGCCGGAGGAAGTTTTCCTTTCGTCGCACCAAAAAGCCATTTTCTATTTTCCGAGCATAAAAAACGGACGGTTTTGTGAAGCAACCACCAAATGGCTAATTCAAAATACTACCATCACATTTTACAAAAATACTATACCACCTTATATGGACAATGTCCCAACAGGGATCCAAACCTTCCGTCACCTTTGGTGAAAAGACAAATTCACGAATCGGTAGGAAGTGGGTCGAATATGAACTACATGTACATGATCCGATGCTCATGTTTTTTATAAAATCATTTTAGTTTCAAAATGCTATTTTATCAAAGATCTAATGAAAGTTTAGCGGCGGCCCTAGCTAAGAATCTTTATGTCCGCCGTTCGACAAAGTTTGACGATAGTTTAAAACGGGCATAAAAAATTTAAAAACGATCGAAACAATACGAAACCTTCTTGTGGTGTCATATTATATGACGTAGTTATAAGAAAAAATATCAAACTTGATATATTGATTATGTCTCAAAAAAACCTTCATAAAATGACCTATCTCATTCGAGGTTTCTTGGCTTTCGGGTCAAATGACCAATGTTATGGCTAGAATCAAGGCATAGTTTGTGATAATGTGTCCATAGTATGCATACACATGCATCATGGTATGGCGAACAATGTTGCAGGAGGAAGTTTTTCTTTTCGTCGCACCAAAAGGCCATTTTCTATTTTCCGAGCATAAAAAACGGACGGTTTTGTGAAGCAACCACCAAATGGCTAATTCAAAATACTACCACCACATTTAAAAAAAATACTATACCACCTTATATGGACAATGTCCCAACAGGATCCAAAACCTTCCGCCTACACCTTTGGTGAAAAAGACAAATTCCTGCCGAATCGGGAGGAAGTGGGTCAGATATGAACTACAGGTACATGATCCAATGCTCATGTTTTTTTACAAAAATCATTTTTAGATTCATAATATGCTATTTTATCAAAGATGCAATGAAAGTTTAGCGAGGCTCGGCCCCGAGCTAAGAATCTTTATGTCCGTCGTTCTACAAGTTTGACGATAGTTTAAAACGGGCATAAAAAATTCAAAAACGATCGAAACAATGCGAAACCTTCGCGTGGTGTCATATTATGTGACATATTTATAAGAAAAAATATCAAACTTGATATATTTATTATCTCTCAAAAAAACCTTCACAAAATGACCTATCTCATTCGAGGTTTCTTGGCTTTCGGGTCAAATGACCAATATTATGGCTAGAATCAAGGCATAGTTTGTGATAATATGCCCATATTATGCATACACATGCATCATGGTATGGCGAACAATGTTGCAGGAGGAAGTTTTTCTTTTCGTCGCACCAAAAGGCCATTTTCTATTTTCCGAGCATAAAAAACGGACGGTTTTGTGAAGCAACCACCAAATGGCTAATTCAAAATACTACCACCACATTTAAAAAAAATACTATACCACCTTATATGGACAATGTCCCAACAGGGGGATCCAAAACCTTTCCGTCTACCTTTGGTGAAAAAGACAAATTCCTGCCGAATCGGGAGGAAGTGGGTCAGATATGAACTACAGGTACATGATCCAATGCTCATGTTTTTTTACAAAAATCATTTTTAGATTCATAATATGCTATTTTATCAAAGATCCAATGAAAGTTTAGCGAGGCTCGGCCCCGAGCTAAGAATCTTTATGTCCGTCGTTCTACAAGTTTGACGATAGTTTAAAACGGGCATAAAAAATTCAAAAACGATCGAAACAATGCGAAACCTTCGCGTGGTGTCATATTATGTGACATAGTTATAAGAAAAAATATCAAACTTGATATATTTATTATGTCTCAAAAAAACCTTCACAAAATGACCTATCTCATTCGAGGTTTCTTGGCTTTCGGGTCAAATGACCAATATTATGGCTAGAATCAAGGCATAGTTTGTGATAATATGCCCATATTATGCATACACATGCATCATGGGATGGCGAACAATGTTGCCGGAGGAAGTTTTCCTTTCGTCGCACCAAAAAGCCATTTTCTATTTTCCGAGCATAAAAAACGGACGGTTTTGTGAAGCAACCACCAAATGGCTAATTCAAAATACTACCATCACATTTTACAAAAATACTATACCACCTTATATGGACAATGTCCCAACAGGGGGATCCGAAACCTTTCCGTCCACCTTTGGTGAAAAAGACAAATTCCTGCCGAATCAGTAGGAAGTGGGTCAGATATGAACTACATGTACATGATCCGATGCTCATGTTTTTTTATAAAAATCATTTTTAGTTTAAAAAAAATGCTATTTTATCAAAGATCTAATGAAAGTTTAGCGAGGCTCGGCCCCGAGCTAAGAATCTTTATGTCCGCCGTTCGACAAAGTTTGACGATAGTTTAAAACGGGCATAAAAAATTTAAAAACGATCGAAACAATACGAAACCTTCTTGTGGTGTCATATTATATGACGTAGTTATAAGAAAAAATATCAAACTTGATATATTGATTATGTCTCAAAAAAACCTTCATAAAATGACCTATCTCATTCGAGGTTTCTTGGCTTTCGGGTCAAATGACCAATGTTATGGCTAGAATCAAGGCATAGTTTGTGATAATGTGTCCATAATATGCATACACATGCATCATGGTATGGCGAACAATGTTTCAGGAGGAAGTTTTTCTTTTCGTCGCACCAAAAGGCCATTTTCTATTTTTCGAGCATAAAAAACGGACGGTTTTGTGAAGCAACCACCAAATGGCTAATTCAAAATACTGCCACCACATTTAAAAAAAATACTATACCACCTTATATGGACAATGTCCCAACAGGGGGATCCAAAACCTTTCCGTCCACCTTTGGTGAAAAAGACAAATTCCTGCCGAATCGGGAGGAAGTGGGTCAGATATGAACTACAGGTACATGATCCAATGCTCATGTTTTTTTACAAAAATCATTTTTAGATTCATAATATGCTATTTTATCAAAGATCCAATGAAATTTTAGCGAGGCTCGGCCCCGAGCTAAGAATCTTTATGTCCGCCGTTCCACAAAGTTTGACGATAGTTTAAAACGGGCATAAAAAATTCAAAAACGATCGAAACAATGCGAAACCTTCGCGTGGTGTTATATTATGTGACATAGTTATAAAGAAAAATATCAAACTTGATATATTGATTTTGTCTCAAAAAAACTTCACAAAATGACCTATTTCATTCGAAGTTTCTTGGCTTTCGGGTCAAATGACTAATGTTATGGCTAGAATCAAGGCATAGTTTGTGATAATGTGCCCATATTATGCATACACATGCATCATGGGATGACGAACAATGTTGCAGGAGGAAGTTTTCCTTTTCGTCGCACCAAAAAGCCATTTTCTATTTTCCGAGCATAAAAAACGGACGGTTTTGTGAAGCAACCGCCAAATGGATAATTCAAAATACTACCACCACATTTTACAAAAATAGTATACCACCTTATATGGATAATGTCCCAACAGGGGGATCCGAAACCTTTTCGTCCACCTTTGGTGAAAAAGACAATTTCCTGCCGAATCGGTAGGAAGTGGGTCAGATATGAACTACAGGTACATGATCCGATGCTTATGTTTTTTTATAAAAATCATTTTTAGGTTCACAATATGCTATTTTATCAAAGATCCAATGCAAGTTTTCCTTTTCATCGCACCAAAAAGGCATTTTTCATTATCCGAGCGCAAAAAGGGAATTTCTAAAGCAACCACCAAATAGCTAATTCAAAAACGGAGGGTTTGTGATTAGTTGATATGGATATCATATTTGGATTCCTCTCATTTTTCTGATCAATTTAGACATATTATTTGTTGAATTTCGATTTACAGATTTAAAGATATTAATTATTCTATATTAAATAGAAAAATACAAAAAAATAAAATTATTATATTTTTATTTGAATTCAATAATATTTTTACTTATTCATTAATATTTACTTAAATAATTGTTTGTAATTTTAAAAAATACAAACATGTGACATGATGATATAAGAGTTAATAGGATTGATATCATAGTATTAACACCAATGTATGAATTACTTTGCGGAAACGGACTCTGAAGGAACAAGGAAGTTAAGCGTGCTGAAGCTGAAGTAGTATTAGGATGGATGACCTGCTGGGAAGTTTGTCTAAGATTGAAATTTAATCAAATATTAAGTATAATTAGTGTTAAAAATGTTCAAAGTAGGAGATTAACAAGTGAAACAGTTCAAAGAATAAAATAATTGAGAAATTTTTTTTATTTTTTTCAAAAAAAAATTATTAATATTTTCAAAAAAAAATTGTTTTTGCAACCGGCCGACAGTCTATGCCGACGGCCGCTACGCCGACGGCAAACATACGCCGACGACATTTCGATACGCCGATGACTTGAGTGTGCTCCGCCGAGGGAGATCTTTGCCGAGGAGGCTACGCCGAGGGCAGCCCTCGGCGTACCATACGCCGAGGGTATTTTGGCCTACGCCGACGGCCTTTTGCCTTCGACGTAGCGCGCGCGTCCCGTAGTGTTTAGTTCATTTTCGAAAATCTAGTTTAAATTTTTAAGCGAAAATTTACACTAGATTTTGAAAAATGAACTAGAAGTGAGATTTTGGTGGGATTCCACTTGGAACCCTATGCATATTGGATATTCCCTTCACGAGTTGATATGCACCGGAATATTGATACTTACAAAATGGATTCCACTCTTAGATAACTCAAACCAAAACTTCGGAAGAACAAATAATGTAGCCAAATATGTGGAATTTTATTCCTTTGCCTGGTTGTCCGTTCAGAACATATATATATACATACAATATTGAGATTACACTTAACTTTAACTTTGAACCAAACCAACCATAAGAAGACAACAAGATAGTCGTCACTCAACTCATAGCTATCTACGAGCAACCTTGTCTTCTTACTCATCAATGCACGCTCCTGTCAAAGCCTCCGGCAGCTTGCAGCTGCACTCACTTCGTCTTCCCGCCAATGCCACAGCTCTGGCAGTCTGCTATCACACGGGTGAAGAACATTCTCCGGTAAATTCACCATGGAAGCAGCAAAGATCAGTCCAGCTACGCGGAATGTTCACCATGGAAGCAGCAAAGATCAGTCCAGCTACGCGGAATGTTTCCATCAACTAGACAACGGTGTTGACAGAGCTTTTCACACTGAAAAAAAGGCATCAGAAATTCAAAATAATTGAGTTTATACAAATGTGCATGTTACAGCTGTACATTTAGGGATATAAATGAATACATGAGTTTATACAGTGTTGCTAGCACTGCATCAACAAGCCAGCATGCATTCTGCTTGCATGATATCTTCCACATATAAACTACAGGAAAGAAGTAAGGTGCCGACGGCTGGCCGGGGCCATCGGCGTAGCTAACTTTTCTGGCCAGCTGACCAGTTTGACGATGAAAGCGGTGTTAGGCAGACAGGCTATGCCCGGCGTTGGCACAGCTTTTGAAAATTTTTGTTTGGATAATACCTCAGCTCTTTTCCTTTTATCTCATTATTTTTTGAAAAACCATAACTAAATCATTTTAATTCAGAAAAATACAAATAATATATCAAAATTTGCAAAAATAAGACCTATCTATCTACACTCAAATATTACACATTTACAAAAAAATTAAGTGAAATATAAAACATTATTTATAGTTTAAAACAGACATTATAAATTCAAAAACGATCCAAACAACGTGAAACCTTCGCGTGGTGTCATATTATGTGACATAGTTAGAAAGAAAAATATCAAAATTGGTATATTAATTATGTCTCAAAAAAATCTTCACAAAATGACATATCTCGTTCGAGATTTCTTGGTTTTCGGGTCAAATGACCAATGTTATGGCTAGAATGAAGGCATAATTTGTAAAAATATTTCCATATTGTGCATCATGGGATGGCGAACAATGTTCCAGGAGGAAGTTTTCCTTTTCGTCGCACCAAAAAGCCGTTTTCCATTTTCCGAGTGCAAAAAAAGAACGGTTTTGTGAAGCAACCACCAAATGTCTAATTCAAAATACTACCGTCACATTTTTAAAAAATATTAGACCACCTTACATGGATAATATCATAACAGGGGGATCTCAAACATTTCGCCTATCCTTTGGTGAAAAGACAAATTTGCGAATCGGGAGGAAGTGGGTCAGATATGAACTACAGGTACATGATCGGATGCTCATGATTTTTTACAAAAATCATTTTTAGGTTAAAAATATGTTGTCTCATCATAGATCCACTTCAAGTTTATCAAGTCTTAGCCCCGATCTAAGAATCTTCAAGTCCACCCTTCGACAAAGTTTAACAATAGTTTAAAACGGGCATTATAAATTCAAAAACGATCCAAACAACATGAAACCTTCGCGTGGTGTCATATTATGTGACATAGTTAGAAGAAAAAATATCGAACTTGGTATATTGATTATGTCTCAAAAAACCCTTCAAAATGACCTATCTCGTTCGAGTTTTCTTGGCTTTCAGGTCAAATGACCAATGTTATGGCTAGAATGAAGGCGTAGTTTGTGATAATGTCTCCATATTGTGCATAAGTATGCATCATAGGATGGCGAACAATGTTTCAGGAGGAAGTTTTCCTTTTCGTCGCACCAAAAAGGCGTTTTCCATTTTCCGAGTGCAAAAAACGGACGATTTTGTGAAGCAACCACCAAATGGATAATTCAAAATAGTACCGTCACATTTTTCAAAAATACTAGACCACCTTACATGAATAATATCATAACAGGGGGATATCAAACATTTCCGTCTATCATTGGTGAAAAAGACAAATTCCTGCCGAATCGGTAGGAAGTGGGTCAGATATGAACTACAGGCACATGATCGGATGCTCATGATTTTTTACAAAAATAATTTTTAGGTTCAAAATATGTTGTTTCATCATAGATCCACTTCAAGTTTATCAAGTCTCAGCCCTGAGCTAAGAATCTTCATGCCCGCCCTTCGACAAAGTTTAACGATAGTTTAAAACGGGCATTATAAATTCAAAAACGATCCAAACAACATGAAACCTTCGCGTGGTGTCATATTATGTGACATAGTTAGAAGAAAAAATATCGAACTTGGTATATTGATTATGTCTTAAAAAACCCTTCACAAAATGACCTATCTCGTTCGAGTTTTCTTGGCTTTTAGGTCTAATGAGTTATGGCTAAAATTAAGGCATAATTTGTGATAATGTGTCCATATTATGCATAAGTATGCATCATGGGATGGCGAACAATGTTTTAGGAGGAAGTTTTCCTTTTCGTTGCACCAAAAAGCCGTTTTCCATTTTCCGAGTGCAAAAAACGGACGGTTTTGTGAAGCAACCACCAAATGGCTAATTCAAAATACTATCGTCACATTTTTCAAAAATACTAGACCACCTTACATGGGTAATATCATAACTGGGGGATCTCAAACATTTCCGTCTATCCCTGGTGATAAAGACAAATTCCTGTCGAATCGGTAGGAAGTGGGTCAGATATGAACTACAAGTACATGATCGGATGCTCATGATTTTTTACAAAAAATCATTTTAGGTTCAAAATATGTTGTTTCATCATAGATTCACTTCAAGTTTAGCGAGTCTCAGCCCCGAGCTAAGAATCTTTATGCGTGTCGTTTTAAACGGACAAATGAAATTATGATAAGAATCACAACATAGTTTGCGATAAGTTGATATTGATATCATATTTGGATTCCTCTCATTTTTCTAATCAATTTAGACATATTATTTGCCGAATTCCGATTTACAGATTTAAAGATATTAATTATTCCATATTAAATAAAAAATACAAAAAATAAATAAAATCATTATATTTTATTTGAATTCAATAATATTTTTACTTATTCATTGTTGTTTACTTAAATAATTGCTTGTAATTTCAAAAAATACAACCATGTGACATGATGATATAAGACTTAATAGGAATGATATCATAGTATTGACAACAATGTGTAAATTGCATTGCGGGAAGAGATTCTGAAGGAACGAGGAAGTTAAGCGTGCTAGAGCTGGAGTAGTGCAAGGATGGGTGACTGAACGAGAACTTTGACTAAGACTATAATTTAATCAATTATTAACTATAAATAGTTTTAAAATGATTAAAGTGAGATATTAAGGGGTCAAACAATTCAAAGATTAAAAAAAATAAAAAAAATAAAAAAAATATTTTAGGCTATGCCGACGGCCAGGCTGTCGGCGTATGATTCTGTCTTGCCAGCTGGCCGTTATCGAAGGCGACCGTTGACTCGACATACGCTTGAAGACGCTATCGAGGGCGAGGAGGCTGTGACATACGGGCCCGTGAGACGCTATGACGACCACCGTCGGCATACTTATCAACGACAATTTATCACTGTGCCGACGGGAGCCGGCCGTCGGCGTAGCAAATCTTTCCTATAGTGTACACAAGCAAGGACAAACACCAATTAGTTTCCAAAGTTAATATTGCCATCTCTTTGTATTGCTTGCAAACTCAAAACACAAAGACCTATGTCCAAGATGTGAAAAATGAAACGAGGTTTTTTTCTCTATAGCAAGACTACTATATTCAGTACCAAAGGGCACGAGAATCTTTAATGTATAGTTATCAGGAAACTAAACAAAATAGGGAATAAAACAATCATTCACACTATGTCCTTCCTACCAAGGTTCATAAAAAAATCCTATAAACAAGAGTAAAGAATTCATGCAATATCTAATACTTAATTTTATGGACCATCCAAAAAAAGGAAGAAATCTCCGGAGATGAGTAAAATACAAAAAAACTATAATTTGTCAAGCAACAGGGTGGCTTTAAAATCTCTAGGTGTATCAAATTTTGATAGGAAACAAAAAGAATCACCGGGTCGATTGTTCACAAATGGAGTAATGATGAAGAAAAAGGCATACTCCTAAACAGGGCCATTTCAGATATTTAGAGTAATCTTACACAAAACATTCAAAAGGGCGGCTCTTCAAGAGACAAGGGGAGAAGCATATACACACCTAAACCATGAAGCCAGGACAAGGCGAAGCCAAGGGCCAGCTAGAACTAACATTTTTAATAACATCATCAGTTTAAAACATTTAGTTCATTTTTTAACTAAAGAGTATAAAGAGTAACCTAATGATGACACACTTGCATCTCTACCCAGGATCACCCATTCAAGGCCGTGAAAGACATCTTTGAGTACGTGAAGAAATTTTCCTTCTAATTTCCCGCAGCAATGCGCGTGTAATTCGCCTAATTTACTCTACGATAAAGAATGCAATAGTATATGACATAGTCTTAGACATATTCTTTAGAATTTTCCACTCAGTACCATGTAAACAGTAGAGAAAGTGTAATGCCTATATAGAACTATCCGACACTAGAGGAAAAAGGGCCATCCGTTCGCGACCCCTCGGAGCATTAGTCCCGGTTGCGCCACCAACCGGGACTAATGCTGGAACGCGTCCCGGTTGGAGCGGGCACGGGGCCAGGGGGCATGGGTCCCGGTTGGTAAGGGGGCATGCGTCCCGGTTGGAGCCACCAACCGGGACTAAAGGTTTGGCCACAACCATGTGGCGTGGCACACACCTTTAGTCCCGGTTGCTGGCTCCAACCGGGACTAAAGACCCCTTGCCCTCTATAAATGCAACGCCCCAGCCCCCTCTGCCTCCACTCTGTTGTTTTGAATGGTGTAAGGTGTGAGGGTGTGTGCTAGTTTTTTCTCATGCATGCATTGAAGGTGTTTGTTGAAATGTTTGAGTGAAAAATCCCGTTGAATTTCTCATAGAACAAAAATATAGAAGGTGTCCGAGACGCACTTGAGCTTTCTCCTCTTTATTTCCCTCGATCAAGGTTAGCAATCTTATCTTTTCTAGGTCATTGATACAATTCATGTGTCGGTGTGAATTGGTTATTTCACTATTTATGATGTCCTGTTTTTTGATAAACTTACTTATATGATGCAGATGAACGGTCGGGAATGGATGTACGGCGGGTAGCCGGGTATATCAAAGGCGTGGATAAATTTATCGATGTGGCTACGGCAAACAAAGAGAATGGATTTATACGTTGTCCATGTGTTCAATGTCGGAACAACAAGGAGTACTCTTCCTCGAAAATCATTCGCGGCCACCTGATTATGAAAGGTTTCATGCCCAACTATAATTGCTGGACCAAGCACGGGGAAAGAGGGTTATGATGGAAGATGGTGAAGAAGAAGATGATGATAACAACAATCATCATATGTTTCTGAATCTGTTGATACTGCAATGGAAGACAATGGAGAGGAAAAAGGTGAAGAACGGGCATCGGATGAGCCGGTGATGAACTTGGTAGGGTCATTTCGATGCAAAGAGAGCGTGAAATGTAAAATGAGAAGTTGAAGTTAGAGGGCATGTTAGAAGATCACAAGAAATTGTTGTACCCAAATTGTGAAGATGGCAGCAAAGCTCGGTACCACATCGGAATTGTTGCGATGGAAGGCAGAGTGTGGTCTAACCGACTCCTCATTTGAAAAGATGCTGAAAATAATGAAGCAAGTTTCCAAAACATAACGAACTTCCCGAGAGTACCTACGAAGCAAAGAAGACTCTCTCCTCTGGGATTAGATGTGCAAAAGATACATGCATGCATTAATGACTGCATCCTCTACATGTAAGGAGTATGAGAATTTAGATAAATGCCGGTATGCAGCAGCGTTGCGGTATAAGATCAAACGAGATGACCACAGGTGATGTTGAGGAGAGCCCCTCGGAAGAGGGTTCTGCTAAGGTTATGTGGTATGCTCCTATAATACCAAGGTTGAAACGCATGTTCGAAACAAAGAGCATGCCAGGTTGTTACGATGGCACAAAGAAGACCGTAATAAAGACGGGAACTTGAGACACCCTGGTGATGGGTCACAGTGGAGAAAAATTAAGAGAGACTTTCCAGACTTTGCAGGTGACGCAAGGAACTTATGGTTTGGTCTAAGTACGGATGGCATGAATCCTTTTGGGGAAGCAGAGCTGCACAAAGACTGCCCGTGACTCTATGTATCTACAACGTGCCTCCTTGGTTGTGCATGAAGAGTAAGTTCATTATGATGCGGTGCTCATCCAAGGCCAAACCGAAACGCGACATTGATGTGTACCTTAGGCCATTAGTTGAAGAACTCTTACAGTTGTGGGGAAAACCAGGTGTACGTGGGATGAGAACAAACAGAGCCATTTAATCTACGAGGGTTGTTATTCAGAACCATCAATGATTGACTGCTCTTAGTAACCTTTCGTGATGGACAAACAAAGGATATAAGGCATGCACCTGTTTAGATAAGACCGAAGGTACATATTTGCATAAATGCAAGAAGGTTGTGTACCTAGCGAATCGACGATTTCTTCCGACCAATCATCCGAAGAAAGAAAGGCAAGCATTTCAAAGGTGAGGATCACCGGAAGAAGCTGAACTCCCTGCCGGTGATGATGTATTTGGTATGGTCAAGGACATAGAAGTAATCTTTGGAAAGGGTCCCGGTCAATCAGTTCGAACAGCGTCGCTACAGGACACGCACCCATGTGGAAGAAGAAATCTATATTTTGGGAGCTGCCATATTGGAAAGTCCTGCGTGTCCGCTCTTCAATCGACGTGATGCGTGTGAAGAATCTCTGCGTGAACTGCTAGGATTCCTAGGTGTATGGGAAGACAAAAGATACACGAAGCGGGAGGACCAACAAATTATGAAAGACCCAAAGAACATGCATACAGATAACAAGGCGGATAAAGGCGTCACTTAAGTCGTGCGGCTATGCTCTTACCAAAGCGAGAAGGAAATCTTTTTGAAGTCCTTTACAGATCAAGGTGCCATCGGGCTTCTCATCTAATATAAAGGGGATAATAAATATGGCGAGAAAAGTTCCAAAACCTGAAGTCTCATGACTATCACGTGATTATGACGCATTTGCTTACGATTGCATTGAGGGGCTTCTACCGGAAAATGTTCGAGTACCCATTGTGAAGCTGTGCATTCCTCAATGCAATATCTCGAAGGTAATCAATCCAGATATTCGCCAAGGTTACGAAGAATGTGGTACAATGTCTTGTTAGTTTTGAATTGGTGTTCCCATCCTTCTTCAATATTATGACGCATCTCTGGTTCATCTAGTGGAAGAGATTGCCATTCTTGGTCGGTATTTCGCACAATATGTTCCCCTTTGAGAGGTTCATGGGAGTCTTAAAGAAATATGTTCATAACCGTGCTAGACTGAAGGAAGCATCTCAAGGGATATGGAACAGAGGAGGTCATTGAGTTTTGTGTTGACTTTATTCCTGACCTTAAGCCGATTGGTGTTTACTCGCGACATGAGGGAAGACTAAGTGGAAAAGGCACGCTGGGAAAAGCAATGATATGTAGGGTGGGATTCTTTCACTAAAGCACACTACAGTTCTACATAATTCCACCTTGGCAGCTCCGTATCGAGGAACACAAGAATATTGTACGCTCAAAAACCCGGGAAGCTGAATCATGGATTCTGGATGAACACATGAAGTCTTTCGGTGGTTGGATGTCGACACATCTCTTGAATGACACCACTGTTGGAGATCAGCTATACTTGTTGGCGCGTCACCATCTTCTCTTGTATTGAATTTCCAAGTGCGAAATAAATGGGAATACATTCTACACGATCAAGATAAAAGAGCACCAACCAAAATAGTGGTGTCCGCTTTGATGCAATAGACGAGAATGGACAAAAGGACACATATTATGGTTACATAGAGGAGATATGGGAACTAGACTATGGAGTCTCTTTTAAGGTCCCTTTGTTTCGCAGCAAATGGGTCAACCTGAATGGGGAAGGGGTAAATATAGACCAGTTATGCGGAATGACAATGGATCTCAACAATCTTGGTTATAGAGATGAACCATTCGCCCTAGCCAATGATGTGTCTCGGTTTTCTATGTGAAGGACATGTCCTCCGCAGAAAAAGAAAAAATATGCAAGCAGATACATCATATGATGAGCCAAAGCGTCATAGTTCTTTCGGGGAAAAGAAACATCGTGAATCGAGGACAAGATGACATGTCAAGATTATAATAAGTTTGATGAAATTCCGCCTTCACGGTGGAAAACCGACCCAAGCATTCCGTTAAGTAAAGAAGATGCTCCATGGTTACGTCAAGCGGTCATAAGGAATGACATATGCCAAGAAGTTCATGCTCATATTATGTAACTCTAGTTCATGTCTTTCGCGGTTTGTGGCTTGAGAAGGATATCTTTCGCGGTTGTGGCCTTTAGTCCCGGTTTTGTAGTCTCGTTTTTAATATTAATAAATGTCTTGAGTGTTAGTCCCATTTTGTGGCTGGACCGAGTGCCTCTATGACCAGTTTCTTGAGATGCCGGAGGACTGGGCTCGTGGCATCTCCCCGAAACTGGTCGTAGTGGTGTCCCCGCTCTCGAAAACCATCTTGCAGCTTGTAACTTCACTAACTAGATCAATACGCCTCGAGCTAACTAATTTCACATATTAGGAGTGCCTCTATGACCAGTTCTGGAGATGCCGGAGGACTGGCTCCGTCGACATCTCCTCGAAACTGGCCGCAGTGGTGTCCTCGCTCTCGAAAACCATCTTGCAGCTTGTAACTTCACTAACTAGATCAATACCTCGGAGCTAACTAATTTCACATATTAGGAGTGCCTCTATGACCATTTTCGGAGATCTTGGGAGGAGGCTCGTCGGCATCTCCGAAACTGGTCGTAGTGGTGTCCTCGCTCTCTAAAACCATCTTGGAGATGCCTCAAACCGGCTGGAGGACTGGACTCACAAGGATGCATATTTATAGTACAAGCAGCTCGGCATAATGTCGACACTCACGACATAATGTCGACACTCACCTCTATTATTAGTGTTGACTCATCTTTAGTCCCGGTTGGTGTCTCCAACCGGGACTAAAGGTTCATCTTTAGTCCCGGTTGGTGACACCACAGGGACACAAGCCGCACATAAATGACGACACACTCACACTATTATTAGTGTTGTGCCGCGCTCTGTGCCCCCTTCCTCAACCGGTTGGTTTCTCCAACCGAGACTAAATATGAACCCTCTCTTTATATAGGCATTTCCCTCTATTTATTAGGTAACACTTAAGACATTTATTAATATTAAAACCGGGAAAAATCGGGACTAGCTAACACTCAGCCTAAAGCCGCCCCTTTAGTCATAATCATGCCTAGTCCTATAGTACGCAGCTTGAGGTCTTCATCGCCGTCGTCATCATCATCATCATCGTCACACTGCCACTCCGGGATCCTCGGCCCATCCATGGCATATACCAGGCCATTCCAGCCTCGGATTCACGGCGGGTGGAGAGGGTATCTGGAAGACGATGCTACCGCACGGGACGAGTGTGGGGCCTGGCGGGTGGACTCGTGGGCACCGTGGCGAGGATGGTCTCCCGGCGATGTAGCGCATCACGCCGATGATAATGCGGTTCTCCCACCACGCACGACGGCCGACTTGTGGTTCACGGTGGCGGCCATCACCCTCGTACTGGCGAGCTCCTTTCCGCCTATTAGCGAAGAAGGCATTCAGGTGTCATAGTTGTCGGGATCCCACTGGGATCCATCCGCTCCGGCGTGAGCTCGTGGTAGAAGTGGTTTGTGATGGCGCTGGCGTGCGGAACCTTGAGGGACAGAACCCCTCCGCTCGGCATCCGGTACGGGCGGTACCCGGTGGACAAGGGTAGTTGGGCGCTGGCGCCTCGGTCTCCTCGAGGTCGAATGGCCCGATGGCGTGTCCATTGTTCTAAGAGAGGAAGGTGTGGATGTGTGGATAGCAATGACACGATCACCCTAAATATAGAGGGAAAGGGCGGGAAATATCTTTAGTCCCGGTTAGTGACTACATCCGGGACTAAAAGCTCTAGTAGAAAGGAAAGGGCGGGAAAACTTGGCGGGAAGAGGTGGGAAATGGCGGAAAATATTTTTAGTCCCGGTTTGTGACTACATCCGGGACTAAATGTGTGCCGAACAATGATCTTGTTTCGAAAAAACCTTCACAAAATGACCTATCATGTTCGAGATTTCATGACTTTCGGTCCAAATGACCGATGTTATGTGCTGAATCACGGCATAATTTGTGATGTTGTGCCCATATTATGCATGTGTGTGGACATTGGTATGGAGAACAATGTTGCGGGAGGAAGTTTTCCTTTTTGTAAATGGTTCATATTTTAAATGGTTACATTAATTATTTTTTAAAACAGAAAATGTTTTTGAATTATTTATTTAAAGCCAAACACTTTTTATGTTTAAAATTTTTCTAAATTCCAAATTAATATTCAAAAATATAAGTTAATAATTTTAAAAGGTTACATTAATTATTTTTTAAAAATAGAATATGTTTTTGAATTATTTATTCAAATCCATACACTTCTTATGTTTAAAGTTTTTCTAAATTCCAAATTGATATTAAAAAAATATAAGTTAATTCATTTTTAATTGTAAATGGATCATATTTTAAATGGTTACATTAATTATTTTTTAAAACAGAAAATGGTTTTGAATTATTTATTCAAATCCAAACACTTTTTATGTTTAAAGTTTTTCTAAATTCCAAATTAATTATCATTTAAAAAACAATACAAATTTAAACCCCAAAATAAAAATAAAGGCGAACAGAAAATACCTGAAATTTTTTGAAAGCAGAATATGTCCGGTTGGAGCCAACCGGGACTAAAGAGCTCAAGGCCAACCCTTGGTCTGCTGAAAATATTGAGTATAGGTCCCATTGGTGGCTCCAACCGGACGTGTGAGACCTTTAGTCGGTTGGAGCCATCAACGGACGTATCTCCTCCCTTTATACATGACGTTCCTCTTCTTCCCTTCACCATTCTTCTGCGCACAACACATTTGACGCCGCCGTCAGCTTCGCCGTCGCCTCTCCGTCCTGAGCGCTCTTCGCCGCCCGCCCTGAGCTGCTGCCGTCCCGGCCGATGCGTCGCCACCACCTCAGCCGCCGTGCGTCGTCATCCCGGCCAGCAGCGCCACCGCGCCGCTCGTGCCGCTGAAGGTCGTCCCCTCTCTAGCTGCCTCCGTCCCTCCTCCTCTTCCCTGCCTTGGCAGCAAACCGGGATTTCTTGCGCGTGGCGTGCGGCTTGGTGCGGGCAGTCTTCAGTGGCCGGACTCGGCCGGCGGGTGGTGTGGCGTGGCGGCGGAGGGTGCTGGCGTGGCAGCAGGTGTTGAAGGAGGGTGCGAAGGCGTCTCGACGTGGCGAGGCGCAAAGCGTGGACCAGGCCCACCGTCGATGTGATGTGTAACCCACCTCGGTGAAAAACACTGACCCCCCTTTGTCCCACTTTGCTCACGTGGGCTTATGTGCAGGGCCCATCTCGATTCTTTGTGTGTATAGTTTGCGGTGTAAAAATAATTCGACTTATTTATTTTCAGAATTTTTTTGAATATTGAAAATTCAATAATTTTAATCGTAAGTCGGAAAAATACAAATAATATATCAAAATGTTCAAAAATGAAACCTAGCTATCTAAGCTATAATCATGCATTGTTCAACAACTTTCAAGACAAGTTTAATTAGAAAACAAAATCAACCCCTCTCATATACTCGGAGTTTCACCGAGTTTGGGTTTTCACCCCTCGGAACCCCGTTTAAATTGCCGAGCATGTCTTTGGGTTACTTTTTAATACAAATTAACTTGTTATATCATCATCCTTGTTTGATCATTGCATCGATGCCATGTGTTGATTGTTCCCCTCTCTTTCTGGCGCCCGGTGTGTAAAAACTATTTGCCTTTTTTTTAATTCCAGAAAATGATTTAAACTTGTAAATTCAATAACTTATTGTTTATAAGTCAGAAAAATATGAATAATATATCAAAATGTTCAGAAAAATGAAACCTAGCTATCTAAGCTATAATCATGCATTGTTCAACAACTTAAATTACAAGTTTAATTAGAAGAACAAATCCACCCCTCTCATGTGTTCCGGAGTTTCTCCGAGTTAGGGTTTTCACCCCTCGGAACCCCGATTAAATCGTCGAGCATTTCTTAGGGTTACATTCCAATGCAAATTAACTTGTCATATCATCATACTTGCTTGAGCATTGCATCGATGCCATGGGTTCGACGATGTGCCTATCTACTACACGGTTTCCCTTTCTCTTCATTTTTATTATTGTGTATGTATATATTAGGGTTTCGAAGAATTAGGGTTTATATCTCTCAACACCGTACTTAACTTTCTCCTTTAGCCGCTTTGACTTATTCGTTTTTCCACCTATGCAGAAAATATGGACCCTGCGTCGAGAGGCGAAGAAAGGAAGAGTTGATCCAAGGTGTGATCCGTGGGGAAGATAATTTGGACGTATCAACGTTTACGAACAACTCGGTGAGGGTGATCCTCTTTTACGGAGTAGACAACTTTTGAGGTTGAAGGTGTTGCCTTCCATGAGAAGGCGATGCCTTGTGTAATCGAGAAGACGACGCTCGGCAAGGTGCATGTAATATAAATCAATTCATTAATTAATCATCTATCTATATAGAAATAATGGCGATCTTTCTTCTTTTAGCCCTCGGATCGAAGGAATCTTGAAAAGAGCGACGAGGCCCAACCAAAAAGTTGCAAGACCATGAGAGGTTCAGGATCGAAGATGTCGCCAGAGCGGCCAAGCGACTCCCGGTTGTCGCAACCAAATTTGTGGCACAATGCGGAGTAATCGTTAGGGACTTAATCCCGATCACCATTAGAAATTGGAATAGGCCTGCTAATGCGGATGAAGAGGAACATGTTTATTTGTCCCTAACCACGCCAAAGATTTCTGGAAGAGGCTCATGGTTAATTTCAAACTACGAAGATAGAGCTGGATCCAAATGCGGAGGATCCATTGAGGACGCCTTACAACATGGGAGAGCCATGGAGGCTAAGTTCGGGAGTGGGCTTTGAAGAAGATGGCCCATGTTTCACCAATCTGGAAGAAAAGATTGCACCTTGACTATGTCGTGAAAAGAAGACTCGATTTCAAGAATATTCAGTTTGAGAAGATAAAACCATTACGGGATGAGTTTGTGGAATACAAGAAATCGAAAAAGCTAATAAAATGTAAAACGAATAAGCTGAATGCTGCTAACAAGAAGTATCACCATACTATGGGGCAAGGTGGCTGCTGGCATTCCTAAGTGGGAGAAACTTGAGCGAGGCTGCGTGATAAAAATATCACCCTAGAGACGATTGGGTAGACGTGCAAGGAATTGGTTTTACGGGCATGGGGGCACGTTAGACTCGGAAGGAGGTGTATATATAACATCGACATAAAGAAGACCCTTGCCAATCGAGAGGATGAGAAAAGTAGTAAAGGCTGTTAAAGATGGGGACTTCATTCCGATAGAGAGAATGATGAGCTCACACGCCCTTGGAAATAAGGAACATGATGGGCGAACACGAGGCACAATAGGCTCCCAATCATGGAGGACTGGGTTTCCGAAGAGGAACAAATATCTGATAGAAGCCGTCAGGAGTAAGGAGGCGGCGGTTGAAGCAGAAAGTCAGAAAGAGCGAATGCGTTTAATCGAAGAACGATTAAAGCAACAACAAGATGAAATTAACTCACTTAAAGAGAAAAGTACTACCGGCGCCCCATCTCAGCAGCACACTGCATTCGATGCTACCGCCTATCAAATAATCAAAAAGCGGTGTGGCTTCCACGAGGTCGGGTGATGACAATGGCGATGGCGATGATGCACCGACGATGGCTCTGTTGGCTACCGTGGATGATATCACGAGATGACACAATCGTGAGCTACATGTCAAAGTTGTGAACATATCAATGACGGTGGCGGTCGGCTATGCCTTACCAATTGGACCCACACCAACTTACCACGTCGTCCGGTTCGAGGGCTACGCTGTTGTCGGCGTGGATGAAATCATGCCCCTTTGCGATTTTGGATCTTCACTACCTGCCGGTGAAGGGATGTGATCGTCTGCGTGGCAAAAACGTCACCATTCTATGGCGAAGGATTGTATCGTGCTTGAAATCACACGCCAAGGCCATCTTCGCGCCGCCTCACCGTCTCCGGTAGGTCGCCGCCCTTGCAGCCGTCTTCGTCGCCTCACCCGGCTCCGTCGCCTCACCAATCTCCGGTGCAGCCATCGCCACGGGAGCCATCGCCGGCGCCTCAGGATAAAAAGCGTAAGCGTACCGCTACTGTGCGTCGTAAGCGATCGCCGAAACGTAAACAAGAGCCTCTTCCAAAAGTACCAACGGTTCCTCCCAAGAGAGATTATGACTGTACTGAAGAGGAGACTGCGGCGATCGTTGATGCGGAAACGACAGCGTTTTTCGCTAAGCTGAGGCGGCCGAAAGAGCCAGAGTTCCCCAGCACCAAAGAAGAAAAAGCCAAAGTGTTGAAAATGCTAAAGACTCTTCATCAACCCGAGCCAAAGCTGTCATCAGACTATGAGCGTTCTATTCTCAAGTCACATGCAGCACAAAAATCCTCGAAGCGATCTTGATAAAGCGGAAAATCTGTTGCCCGGAGAACAAGCAAAACATACTTGCGCCCCTCTCAAGGTGATTTCTCAAACCAATGTGGGGTCGAGCAAATATGGGGCGAAGCGATATGATCCGGTAGTTACTGTCTGGAGAAGCCGCTGCTCAAGGTATGAGTATTGCCCGATACTTATCCCGATTAGAGTTCTTCCCGTGAGTGAAGTAGCATACCAATACCGACGTAAAACCTCTCGTCAAACTGAGGAGGTAAACAATCTTCCAACAAAAATGCGAAGATTGCATAAGCGTACATGCATGCCACAAGGGCGGGCTAAGCGGATAGTCTTGAGGTTACAAAAAGCATCATGGGAAAGATAAGGATGACATGATATCCATTGAATTTGATGAACTATTTAAATTATTCAATCAAGACGCCTTGGACAAATCGATCATGAGTGCCTATTGTCTGTAAGTACTAATTCTGTAATTAATTTAGTCTCCATCTATAATATTTTGTTTATTGCATGTATATAATCATACTTTAATATGCAGAATGAAGATTCTCGAATGCAGCAGAGGACAAATCTATGACATTGGCTTCATTGACCCATATTGGGTTCATGAAGCTAATCTCAAAATAAGCCCCAGGATACGGAGGATAATATAGTACACGCGTTAAGGTTTCAAGAAACCAAAAGGGAAATACTATTTCCTTACAACTTCCAGTGAGTGTTATTGTCTTGTATACACTTTCTATTTCGCTTACTCGATGTTAAGTATATAATTGATTAGTTCTGCATTCGCAGGTACCACTATATTCTGTTAATCATTCAACTTGACAAAGGGCGTGTACTAGTCATGGACTCGAAACATAAACCCCTTGAGACGTGGAAGGACATGCAGATACTTCTCCAGTGGTAATTCTAATCATTACGACACTATATCGGCAACGTTCGTGAATTTTATGATATCAAGTACTTAATAACTTATTTTATTCGTTTTCTACGCCGGGCAGCGCTTGGAAACGGTTCACCAAGAAGGCTAGGGGTGTTTGGAAAGAGGAGCTTACATTTCAACCACTAGATGTAAGCACCACTAGCTATATCCGCGCATCTCTTTGATTCTAGTTTTGATACAGTTATTATCATGCTTGATTATTATTTTGATTGAACTCTGTTGTCGTAAAGTGCCTGACGCAGGGACCAGGTAACAATCTATGTGGATACTATGTATGCGAGTTCATCCGGCAGACGTGCGATGAGAAGGGCAGAAATTTAGAGCAACTCCACGTACGTAAACAATTTCTATAGTTTTTAATTACAATCAAATTGTGTTTAGTTTCATATTCATATAGGCTGACTCCTTTTTTAAATCAGATCGAACGTCTACGGGACGGTCTTCTGCCAAAGGATCGCATACGAGCAATACAGGAGGAATTGGCGGGATTCTTGGATGCAGAAGTCCTAAACACACAAGGGGAATACTACTCGGCTGTGTATAGACAATAGGAATTGTAAAAATAGCAACTTTCAAGAAATTGGCCGGTAGCATCGAATAGCAACTTTTGTATGTAGTGCATGAACTCGATCCGTGTATTGAATGTAAAATGTTGTCATGATGATCTTGTGTAATATAAGGTTCCTTCATTGATAAGTGCAAAACACTAAATAAACAATAAAACAACCTAAATGAATTCTCTGCCGCGGCACAAAAAGTGGCGAAAATGCTGCCGCGGCAACAAAATGTGCCAAAATGAATTCTCTGCCGCGGCAGAGAAATGGGCCAAATCTCTGCCGCGGCAGCAGGTTATTAGTCCCGGTTCGTGTTACGAACCGGGACTAATGCTCCACCCCCCTCGCGCTCTGATGCCGCCACGTGTGCCCCATTTGTCCCGGTTGGTGGGGCAACCGGGACTAATGGTTAGAGCTTTAGTCCCGATTGCCCCGTCCCGGTTGGGCAACCGGGACTAATGGCCCTTACCAACCGGGACGCATGGGCCCTTTTCTACCAGTGCGAGGGCATAATTTTTGTAAGGAGACGTCATTATAGTATTATAATCGTTTTATATGTCGACGCTCCAAGAAAGATTGCAATAGTATCATTACCGTTTTATATGTTTCTTTATTGTTCAAAGATTTGTTACCAAAACAAATATACAAAAAACACTCATATTGGAGGACTATGTGAGCCGTTGGTATATATATAGTATGTATTATTAAGTAATAGAAATTAAAACCACACAGCCTATAACCCCTTAATTGCCGATGTTCATTTTTTTTTGGCACAAGTCAGCCACGTTTTACGAAAATTCGTACGTTTCTTGATTGTGCAAGATTTGTCAGCAAAACAAATGTATATAATAAGTTTATTATTTGAGGACTATTTGACCTGTTGGTATACAAATTCAGACAAACAGAAAATAAAATAACTAGCTTTAATACTTTCTTCGGTCCAGTTTATTAGGCACGCACGTAGTTTAAAAAAAAATTTGACCATCAATTTTAAATAATAAAATATGCAATATATGTCCCAAAAATTATTATTGGAAACTATTTTTAAAGATGGATCCAATAATATAATTTTTGTGACATATTACGTAAAATTTGATGACTTAAATTAATGGCCAAAGTTATTCTTAAACTACGTATGCGACTAAGGGCATGTACAATGCAGTGACGTCAGCCTTCTTTTACGGTTGCCACGTCGGATTTTCGCTTAGTTGGAGGAGAGAGAATGAAGAAAGAGAAGGTTGTCTTCCCTTAGCTAAGGGATGATCCCTTAAAAATAAGATAAGACTATTTTTATCCATTGTGGCTTATGTCTTCTCTTATCAACACAATTTCTTACTATAATTAGTCAATTCACATTAATTCCTAGAGATGACAATAAGAGATAACCCATTGTACAACTTATTTTTGTTACCTTCTCTAGATTATGTGGAGGGTTAAGAGAAGACTCGCCTTCTCTAGCATTGTGCATGCCCTAATAACCAAACCAGAGGAAATATCTAACCCGGTAATGAGTTATAAATGGTAATAATTCAGTTAGTAGTATTAGGCAAGAGATCAAAAGTAATATGCCTTTATAGCACATCATTCATCATGCATAAAAGTCAGCCTATAGATTGGAGCATGTAAGAGCATCTCCACTCGCCTACCCAGAACGCTGATCCGCACACCGAATTTAGGTCCGGACGCTAAAAATCGGCCCAGTCGCGTACCTAGAAACCTGTTTTCGTCCAGATTCGGGCGAACTTTGGTCCGGACTTCCCAGGTCGTACCCAGGTTCCGGGTACACCATGGGGACGCCAGACGCAGCGAAAACGGGCGTGGGCCAGCTCTATCGGCAAGACAGTCCCATTCCCCCCACTCCACTCGCCCAGACTGCGGCGAAGAGCTCCCAGCCCCGCTGTCGCCATGACTTCGCCGACGGAGCTCCTCCACGCCAAGACATGCCCACGCCTCTAGATATGCTCGCCGTAGTTGCCGCCCACTCGGCCGCCCACTTTGTCGTAGCTCGGCTTCGCTGCGAGCTCCCACCACCACGCCTGCCAAGTGTTCGGCATTTGGCCGGTTCGACCATGGACTCCGACGATGAGGAGATACTCGCTGTAATACTGGAGGAGGAGGAGAACGTCGAGGTCGCCGAAGATGCAGAGCACATGGAGATCCTCGCCTCGCTCGCCCAGCTGTACATGTAGATGGCGAAGCCGAAGCGCAGTGGTTCGGCGCCGGGTCACCGGAAGTGCAAGGCGAGGCAAAGGATAGAGGGCTACTGCTTGTTGTACGCCGACTACTTCGCCGACGAGCCGCTCCATGGAGAGGCTGTGTTTCGGCGCCGTTTCAGGATGAGCCGGAAGCTCTTCCTCAAGATCGTGCATGCCATCCGAGAGTTCGACCCCTATTTCGTTTGCAAGAAGGACTGCACCGGTATGGTTGGGTTTTCCTCACTGCAGAAGTGCACAATGGCGATGAGGTTGCTTGCATATGGGGCGCCCGGTGACAGTGCCGATGACTATCTCCGCATGGCCAAGTCCACCGCCATCGATTGCTTGTACAGGTTCTGCAGGGCAGTGATTGCAGTGTTCGGGAAACATTACTTGAGATCACCCACTACTGAAGGCACTACTCGGATCCTCGTAGTCAATGAAAGTAGAGGATTTCCTAGTATTCTTGAAAGCATAGATTGCATGCATTGGGAGTGGAAGAACTGTCCATTTGCATGGCAAAGAATGTACAAAGACCACAAAGGAGGTTGCACTATGATACTTGAGGCAGTTGCTACACATGATCTTTGGATCTGGAACTCCTTCTTTGGCATTCCAGGATCGAACAACGACATCAACCTCCTCAACTTCTCAACTGTCTTTTCCAAGCTTGTTGAGGTTCATGCTTCCCCTGTGAAATTTGAGATCAGCGGGCACCACTACAACAAGGATACTATCTAGCAGATGGTATCTATCCAAGATGGCCAACATTTGTGAAGACTATCTCAAACCCAATGCTCCCCAAGCATTCTTAGTTTGCCAAGAAACAGGAAGCTTGCAGGAAGGACGTGGAGCGGGCATTTGGTGTTCTCTAGCAGATTGTGGCATCCCGCAAAACCACTACTAGAAAATCGCGTTGAATTTGTGCATTGCATCGTCATCATCATGCATAGTTTGCATAAAACTATTTGGCAAACCCCGATTTGTTTTCCAAACGCCCCATCTTTATTCAAACGCCAAACAGGGTCTCGGAATTATTTTTGTTTGTTGATATCGGTTTGCAAATGGACCAATTAAATTAAATAAAAGTTAAATTATTTTGTTAGGGGCAGTCGAACGGGCCGATTGACCCGAACGACCGCCCCAAAAACTAAAAAAATCGGTCCGTCCCAAACCTGCCCCTCTAATTCCTAAACCTACCCTTTTTCCTACCCCAACCCAACCTCCACATCACTCCCTCCAATCCCTGCTTGCCACCTCACCTCCTCCCTCTCCCTCACCGCTGCCACACGCCACCTCACCCTCCTCTCTCCTTCTCTCTCTCCTAATCTAAACCCACCCCACCCTGCCAGCACACACACCACAGCCGGCCTCTCCCTTCCTCACACGGTCAAACACCCCAACCATCCCGGCCCCACGCGGGACCTGCCACCCACTCACCGTGGGACCACGCGTGGCCACCTAGCCCAGGCTCCCTCCTTCTTCCTCCCAGCCCAAGACGCTGGCCCTCCTCCGCCTTAGCCTCGCTGCCGCCAAGGCGTCCCTCTCCGCCTTGCCTCGCCGACGAGGTGCCATGAAGCCTGGCCTTGTGACCCTCCGCTGTCATCGACACCCTCGGACCTATGCCAGTTTGGGCAAAATTCACCAAACCCGCATAGAAACGATTCAAAGGTGCTCACCAGCACTTTCGTGCGGGTGGAAACAAATAATAACATTACACAACAGTCCTCGATGGGGCCCATGAGAGATATATATATCAGCGACTCAGAGTCAAGAATCTGAGATATAATTTCTGAGATCCAAATCACCTTGAAAATGATAGGCGTCCGACTACGGACAAGATGCAAATGGGGCTAAGAGCCTGAAGAATAACCAATGGCGTCCATAACCTGCCTGTGCCAAGCGGAAGGGTAACCTGCTAACGCGTCGATCTCAAAACTGCTTAACAAAAGGGTGCAAAGGCAAAGGAAAAAGAAGGAGCGTCGATCTCGAGGCCAAGACACGGAGGCTAGAATCGCGGTCCTCGCCTACATAGGTATGGTGGATCAGCGGCGGCATGCACTAAACAACCTATAGAGACTCGATACACGACGCTTATCGAGAGGGGTAAGAATGACCTATCCGGATCCAACTGACTAACACCAAACAAACCCATCTGGTGTTTCCCTCGAGACCAAACGAGAAGTCAACCGAGGAACTCACACATTGGCAGTTTTACTTATTCGATTTTAGTTGCGGCACTTTACTAGTCAGTTAAGATAATCGTCACGATAAAGCAAGCGATGGGCACTTTTATTTAATCATTCCGTTGTAGTTGCAACAATTACTAATCGACATGAGATAGCATGAGATAAACCCAAAACCCAGGTTGTTGGTACTTTTATTCAGCCAATTCGCTAGTTGCAATACTTACTAGTCGATACATTTGTATGGCGACAACCAAACAAGCAATTGTGGGCAGTATTAATTAGCCATTCCGTTGTAGTGAAGCTGATTACTAGTCATTATAAGTCAAATTTATAGCGTAAACTTTAGTTATGCTTGTCTATGATCGAGATATCATGCTCCAAGTCGTCCATATCCGCGGACACGGCTTTGAGAAAGTTTTACCCGGCCGGGTGCACCAATAGCAACACACGCTCGATCAACCTCGAAAACCAAATCAAAACCCAACGAGGCTTTCACGGTGAACAATCAGGATTCAGAAATATTTGGGGCCACCTTAGAGTAGAATCCGCAAACGGAGTAAGCAAGCTTGAGACGGCCTCAAGGTTTGGCTAGACGGTGTGAACGAGGAACCCCAAACGGGCTTGTCGACACAAGGAATCGTGGTCCGATCCTAACAAGATGCATGTGCGATTCGCACAATCGTAATAAAGCGGTAAAGCATGGCATAATACAGGATCGTAAATAAAACCTCAAACTAGTTTGTGGCCCCAAGAAATAAGAATGAATCAAGCTCGCTCAGGGGTCCCATATACCTCCCGGATGTGGATAGCGCAAAAATCAAGGAACAGTATCAAGTACTCGGGGTCTTACGGGACACAAGTGGGCGTTGAAACCAAATATTATCTATCACCCACCGATGCCTCGCTTATTCAATTTTAGTTGTTAAACAGAATTTAAAGTGACGATAAGTAAAACTAGAGTCATCTCCAACCTCAACATGCGGCAATACATCAAGAATCATGGCATATGACGACACATCAAGACTTGAGCAAACGACTACGACGCGCAAGTCCAACTATCTACCAAACAACAGGTAATAGGGTGTGTCCAAGGCAATATAGGGCTGCAGGAATATCACGAAACTAAAGCATCGCAACACAGATAGCAATTAGATCAACAGGAGGGAAGTAAATACTATAAAAGTAAGATAGGTAGAAAGGGGGAGATGCTCGCCTGAAAACATTGTCGAAAGGTTCATCCGAAGATCGGGGCGAAGCTCACATCAACTCAACGGCCTTATCCGCGAAGAAGCAAAACACTAGAAGAAACACCGGATGCAATATTTAATACTTGGCAGAAGATCGGCATGATGCATGTATGATGCATGGCATGGCAAGGTGCGATGCAATTGGGTCAAGATTAAGCGGAACCGGGGTCCCGACAAATGATTATATGGTTCAAGTTATTTAGACCCCCCAGCAAGTTAAATGTTGTTTAACAAGGCAGGATATATCACCGGTTCGCTCCACAAGTTTTAAATGAGGCCAATATAAGGCTAGATTTGCCCGCATATGGCCCCATATTTAATTATTAGGTGAATCGGCATAAGGCCCCCAAACCACATGAATGTATGCATGCATGACCAATTAAATATGCAACAAGTTGTTATTATGTTATAAAATAGGGTTCCGGGAAGGGGTTCACACATTAGGGTTCGGCGATCTTGTTAGGGTTCCGGGGTTCGGGGTCGGGTCTCGAGGTCGTTCTCGGACTCCGGGGTCGTTCTTGGTATCGGGGCAGATCTTGCCGCATCGGGGTCTCGATGTCCGGGGAAGGAGTACTTGTCGCACGGTTTCCGGTGTTCGTGTAGACGGTCATGGCGTTCTCGAGAGGGTACTTGTTGTATTCGTGTCGTGGCTCTTGTCGGGGTTCAGGGTTCCGCGTCGAAGGCTTTGGCGTCGGGGCATCGGGGCCTTGGGGTTCCACCTTGATTATCGGGGACGTACTTGGGGCTCGGCGCCGGGGCTCCAGGGTTCCCTGTCGAAGTGCTAGAAGATTCGTGGTGGAGTTCTTGTCGGAGATCCTTCGGACACCTTCGGCTTGGTACGGTCTTGGCGTCTCGCGTCCGTGGTCTTGTGGGGTCCTTCGGTCTCGGGGCGTCGGGGTACTCAAGTCCGCGGGACCGGGGCCGCCGGGTCTCTCTCGATGATCTTGGGGTCCTCGATGGATAACTTGGTGCATCCGGGATCGGGCGTCGGGAGCGGTCTTGGATTCCGAAGAGGACGAGCCACGCGTTCCATGAAGACGTTCATGTTGATGGTAGGTCCTGGCATCGCGTACATGGCAGAGGCAAGGGTCGGCCCCCGAAGCGGGGTGCTAGTCGGGTCGACGCTGCAAGGCCCGGCGCTGAGGCGAGGCAGGCAAAGCGACCGGGCGAGGCCGGAGAGGCGAACGACGTGCAGGGCTGGGCAGCTGCTCCGCCGACGACGGGCGGCTTGCAGCGGGGCGCCGGAGACCGAGGGACGGCGAGGCAGCGGGCCCTGCGGCGCCAGGCGGGCAGGCTCGGTGGCGGAGACGCGACGGGCGGGCGCGCCGGCTGCGACGGAGGCTCGAGCTCCCGCGGGCGGAGGGCTCCGGGCCGGAGCGGAGGTGAGACGCTGGGAGCCGAGGGAGACGATGGGAGGCACAAGGCAGAGGCCTTGGGTGGAGACCGCTTGTGAGGCGGCAGCCGGCGAAGCAGCAGTGAGGCGAATCGGGCGGCGGAGGTGGGCTGCGCAGGCGCATGGTGGCGGAGAGGAGCGGCCGGGCGAGCAGGAGGCGGGCCGGGGCCTTTGAGGGCGCGGCCGGAGGAGGGGCGGCGGTGGCCAGGCGGGGCTCGCGACGGAGGGTCTGGGTGTAGGGTTCGCAGCATAGAAAACAAAAATTTTCCTACGATGGGAACAACTATGTACCAAGATCTATCTACTAGATACAAACAACGGGCGGATGTATATCCGTAAAGAACATACCCTTGAAGACCGACAAAGCTTAACGAGTCCAAACTCGTGGTTGATGTAGACGATCTCTTGCCGATCTCAAGATCGAGAGGAAGTCCTAGCGCAAAACAGCAGCAAGATCCGCGCTCGCACACACGCTCGAGGCACCGAGCAACCTCCGCCTCCTCGCTCCAGCGATGCAGAAGCACAACTCTTTCTTGCCGAAAAGCCACTGGAACATGTATCTCGCTAGTCCGAGACCATGGGGATAAATTCTAGAGGGGGAGAGAGATCCTTCACGAGGAGGTGTAATGTGAGAGGAGGAGAGGGGGGCCTTTTATAGGAGAGAGGGGGGGCACCCAAGGGGCCATGCGCCCAGCCATGGGGCTGCCCCCACCTCTTCCACATTCATGTGGGTGGAGCTCCCACTCAAAATGAAAAGCCTCCACTCCCATTAAAAAGCCTCCACTCATAAATCCACTCACATGCATTAAATTTCCACCAAATTTAATGCAAGCTCTCATTTAAATAAAACTCTTTTATTTATTTACTCAGAATTTTGTTAATTACTTTAATTAACAAACATTCACATAAAACCCCTTGCTAGTATTCCATTTCACATGCAGAACCAGTTTCCAAGAATTTCAACCAAAGCAGTTTCGGTGTCTAGTGAAATAAATTCCTCGCTTTCCTTTTCTTTTCGCATGAAACTTTTGCTCCAAATGGATGTCGGTGTCTCTTAAGTGTGTCACCCTACGGTTCGTGAATAATGCGGACATGATCGAGACCCCTCTCGATCAATAATCGAAGCGGATCTGAGACCCATCGACTCCCACACATTCAACGATGACTTTCTTGTGATCGTCGGAACCTTTACGCTAGTATCTTAATCCTTTTGTTTCGCGATATATTACATGTCCGAGATTCGATCATCGGTATCTCCATACCTAGTTTGATCTCGCATCGACATGCACTCTTTTCTCGTTCCTGATATAACATTCTAGTGATCAAATCACTTGCTTGCAAGCTAATCAATGTGATATCACCGAGAGGGCCTGAGTATATCTATCCGTCATCGGGATGAACAAATTCCACTCTCGATCCATGGGCCTCAACATAACACTTTAGTAGTTCGAACCCATCTTTATAATCACCATTACGGTGTGACGCTTGATGTTATCAAGAAACTCTTCCATGTTAGTGATTGACATGATCTCATGGTCTAAGGATTAGGATCACTGTAAGTTGTTATAGCAATATAAACTCAATGACTTTGATCGTAATGCTATACTGGATGAATGTTCATCACACCATTACACTAATGTTGTGACCTCGTTATTAACAACATCCAATGTCCATGATCGGGAAACCTATGATCATCTTGTTAATCAACGAGCTAGTTTATAAGAGAGGCATAACTAGGAACTTCCTTTTGTTTATTAAACACACATGTATTAACGTTTCCGTATTAATACAATTATAGCATGCAAAATAAACATTTATCATAAATAAGGAATACGATAATAACCACTTTATTATTGCCTCTCGGGCATATTCCTTGATCTCCCACTTGCACTAGAGACAATAATCTAGTTTGAGAACTTTGTGTATTGAACACCTATGGCTTTCTGGTGTTCCATATACACAATTGCAAGTGGTTAACATAATCTACGGTGACGCTTGTGTCCATGTGTATTGCATGTCTTTGCGTCTTCACGCATCACTCATTCTCCAATGAGATGGCATTGTATAAATTTGGTCTTTCGGTGAGACCTTTAGTTCCTTGGGGTTAAAACACGATACTATTGTCATACAATATATCTTTAGTGTTAGCCCGCTATGAACCACACCTTAGTTTGATAACAAACTACTTGACACAAATTCCCTCCTTTGCTGCTACTATAGCAGTCATATACTTAGCCTTTGTTGTAGTATTCGTCACAATGTCTTAACTTTGGAACTCTTCCAAATCCATCATGGAATCTCCTTTCCATTACATTGTGCCACCCATAGTTTAAATTGAGATAAACTTAATTTGTATCTTGTGACAAAACTAGTATCAATGTAACGCTTTACAATGAACTATTTGTAATTGTTTGTCACCTCTACACAAATATATTCTTAGTTCTTCCAAAAGATCATAAGAATATCCTCACTATCGTCCAATGATCATTTTATGATTCATTCTGGTATATGCTCATAACACTTAGAGCATAGGACATATCTGGATGTGTACATATCATGGTATGATTGATCAAAACATTCTCGTGATTGCACTCATCAAGTGTCAAAGCACTTGAATCTTGTTTCACTTATCAAGTGTCGATACACTTGAATCTTGATTCAATTCCTTTCCATGCAACAAGAACCGTTTCTTGTTGATTCTATATTGAACTCCTTCAATATCTCATATATGTACGTTTGGCACAACCATATTGGCGTTACAGTCTATCCACTATAGACATTCACGCTAAATATTCGGGTTTTGCCTAAGTCTTTCATCGAAATGAAATTCTTAACCATTGTCAATAAAATATACATCATTTCTAATCAACAAGATGTCTTCCACATAATGTATTAGAAATATGTCTTAGCGCTCCCACTTAATTTCTTGCAAATGCAAGCATCTTCATCGTCTCCTGATGAAAAACTCCTTTTCATCATGGTGAAGATTCCAACTCCGCGATGCTTACTTCAACCATTGAAGTTTGCATGCCCTTTTAGCATCCTTTGAATTTAACAAAACCCTTTGGACCGTGTCATGTACACGTCCTAGGTAACCATTCTATTAGAAGAACTTTGTTTTGTTTATTCATCTACCATATAACAAATTATATGTAGTGGTTGCTACTTTAATCCGTCCAGACTAAATATCGCTATGAAAGATCAAATCTTGTCATAGTCAACTCCTTGAACATTGTCATAAAATACTTTACGACATGTCGACTATTTCATAGATGTGAAAACATCTATGTCTGTTTCTTTATAGATCCAAATACGACCGATAGGTTTTTACACCTTTCAGGAGGGTCTTCCAAGTTCAAAACTTGATTTCTCGTGTATGGAACTATCACGGATTTTATGGCTTCAAGCCATTTGACGGAGTCAGGGCCCATCAACGCTTCTTTGTTTGTATTCGGTTCATCATTGTCAAACAATAATGATTTACTCTCAAATCTTAGCATTTGATTGTTTAACCGACCTACTTGGTTCAATAGGAACTTAGATCTCCGTGACTGCAACCTTTGAGGCACATAAGCTATGAGCATTATGGCAGCCTCCAGAACCATTTCCAAGAGCGCCAAGAACTCAGCACATTTAGCTAAGGTTCGTTAACCTTATCAAAGTTCTATTGTCCTCCCACTTAACATTTATGAAAAATTCCTTCTTCAAGAAACTTCAAATTTCAAGCGACAAACCCTTATGTCCTCGGTGTTATGGAGGAATAACCAATTGTTATTCGAAATAACCTACAAAGACATGCTCATCCGACTTTGGTTGTAAACATCTTACTTATGTTTAGTATACCAAAATTTAAGAAATGACAACTTGGGTTTTACCCCAAACCATAACTTCCATGGTGTCATTTCAACGGATCTAGATGGAGCTCTTTTCAGTGTAAAAGCGGTAGTCTCTAAAGCTTTAATCTATTAAAACATAATGGCAGTTTTATAAACAACACCTTTGATCCAACCATGTCAAACAAGGTTTCATTACAAATCTCAAACACTCCATACTCCTATGGTGTTTCGGGAGATGTAAATCTAGGTGTTTTGCTAAACTTGCAACTCAAATAAATCTCTTTATGATAAAATCATAATTCATTTATTTTCTTGTTACACTTGTAACTCAAATAAATCCCTTTATGATCAAATCATAATTTATTTATTTTTCTTGTTACAATGATTTTCCACTTCATCTTGAAAGTCTTTGAAACATTTTCAAATATTTCATACTTGTTTCTCATTAAGTGAACATTCACTCAAATTTCCGGAGAAAGCATATGAAGTTGAAACCCATCGCCATTTAATCGCACATAATGGACTACATACATCGATATGTATAAATTCCAATATTTTAGTCGCTCGCTCTTCTTGGCCTTTGAACGAAGTTTTAATTATCCCGAGGAAAGTCTCACAAGCGTCACTTGATCAAATCAAAGACTCCAAAAATCCATGAATATGGAGATTCTTCATGTTTTCTTTCAAATATAATTTAAACAGCGATGTCACTTCATAAGTGATCTTTCAATCATTTGTCTTGCAACATTTTAGCATTAGGATTTATGGATGTGATTTCTTCAACTAGATTTGTAAATCATCCATCTTATATGGAATACGGTAATTATTTGAACAACCTTTGTTCTTATAATACCTGATTCAAATAACAATTATTAAAACAAATCTTGAAGTCTTTCTTCAACTAGATTTGTAAATCATCCATCTTATATGGAATACGGTAATTATTTGAACAACCTTTGTTCTTATAATACCGATTCAAATAACAATTATTAAAACAAATCTTGAAGTCAAGCTTTGATGTCAACGAAATACAAACAACGGTTTGTTTGTTTTCGATGAACATCATCACATTTTCTCTTGCTAGTTACTTAGGCCATTGTGGTTCATGAATTGCGTCATTCGTATGACATTTCACACCAACCAATTCGGTATCCAATACCCAAGAACCACATTGTTTAACAAGCAAAGAATACAACCATAACATGTATATCATATATATACCTAAATTGGATATTTCCAATTTTTTCTTTTCTGCCAAATATATTTTATAGATTCTCTTTCAGCATTTCCTTTTCCTTTTAAAAAGAAACTATCAACATCAACAGTGGCGCCATACACATGACACATAGTCCAAAGCGTGTATATTCAAATAATAATACCTTTGGACTTGCACTTTGAAGTAGATCACCATCATCAAATGATCGGTATTCTTTCAAAATCCATTCTTTAGTAATCTTTTAGTGTAGTAAACACTTTACATACATCTTCTATTCATCCTTATCATGACGACTTTCATGATCAAGCTACTTTAGCTTATAAAGGCGAATCATGAGTATAACATTACTTTCCAAAACCCTTTTGGATGATTAGGATGTCTAGCATCTCCAACCTTCGTAAATTCTCATCCAATATGAGAACATATATATACTCTATCATATTGCAACCAAAACATTGTTTCAGATATCGTTATATCTGCCACACATGATGGTTTCTGAAACAATTCTTTCAGCTCCTAGATAAACTTGATATAAAAACAATCAAGAATCGTGGAGGCAAACATGATACTTAAGATACTAACACTGGAATTGTTACTCTCGATTTAATACCAATTATTAAATTTCACGGAGTAAATAGAAATTTGCTGAAAGTTTGCAATAGGACTTTAAACTTTAGATTGACACTCAACACAATACGATACCAGTCAAAAGTATATATCCGAATTCTATAGTTTTATTATCTCAATTACAACTATGCATAAGGTGGTGAACGAATGCCAATGACTACAACAAATTATGCAAATTCACTTTGATTTAATTTATGATAAATTGAGTTCTACTAATCCAAATTAGAAATGAACTCCCACTCAAAACGACATCCCTCGTGCCTTTTTGGTGATTACATGAACCAAATCCACTACACCAAGTCCGATCATCACGTGAGTGTGTAGCTTCAAAGGCGAGCATCAAATGGGCATCATATCAATTATATGACTCATGCTTAACCTTTCGTCTGTGTTAGAGGCCATGTCTGCACATGCTAGGCTCGCCAAGTTAGAACCTTAGTATTTTATGCGTAATCGCCTTTACACCAAGTATGGTCGAGGATCCAAGTACACCGATCATCACGTGATGTCTTGGAGCGGCGAAAACATAATCGGCATACTAAAGGAAGAACACATTCTTATCTTGATATTTAAATGAGGGAACATCTTATTATGCTTAACAAAGCGCTAAACAAGCAATATAAGATGTAATCAAACATCATATGTTTATTAGTGAAATTATATGGTTCCCGCATGATCTCTATCATGTGCATCGTGGTATGATCACTATCATACCTTTATGTGTAAGTCCAAGGTCTATGGATATTACACGTTATGTGTTGTAAGAGTATCATCTCATACTTCTACTTACAACATCACCATATCATATCACTAGCCCAAACAACAATCTAAACTAGACTCCTAATTTATCCATTGCAAATTTTACGTGGCTTAGGGCTTTCAAGATAGAACCGTTCTTACCTAACATGAACCACAACGAGGATAACCAAATTGTTGACAACTCGTTGCAAATTAGATATTGACTATAGTAGGAGAGACAGACACCCGCTAGCCACTTATGCAAAACTAGTTGCATGTCAAGCGTGGAACAGGTCTCATGTGCGAGGACATGTAAAGTTTGTCCGGGCCGCTTCATCCCACTATGCCACCAATATCCAAAGTACAACTAAGAAGCAATAAAATGATCATCATCGCCCACATACTCATATGTGTACTACCCGTGTAAAGTATCTACGCATAGACCTGGCTCTGATACCACTGTAGGGTTCGCAGCATAGAAAACAAAAATTTTCCTACGATGGGAACAACTATGTATCAAGATCTATCTACTAGATACAAACAACGGGCGGATGTATATCCGTAAAGAACATACCCTTGAAGACCGACAAAGCTTAACGAGTCCAAACTCGTGGTTGATGTAGACGATCTCTTGCCGATCTCAAGATCGAGAGGAAGTCCTAGCGCCGCAAAACAGCAGCGCATCCGTGCTCGCACACACGTTCGAGGCACCGAGCAACCTCCGCCTCCTCGCTCCAGCGATGCAGCGGAAGCACAACTCTTTCTTGCCGAAAAGCCACCGGGAACATGTATCTCGCTAGTCCGAGACCATGGGGATAAATTCTAGAGGGGAGAGAGATCCTTCACGAGGAGGTGTGTGAGGAGGAGGGGGGCCTTTATAGGGAGAGGGGCACCCAAGGGGCCATGCGCAGCCATGGGGCTGCCCCCACCTCTTCCACATTCATGTGGGTGGAGCTCCCACTCAAAATGAAAAGCCCACTCCCATTAAAAGCCTCCACTCATAAATCACTCACATGCATTAAATTTCCACCAAATTTAATGCAAGCTCTCATTTAAATAAAACTCTTTATTTATTTATTCAGAATTTTGTTAATTACTTTAATTAACAAACATTCACATAAACCCTTGCTAGTATTCCATTTCACATGCGTAACCAGTTAAGAATTTCAACCGAAAACAGTTTAGGTGTCTAGTGAAATAAATTCCTGCGCTTTCCTTTTCTTTTCGGCATGAAACTTTTGCTCCAAATGGATGTCGGTGTCTCTTAAGTGTGTCACCCTACTGTTCGTGAATAATGCGGACATGATCGAGACCCTCTCGGATCAATAATCAAGCGGGATCCGAGACCCATACCGACTCCCACACATTCAACGATGACTTTCTTGTGATCGCCGGAACCTTTACGCTAGTATCTTAATCCTTTTGTTTCGCGATATATTACATGTCCGAGATTCGATCATCGGTATTCCATACC